>WBNO01009272.1:2103-53539 GCA_013400575.1 Peucedramus taeniatus
GGAAGGAATGAGGGAATGAGGGAAGGAATGAGGGAATGAGGGAAGGAATGAGGGAAGGAAGGCGAGGAGGAGGGAGGGAGGGAGGGAGGGAGGAGGGAGGAGGCGGCTGCGGGGGCTGCGGTGCCGCGGTGCAGCCGAGCAGGGCGCAGGCTCCAGAGCCGGGTCCTAGCGCCGCACCTGGAGCGAGGTCCCGACGGGAAAAAAGGGTCGGGAGGGACCTCGTGGTTCCCTTCAGGAGGGTGGGGTCGGGATGGGTCAGGTTCTGTTTGTGCCGTGGAGTTGGGGGTTTTTAGCTGGGTAATAATTAGTGTTGATGATTTTAGAAAGCTGATTAATTGCTTTATTCTAGTCTATTCTGCTATACTTATTAAGAAGCTTGTTACTCTTACAGAGAGTCTGATACAGATTTAATTGGCCAATGAATTTGAACATTATCACCAGTGTCCAATTAAGAAATCATCCTTTGATAAACAATCTCTACATGGGCACAACGGGTGCAGCAACTGGAGATAAGAATTGTTCCTGATTCTTTTCTCTGAGCTTTCCCAGAGCTTCCCAGGAAAATCCTGGGGTTTTCTCTGCTCAGAGGATGTGTGGTTACCACAGTGCCAGGTTTGGATGTTGGGAAAATTCCTTGGTGGAAAGAAAGGGTTGTGCAGCCCTGGCAGTGGTGAACTCCTCATCCCTGGGGGGGTTTAACAGCCCTGTGGATGTGACATTTGGGGACATCCCAAGTGGTGGCCTTGGCAGTGGTTGGACTCGATGGTCTCTGAGGAATTTTCACCCTAAATGACTCTGTGATTCCATGGGAGTTGCTGTGAGGTCCCAGGGGGTGACATCGTGTCCCCCCTCCAGTCTGTGCTGTTCCCAAGTGGCCTGGCTGGGTGGCCTCATTTTGGGTGCTGGGTGTCCCTAAATTGTTTGGTCAAACCCTGCACAGGGGGACTGGGGACAAGGGACAGGACACAGGGAGTGGATTCTACTGGGAAAGGGGAGATTGGGATGGGATCTTGGCAAGGAATTCCAGGCTGGGAGGGTCTGGAATTCCCAGATTTGCTGTGGCTGCCCCTGGATCCCTGGAATTGTCCAAGGCCAGGTTGGACTTTGGGGCCTGGAGCCACCTGGGACAGTGGGAGGTGCCCCTGCCATGGCACAGGGTGGCACTGGATGAGCTTTGAGGTCTCTTCCATCCCAAACCATTCCATGATTGGTTTGGATTCTGATCTCCCTCCACAAAAGGACTTTTGGGGTCCCCTGGGAGTGTTCAGGGCTTGGAGAGGAATTGAAAAACTCTCCAACTCCCTCTGGATTTATTTTGACTCGTTAAAAACCAAACCCCAAATGCCAGTTTAGGATTCCTCTCCTGAACTCACTTTCCTGACAAACTCGACCCCAAAATCAGCTTTTTGGAGGAATCTCACAGGGAGCTGTGTGTAAAAAATACATCAAACCCCAATAAAGTGGAATTTTGCTCCTGCTGGATAAACAGTGGGAGTTTCTGCAGGTTTTTAACCTCCCTGAGCTGGGGATGTTCCAGCTGCTCACAGGGACCTGCTGTGTGTCCCAAATCCCAGAAACAGCCTGGAGGTTGAGGGGGGACATTTCTGGACTTCTTTTTTCTGTGCTGATGGATTAACCAGAGAGTTTGGGCAGCAGGAAATCCCTGTGGATCCTGCAGAGCCAGGGCTGGGCTGGTTTTGGGGGGATCTGTGGTCTGGGAGTGGCAGGGCTGGCACTGGGAATTCCTGGGAGTGGAGTGGGTGGCACTGGGAATCCTTGTGAGTGGCAGGGCTGGCACTGGGAATGCCTGGGAGTGGCATGGGTGGCACTGGGAATCCCTGGGAGTGGCATGGGTGGCACTGGGAATCCTTGTGAGTGGCAGGGCTGGCACTGGGAATCCCTGGGAGTGGCATGGGTGGCACTGGGAATCCCTGGGAGTGGCACGGGTGGCACTGGGAATGCCTGGGAGTGGAGTGGGTGGCACTGGGAATCCCTGGGAATGGAGTGGGTGGCACTGGGAATCCCTGGGAGGGGCATGGGTGGCACTGGGAATCCCTGGGAGTGCCATGGGTATTAATGCCAGGTTTAATCAGATTTTGGGGGTGTTTCCCTGGAAGCCTCAGGAAGTTTTTTTTATCCTGGGGATTTTTTCACCCTGACATGGCAGTGCCTGAGTTTGGGGGAAAATTGGGATTTTTCCTTTTTTTACAGAGCAGGTTTAGCCCCAAACCCAAAGGTTGTGGCAAGGGTGGAGCAGCCAAGCCCTGTTGGAGGTTGGGGTGTTCCCAGAGAGCTCTGGATCATCCTGTAATTACCAAACCTTCCCATATCCCCTTAATTCAGGTGCTAATGAAGCTCCTCTCCCACCTCAGCTCGGGATCCTTGTGGGTCTTTCCCAGCTCAGGATTTTCCAGGATTCTTTCCCTCAGGGTTTCATTTTCACCCCAAATCCAAGCAGGAGATGTTGAGTGCCAGTGAATTTGTTGTGTTGAGAAATGGGAGATCTGGGACTGGAAAAGGTTTTTTCCAACTTAAAGGATTCCATGATTTTCAACTCAGAGAAGCCCCTGGATCCCTGGAAAAGTTCCAGGTTGGACAGGGCTTGGACAGTGGGAGGTGTCCCTGCCCAGGGCAGGGGTGGCACTGGGTGGCCTTTGATATCCCTCCCACCCCAAACCATCCCCTGATCCTATAAAATCCTGTTTGTGTGGAAAAAAATCCCATGTGCTTCAGTTGAACATGGAAAACTCCAGCTGAGGAGGAGCAGGAGCTGTGTGACGTTCAGAATTTTCTTTTAAAATTTAAGAAAATTAATTTTTGCTCCACCTGGCAGCAAAACCTGTCTGGTATTTTCTTGTTTCTGGGTTTGTCCTGCTATTCCCAGAGCTCTGTGGGAATTCCCACATTCTGAGGGGGTGCTCACCCTTCCTCCCATCTGAATTCCTGCTGAAAATCCGTGGTTGTTTCCTGGTTTTTCCTGCTGAAAATCCGTGGTTGTTTCCTGGTTTTTCCTGCTGAAAATCCGTGGTTGTTTCCTGGTTTTTCCTGCTGAAATTTCGTGGTTGTTTCCTGTTTTTTCCTGCTGAAATTGTGGCTGTTTCTTGCTTTTTCCTGCTGAAATTTTGTGGTTGTTTCCTGTTTTTTCCTGCTGAAATTTCGTGGCTGTTTCCTGGTTTTTCCTGCTGAAATCCTCTGGCAGTTTCCTGGTTTCTCTTGTGCTCAGAGGAAACTTCCTGGAATTTGAGAACTTGGTCTTCAAGTTTTCTGGAATTTGAGAATTTGCTCTTCAGGCTTTCTGGAATTTGAGAATTTGCTCTTCAAGGTTTCTGGAATTTAAGAATTTGCTCTTCAGGCTTTCTGGAATTTGAGTTCCCTCTTGGCATTCCAGCCTCTCCTTAGAACACCTTCCAAGTGTTTGTGTCCATGGCTCTTGTTCTGCTCCCTGGCTCTGGGATCTGCCAGGATCCCAGAGGAGGAGCAGAAATCCTTTAGAATTTAGGAATTAGGAAGAAATCCTTCCCTGGGAGGGTGGGGAGGGTGTCCAGATTTGCTGTGGATCCCTGGAAGTGCCCAAGGCCAGGTTGGACAGGGCTTGGAGCCACCTGGGAGAGTCAAAGCTGTCCCTGCACATGGATGGGGTGGAATTATTTGGATTTAGGGTCTCTTCCCACCCAAACCGGGGGATGAGTCTGTAAATGGATGGCACAGGTGATATCTGCTCCCAGATTCTGGCAGGGAAGCAAGGTGAGCTTCCAGGTTTCTCCTTCTGTGGATAAAATAATTCAGATTTTCTAAATCTTCTAAACTGGTTCAGAATGTGAGGCTCAGAGGAAGGAGCTCATCCTCTCTGTAGCTTTTTGGAGAATTTTGTGTGGATTTTGTGCACGGTGAGGAGAAGCAGCTGGAGCTCCACTGACCAGCAGACACCTGAGGTGACTCTGGTTGAGTTCCCAGTGCTCCCAGTGAGAAATTCCCAGTTTCCAGCTGTGGTTTGTGTTGTTTATCCCAGCTGAGCGTTGCTAAAGCTCCTTCCCTGAGGAGCCCCAAGGCTGCTCCAGGAGCTCCAGGAGTTTTCAGGGACAGGGTAGGATTGTCCTGTGCAGGGGAGGAGCTGGATCGCTGATCCTGTGGGGTATTCTGTGATTTGGGGGTGCTTCCAACTCGGGGTATTCTGTGGTTTGTGGGTGCGTCCAACTCTGGGTATTCTGTGATTTGTGGGTGCTTCCAACTCGGGGTATTCTGTGGTTTGGGGGTGCTTCCAACTCGGGGCATTCTGTGATTTGTGGGTGCTTCCAACTCGGGGTATTCTGTGGTTTGGGGGTGCTTCCAGCTCGGGATATTCTGTGGTTTGGGGGTGCTTCCAACTCGGGGTATTCTGTGATTTGTGGGTGCTTCCAACTCGGGGTATTCTGTGGTTTGGGGGTGCTTCCATGTGTTGGGGTGCCGGAATTTGGGGGTGCTTCCATGTTTTGGGGCTTGGAATGTCGGGCAGCGGCCAGTCCTGGTGGCTCCCAAATCCCCTGATTAGCACCGGGAACGGTGCCCAGAAGAGGGGTGAGGGCGTGAATTTGGGATCTGTCAGCTCAGCCAGGGACAATGGGACACAGTGTCACCTGTCACGGCCAGGAGCAGGACAATTAGTGATCATTCCCGTAATTAACCCCTTGGGCTCCATCCCCCCCCCGGGCATTTGGGACAAACCCCGCTCTCCAGGGCGTTGTTTTTCCTAAAAATTCTCCACGAAGGGAAGAGCCAGCGGTGTAAGCCTTGATTGGGGTCACTGCGGGCGCCGTGCGGGAGGAATTTGAGGTGTCCCTGCCCAGTGGCCACCACAGGGCGAGCAGGAGGCGGCCTGGAGTAGCCCGGTGCCTCCTCCTGCGGGGAGCGTTAGGACCCAGCGAGCCGCCGGCGCCGTGACAAGTCTGGAGCGGCACTGGCGCAGAGTGGCTCCATCGGCAGCGCTGGAATTCTCCCTAGCCCTCCCTCGGAGCATCCTCGCCCAGAAAAGGGCTTCCCTCCCTGTGGCAGCGGCCGGCAGAGCCTCGGGGGAGGGGGATGCGGGGATCGGCCGGGACGCTGGGAAGCGCCGCTGGATGCTGGCGGCCGTGAGCTGCGGGAGCTGCGGGCTGCGGATCGGGAATCTCAAAGAGCGGCAGCATGGCCCAGGGCAGGAGGCACGCGTCCGGCCGGGTAAGGGGGAGGGCTGACTCAACAGCTCCCGGCTCTGCCGCCTCCTATCGCGACAGATCGCGACGCTGTCGCAGCGAAAATTGCTGGGTTTTGTAGGGGATTCTGGATTGTGCTGCCTGGAATGTGGCACCGCTCTCGCTGACAATAATGCCGGGAGGGGAGGTGGATGCTCCGGCTTGCACCGGTCTTTTGGCCGGGGTTACCTGCTCTTGTCGGTGATTATCCCAATTCATTACTGCGGTTAATTAACGAAAGGCTCGGCTCCGGCTCGGCCCCTTGCCGGGGCTCCGGCGCAGCCTCGCCGGGGCTGCTCAGCACAAAGATCCCGCCGTGTTTTGCTGCCTGCCGAGGGCTCCCCTCCCTCCGGGCCGAGCTTCCTTCCGCGGGCCTGGCAAGCGCTTCCAGGTTTTTCCGTATTGCAGCTACCCCCGGGCTGTGCGGTGCCCCCCCGGGCCAGGCCTTTCCCGGGAGTTTCTGTCGCTGTCGCTGTGTCCCTGTGTGGCCACCACGGTGACATTGTATCCCAGACCCTGCCGGGCACCGCCGGCGCGTTTGGGCCTGGCTGTGCCAACTTGGCAAGGACTCCGGGATGGAGCAGGGGAGGGCAGAGCCTTCCCACCTCTCCACGGGACCCCCAGACCCTCCGTGGGCACCGTGTCCTGCCTGCTGAGGGATCCACCAGGCCCGGGGCCAGATTTGGGGATTTGGCTGCAGAGGGAGCAGCTCGGGAAAACTTCCCAGCCTGGAGCCTTTTTTGCCCACCCTGGCAGGATCTGAGTGTGTGTCCCTATGGGTTTTTGGGGGTTGGAGCCCCACACCTCCCTGTTTTCCATGGGGGAGAAGTAGGAAGGGGGTAAGATTCGAACCTGAGTCCTGACAGCTCTGTCACAACAGCCTGGGGGGCTCCAAGGGGATGGGGGCTCAGGGAAGGAGCCAAACGCTGGCTCCAAGGACTGATGGAGGGAGATGTGGCAGGACTGGGAATCTGGGAATCCTGGGGATCCCAGGACAGCACTGTGAGTAGATTATCCCTGTTTGGCTCACCTGAATTTTGGGATGGGCACTGCAGGGACCACAGCTGCGCTGGCCCTTCCTGGGGCTGCAGCCAACGGCCACCCTGGCCATGTCCCTTCTGGGTCTTGGGGACGCTGCTCTTGGTGCCTAGAGACACCCACACCTCCCAGTTTGGCAGCCTGGAATGCCACCATGCTGGTGAGGACTTCATCCCAGTGCCACATCCTGCTGTCACCCACCCTCAGTGCCAGGGTGATCCCTCCTTCCCACGGGGCTCTTGTGGCAGCAGCACCAGGCTTAAACCCAGAATTCTCCCCAGGCCTTTCCCTCTTCCAGCTTTGTGGGCAGCACCTGGAATTTGGGTCTTGGCTGTTTGGGATTCTCCTGAAATTTTTGATCTGAGCTTTGAGTGGCAGTTTGAGGCTCCCTCCTACGTGGGGGAGGCACTCCTGGAGGAACTCTGAATATTCCTGGGCTGATCCTGGAGCCCTCGGGTTTGGATGGAGCACAGGGGTGCTCAAAATTCCCAACCCACTGGGAATTCATCCCATTTTCAGTGCCTTGGCAGCAGGACCTTCCCATAGCAGAGCAGACAGTCTGTGGGTGTCCATCACACTTCAGAAAGGGGGAAAATGGGAAAATGCTGGATTTCAGAGCAGTGCCAGGTGGGAGGTTGTGGGGAGCAGTCTCTGGTGGTGGTGGCAGCACAGCCACGTGCTTGTCCCTCACCTGGTGTCCCTGGGATGTGGGACAGGCTCCTCCTGGGCTGCTGGCTACTCCAGAGCTTCAGCATTCCTGGCTGTCCCATTCCCACCAGCTGCTCTGTGTCCTGCTCGGATCTCCTCACTGCCTTCACTGTGAATCCCTGGATTTCTCACTCACTGGGATTCAGGAGCTTATTCCCCTTCCACACCCAGGGTGACAGGGCTGTCACTGTGAGTGGCTCCCCACAGTTCTGCTCCTCCATCCTCTTCCTTTGCTGTCCCTACCCCATTCCCAGGTCTGGGGTATCCTGAGCCTGTTCCTCTGGGGAGGTCGGTGTGGCAGAGGGGATCCACGAGGAGCTGGCCTGGGAAGCTGAGGGAATTCTGGGCTCTGTCACCTCCTCCTGTGCCATGGTGTCCCCAGCAATGACTGTCCCCGTGTTTGTCCCTCAGGAGTTGTCACCAGGGCCAGGAGGTGTGTCCATCTCTCCTGGGATGACCCCTGGGAATGCCCATCCCACCTGCTTCCAGCTGGGACAGTTCTTCCTCTTGGAAAACCTGAATTAATCTCAGTTTGAATCTTCATGGGAGTTCCACTCAGGGGTTTATCCATCGGGTTGGAGCTTCCAGGTGTCTCACAGACCAATTTCTGATGAATTGGAAACAGAAGAGACTCAGTGCCTGGTCCTGAGGGGTGGGATGGGGTGGGGGAGATTCATTCTGGGCTCCCCTGCTTTTCTCAAGTGTGAAAGGGAAAAGTTTCTGTGAAATTAGTGCTGGTTGGAAAATGTCTGTCAGGGACAGGCTGGGAGAGCTGGGAATGTCCAGCTGGAGAAGAGGAGGCTCCAGGGAGAGCTCAGAGCCTTAAAGGGGCCCCAGGAGAGCTGGAGAGGGACTGGGGACAAGGCCTGGAGGGACAGGACACAGGGAATGGCCAGAGGTACCCCAGGGCCTGAAATGTGTCACATCCAAGGGATCTTACCTGGCTGCAGGTGCCAAATGGACACCAGGAGGGATAAAAACTCCTGCTCCAGGAACCTTCCCCTGTTCTGGGGATTTGGGACTTTGCTTTGGGCTCTGCTCTCATTTTCCATAACACCTGGAACATGATTTTCCAGGTTACTGCCAGAACTTTGGGAGATATTTGGGTCTGGAGCATCAATTTTTCCTTTGAGGTGTTGGGTTTCTTTGTTGTTTGATGGATTTGGGGTCTTAATATAAGATTATTTTGTGACCTTTGATTTCTGCCAGTTGTGTTTGGATGAAACCTGGAATTCAGGCTTGTGGGAAAACCTGCATCCCTGATTTTAGTCCCAAAACCCCAAATTGGGTGGGTTCACTCTGCATTCCATCCTTGGCAAGTGATGTGCAAGGGAAGGGGGTGGTTTGTTGGGATTCCAGGAGCTTCCAAAGTCCCCTGGCTGAGAATTCCCTGAATGTCCCAAACCCTCTGAGGCTGAGGTTTGTCTGCAGGGCCTTCCCAGCCCTTCAGAGTGAAAGAGGCTCTGTTCTGGGATAAAAAGCAAATTTTTTGGCTGAAGCCAGGCCCAGAGCGAGCAAAACTCCACATTTCTTCACAATGAGCAGAAGCAGTGACAGGTGGGGTGGGGGAAATGCCAGACTGGTTTTGGGGATTGCTGGGAGGTTGGGATGAGCAGGAAAATGGAGCTGAGCAGAACATCTGTGTCCTCTCTGGGATAGAGGCAGTGGGATGGAAAGGTTTCTACCAGGGCTTTGAGGATCTCCAGAAGATCTGGAGAGGGGCTTTGGACACGGGTTTGGAGTGACAGGACACAGGGAATGGCTTCCCACTGGAAAAGGGGAGATTGGGGTGGGATTTTGGGAAGGAATCCTTCCCCCTGAGGGTGGCACAGGGTGCCCAGAGAAGCTGTGGGTGTCCCTGGATCCCTGGAAGTGTCCAAGGCTGGGTTGGACAGGGCTTGGAGCACCCTGGGCCGGTGGAAGCTGTCCCTGCCCATGGCAGGGGGTGGAATTGTTGGGATTTAAGGTCCCTTCCCACCCAAACCGTTGCAGAATTCCATGATTAATCTGTTTTACTCAGGCTGATTGCAGAGCAAGAGGCATTGGGGGTAGATCCCAACAAATTTCTCTGGGATTTCAATAATCCTGAGGATCTCCAGTACCCGTGGAGCTCCTCACATCCATCAGAGCATTGATCACCTGGATAACCCCACCTGAACCCAGGGACATCCAGGGATGTCACACCTGGAGTGTCCTGGTGCCTGCTGAAATACAAACATGGATCTAATGTTTATAACATGGAACCATGGAATTGTTGAGGTTTTAAATCCCTCCAGGGCTGAGGACTCCACCACTACCTTGTGCTGGAGAGCCTTTCCCAGGAGGAATTTTCCCAATATTCAATCTAAACCTCCCCTGGCACCACCTGAGGCCGTTTCCTCTCTTGTGGATAACCACAATCCCACCTGGAAAGCTGCTGGGGACTTTCCCACCCACATTCCAAACTGGGATACCCTGAGTCTGGGCACTGTGGGGTGCCAGGAACACCAGGGGTGCCACCAGATCCCGACAGCATGAAGGGATGGGACAATGACCTCTGTCTGCTCCTGGGCTCAGAATTCCCAGGCTGGAAATCCATGGGAATGCTGATTAAATGGGAAAAGATGGAGCATGAGTTGGTTAAGACTGACTGACTGTGCTGCTCTTGTGGGTTTTTTTCCCCCAAAAGCTTATAAAAATGTTATAAAAGGGAATAAATCAGGTTTGTGATCTCTCCTGCTCATCCAGGAGAGATCCCATTGCTGGTGGCTGTGCTGTGGGGAGCAGAAGGAATTACCCAAAATAAAAATGACTGCAGGAGACGAGGGGGGACAGAGGGAGATGAACCACCCCAATACCCACCCTTGTGTCCATCCCAAATTTCTGAGGCACTCTCTCCCTGTTGCCAGGCCTCCAGCACGGGCAGGATGAGCGCTGAGGGTGGCAGCAAGCCCCTCAAGGTGGGCTCCCGCGTGGAGGTCATCGGCAAGGGCCACCGAGGCACCGTGGCCTACGTGGGGGCCACCCTGTTCGCCACCGGCAAATGGGTCGGGGTCATCCTGGACGAGGCCAAGGGCAAGAACGACGGCACCGTGCAGGGCAGGAAATACTTCACCTGTGAGGAGAACCACGGCATCTTCGTCAGGCAGTCCCAGGTGGGTGGGATCCTGGGACCCTTGGGGTCATGGCATCTTCGTCAGGCAGTCCCAGGTGGGTGGGATCCTGGGACCCTTGGGGTCATGGCATCTTTGTGAGGCAGTCCCGGGTGGGTGGAATTCATGGGATTCTGGGATCCTCGGGGTCATGACATCTTCATGAGGCAGTCCCAAGTGAGTGGGATTCTGGGATCCTTGGGGTCATGACATCTTCATCAGGCAGTCCCAAGTGGGTGGGATCCCGGGATTCTGGGATCCTCAGGGTCGTGGCATCTTTGTGAGGCAGTCCCAGGTGGGTGGGATTCATGGGATTCTGGGATCCTCAGGGTCGTGGCATCTTTGTGAGGCAGTCCCAGGTGGGTGGGATCCCGGGATTCTGGGATCCTTGGGGTAGTGACATCTTTGTGAGGCAGTCCCAGGTGGGCGGGATTCATGGGATCCTCAGGGTCATGGCATCTTCATCAGGCAGTCCCGGGTGGGTGGGATCCTGAAATCCTTGGATCCTTGGGGTCGTGGCTTCTTCATGAGGCAGTCCCAGGGGGGTGGGATTCATGGGATCCTCAGGGTCATGGCATCTTCATCAGGCAGTCCCGGGTGGGTGGGATCCTGAAATCCTTGGATCCTTGGGGTCGTGGCTTCTTCATGAGGCAGTCCCAGGTGGGTGGGATTCATGGGATCCTTGGATCCTTGGGGTCGTGGCTTCTTCATGAGGCAGTCCCAGGTGGGTGGGATTCATGGGATCCTCAGGGTTGTGGCATCTTCATCAGGCAGTCCCAGGTGGGTGGGATCCTGAAATCCTTGGATCCTTGGGGTCACGGCATCTTCATCAGGCAGTCCCAGGTGGGTGGGATTCATGGGATCCTGGGATCCTCGGGGTCATGGCATCTTGGTGAGGCAGTCCCAGGTGGGTGGGATTCATGGGATCCTCGGGGTCGTGGCTTGGTTGTTAAATACAGGGAAACACCCCTGGGGATTTTGGGATTCTTCATCTCTCACAGAGGAGAGAGCAGCACACTCCAAACCCAAGTGGAATCTCACCCTCTGCACAGTTCTTGAGGTTGTGGAATGAAAACTGTGGTGAATTCCCAGTTGTTCCATTCTGCTGCCCTGTATTTAGCACCTGCAGCAGGTGGAGTTTGGGATCGATCTCGGATGTTTACCTGGAACAAGGTGTATCCAGGCTGTGCCAGTAGCTCAGGAATGCAGGGAATCCAGGGATTCAGCCCAAGGAGAGCAGTGGAGCTGCCCCAATTCCCAGGTGTATCCAAGTGTTTGCCTTCCTCAGCTCCCATAAGGAATTCCCTGTTCTCCTAAACCCACACCCCATTGTGCCACCACTTCCTGCCAGATCCTGACCCTGCTTCACTGCAGAGGATCCAAGGAATTTTAATTAAATCATGTTTACCTGGAAGGAGATAAAACACAGGATGTGGGTGCAGCTGCTGCCATGTGCTGCTCGTGTGCTGCAGCAGGAGCCAGGAGCTCCCTCCAGAGCAAACATCCTCCAGGTGAATTCCCTGGGTCACCTTCCAAGGACACCAGACCCCTGTGTCCCAGCCAGCTCCTGTCCCCTCCCTGGCACAAAGGGGCTGCTTTGTGTCCCACCCCGTGGCCTCTCATTGCCAGGACCTTGGGATGGGGTGACAGAGGGAAGCTGAGCACAAAATGAGGGCATTTGGGTCCTGGGATCCACCCCAGCATCTGCTGTCCCATCCATTGGAAGGGCCTTTGGATCATGCATGGTCAGAGGCTGCAGCAATGGCTCATCCAGGAGAGATCCCAGGAGTCTCTGAGGTTGGAAAACACCTTTAGGAGGAGTCCAGCCATTCACTGCTTCAGTCCCTTTGTCACCAGCTCGAGGGAAAATGATCCTCATCCTTTAAATAATGGGATAAACACAGAGAGCTGAACCCACCAGAGCTGGAGGCAGACTCACCAGGAAGCTTTTCATGTTCTAATCCTACCCAAACGCTGTGGGTGTGTAGGAATTGCTGGATGGAGCTCTGCTGCTCTCCTGGGATCACCATGGAGAGTTCCCAAATGGAATTCCAGCACTCTGCCAGTTCCCCACATTAAAACTGGACACGTGGACCTGGCTCCTTTGTCCATTTCTCTTGGCCTTTGAGGGGTTTACAGGGAAAAGTTTGGGTCTGCAGGGCCAGGAGGGACCTCAAAGCCCACCCAGTGCCACCCCCTGACAGTCAGGGACACTTTCCACTGTCTCAGGCTGCTCCAATCCAGCCTGGCCTTGGACACTTCCAGGGGTCCAGGGCCACCCACAGCTTCTCTGGGAATTCCATCCCAACCTCTCCCCACCCTCACAGGGAGGAATTCCTTCCCAAAATCCCACCCAAGTCTCCTCTTTTCCAGTGGGAAGCCATTCCCTGTGTCCTGTCACTCCAAGCCCGTGTCCAAAGCCCCTCTCCAGATCTTCTGGAGATCCTCAAAACCCTGATAGAAACCTTTCCATCCCACTGCCCTTTTTTGTCACCTCATCCTCTGGGCTGGGTGTGCAGTGAGTGATGCTCAACCCCCACCCCAAATTCCTGAGCTGGGAATGGAGGGGACACAGCTGGAGCAGAGATGGGAAGCAGGAGGGATAAACAGCCCCCAAATCCCCCAAATCCTCGGTCCCAGAGCAAGGCTGTGGGTGCAGGGCTGCCCCAGCAGGTCCAGAGCTGATCCTGAGCCCCCCAGGGGCACAGGGAGGGTCCCCGGTGTCCCCCAGGGCACAGAGGGGGGACCCCACCCCTGGCCCCCCTGGGCAGGGGCAGGGAGGGGCAGGGGGTGCTGGGCACAAGGCCCTGGGTGGGGCTGGGTGCATCCCCCACCCCTGGCAGGGGACAGGGACAGGACCTGGAGCAACCTGGGACAGTGGGAGGTGTCCCTGTCCATGGCAGGGGTGGCACTGGGGGGGACTTAAGGTCCTTTCCCACCCAAACCATTCCAGGATTCCCTGATTCTCCCCAAGCTGGCAATTCCAAGCATGGCTGTTCCTTTTCTGGTGTGTGGAAATCCCTGATTTTGGCACCACCTGGAGCTGCCTGTGGCAGAGGAGCTCGATGGCCACGATGTGCCCAGTCTGGGGTGGCAGTTCCCAGTGTCACTCTAGATCCAGCCCTGCTCTGTCCCTGTCCCCAGCCTCTCTGGAGTTCCCTCCTAGGCTGTACCTGCTGGGAAACCCCCAGACCACTCAGAATTCCCACCCTGCATGGCTGCAGGTGTCAGGATTTCCTCAGCATCATCTTTTCCTCGGTCTCTTTGTGGCTTTTAATTCAAATTTCATCATTCCTGGTGTTGGGAACCTTCCTAAAATGGAATTCCTGTCTGACAGCTTCCCAGGTTATTTTAATTTTTAAGCTGAGCTCACAGGTAGGAGGTGGTGATGGATCAGGCAAATTCCAGCAGGAACAATTTGGGAGCTGCTGATCTGAGGCACAGGGATGGTTCTCTCTCAGGGATCTAATCCCTCCCAACCTCATTTTCCATGTTTATCCAGCAAAAATGCATCTAAAAATAGTTCAAAAGAAAAATCCCTGAATCTGGGGTATGGATGTTCTGGGCTGTCAAATCCAGAGCTTTGACTTTCCTCATTCCCTGTGTGAATATTCCATGTTCCCTGTGAAAATAAGGAGTGTGTGGCTGTTTTCAGAAGGCAAAGCCAGAAGGATGAAATTAAAAATCCATGCCAAAACCATGGGATCTGCTCTGCTGAACCCACTCCCAGAGGGATCTGTTCCCTGCTCTCTCTGTTTGGGAATTTTTGGCAAGGATGGTCATTGTGTTTTTTCCAGATCCAGGTGTTTGAGGATGGAGCAGACACAACATCCCCAGAAACCCCAGAATCTGCTGCCATGAAGGTCCCTAAGAGAGGTATGGCCCAGCTGGGAAATCCCTCCCAGAGAGGTGGGAAATACTTCCCAGAGAGGTGGGAATCCTTGGTGGAGGGGATGGGAAATTATTCCTGAAGGGGACGGGGAATCCCTCTTGGAGGAGAGGGAAATCCCTCCTGGGAGGGTGGGAATCCTTCCTGAAAAAATGGGAAATTTCTCTTGGAGGAGTGGGAATCCTTCCTGGAGAGAATCCCTCCTTCCTGGAGGGGAATCCCTCCTGCAGAGGTGAGAAGTCCTTCCCAGGTGGGATGGTAAATCCTTCCTGGAGAGACTGGAAATCTCCTTGGGAAGAGTGGGAATCCTTCCTGGAGAGATGGGAAATCCTTCCTGGAGAGAAAGGAAATCTCTCTTGAAGGGGTTGGGAATCCTTCCTGGAGGATTGGAAATCTCTCTTGGAGGAGTGGGAATCCTTCTTGGAGAGACTGGAAATCCCTCCTGCAGAGGTGGGAAGTCCTTCCCAGGTGAGATGGGAAATCCTTCCTGGAGAGACTGGAAATCTCCCTGGGAAGAGTGGGAATCCTTCCTGGAGAGATTGGAAATCTCTCTTGAAGGGGTTGGGAATCCTTCCTAGAGAGATTGGAAATCTCTCTTGGAGGGTTGGGGATCCTTCCTGGAGAGATGGGGAATCCCTCCTGCAGAAGTGGGAAGTCCTTCCCAGCTGAGATGGGATTCCTGGAGAGACAGGAAATCTCTCCTGAAGGAGTAGAAATCCTTCCTGGAGAGGAGTGGAAATCCTTCCTATAAAGAAGGGGGGGAAATCATGGAATATTTCCCAGTGGGCACGCAGACCCAGTGAACCACTATGAGCCTGTGGAAAATCCCAGTGGAACTGGAGCACCCCAGTGGAATTGCAGCACCCCTGTGGAATTGCAGCATCCCAGTGGAACTGGAGCACCCCAGTGGAATTGCAGCACCCCTGTGGAATTGCAGCACCCCTGTGGAATTGCAGCACCCCTGTGGAATTGCAGCATCCCTGTCTCCAGCCCCTTGCCGTGCCCCATCCCCCCGGGGCAGGGATTCCTTCCCGCTCTCCTCTGATCATTCCTCCCCCTTTTCCCACATCCGCCGGCCCTGGCTGTGCGCCCAGCCAGGCTTCCCTCCCTCCGTGTGAGCTCTGCTTTGTCGGGAATGTTTTCCCCGGGCGCTGCGGGATCCCGGGAGCTGCCGGAAGGGGCTCTGCCAGCTTCCTGCCTTGGCTGCTCCCCCGGCTCCGTCTGCCAAGCCGGGAGCTCCGGGTGGGAAGCGTTTGTGGCATCGGGATTAACGGGTCGGGGTTGGTTGTGGGTGGGATTTCTCCTCTCCAAGGAAGTGGGAGGTAAAATTAGTCGGGGGGAAATGGACTGGACCCTTCTCTGCTTTGGATTCTCTCCCTCTCTGCTTTGGATGCTGCAGTAGAATCGTGGAATCGTTGAGGCTGGAAAAGCCCTCGGACATCCCCAAACTCCCCAGCAGTGCCCAGGCCACCACTGACCGTGTCCCCAAGTGCCACATCCACAGGGCATTGAAATCCCTCCAGGGATGGGCACTCCACCCCTGCCAGGGCTGGACAGCCTTTTCCAAGGAATTTTCCCAATATCCAACCTGGCACAGCCTGAGGTTGTTCCCTCTCCTCCTGTCTCTCTTCCCTGGGACCAGATCCCAACTCCCACCTGGCTCCAAGAATCCAGGGAGTTGAGCAGAGCCACAGGGTCCCCCCTGATCCCCCTTTTCTCCAGGCTGAGCCCCTTTCCCAGCTCCCCCAGCTGCTCCTGGAGCTCCAGCCCCTTCCCAGCTCCTTCCCTGGAGGATGCTGGGTTGGGACAGACAGACATCCCCGAGCAGGAGGAGCCCAGGCTGCAGGTGGGGTGTGGGATGATGCTGTCAGGGATGCAGGGCTGGGATGTGGCTGCCTGCCAAGGGTTTCCATGGAAACAGCAGCTGCTGCAGCAGCACTGCAGTGGGAGGTGCAGGGATGGCTCTGCCACAGAGGGGACACGTGGGGGGAGCTGCTGGTGACACCTGGGCGAGGGTGGGAGTCCAGACACACCTGCCTGGGAGGGACAGGACACAGGGAATGGCTTCCCAATGGAAAAGGGGAGATTTGGGTGGGATATTGGGAAGGAATTCCTTCCTGGGAGGGTGGGGAGGCCCTGGCACAGGGTGCCCAGAGAAGCTGTGGGTGGCCCTGGATCCCTGAAAGTGTCCCTGGAGCAACCTGGGACAGTGGAAGGTACCCCTGCCCGTGGCACCAGGTGGGGTTGATGGGATTTAAGGTCCCCTCCCACCCAAACCATTCCATGATTTTGTGTCCCCAAGTGCCACATACACATGGATTTCAACCCCCCAGTGATGGTGACTCTGCCACTCCCTGAGCAGCCTGTGCCAGTAGCTCAGGAATGCAGGGAATCCAGGGATTCAGCCCAAGGAGAGCAGTGGAGCTGCCCCAATTCCCAGGTGTATCCAAGTGTTTGCCTTCCTCAGCTCCCATAAGGAATTCCCTGTTCTCCTAAACCCACACCCCATTGTGCCACCACTTCCTGCCAGATCCTGACCCTGCTTCACTGCCACTTCCCAAAATTCTCCTGTCCCCCTGCTGGGTGCCCTCTGGCTGCAGGGACACTGGGATGGGGACAGAGCTGTCCCTCAGGCTCATGGCTCTGTTTCTGCTCTCTCCACAGATTCCCTTGATGCCACCAAGGCCAGCAAACTGGTGAGTGACCCCAGCACTTTGTCACCTCTGAGAGGTTTTCATCCCTTTGGGAAGAGCACACAGACACACTTCCATGGGATAAAATGCCCATGGAAAAGGGAATTTCTCCTGAAGCCGTGGGAAACAAGGTGTAAAAAATGTCATTTTCAGCCACTGGCCAGGAATCAGTGGGTTCCTGAGGGATTATCCAGCACAGGTCCTGTGCCACACGTTTTGATCTGAGTTCAGCAGCATTCCCTGGCTGCTTCCTCCAAACCCTGACCCTCATGGAATCCTGGAAAGGACCTCAAAGCCCCTCCATGGGCAGGGACACCTTCCACTAGCCCAGGATGTTCCAAGCCCTGTCCAGCCTGGCCTTGGACACTTCCAGGGATCCAGGAGCAGCTCCCCTCTGAGTGCCTTCATCCAGGAGCTCCAGTGGCTGCTGGGACATCGATAGGGACGTGTTGTACCCAAATGTGAGGGATATTTCCTAAGGAATGGCAATCTGAAATGTGTATGGCCATACAGGTGTGGGATAGTGAGGAATTATAGAATGCTGAGGCTGCAAAAACTCCCTGAGACCATCAAGTCCAGCAGTTCCCCCAGCACTGCCCAGGTCACCACTCCTGGGAGCAGGGATGGAACTGGGTGATCCTGGGGACACGGTGGGTGGGTTTGTGTGTTTTGGGGTAGAAACTGGGTTTTCCATGAGGATAAACTGGCCCAGCTGGGATGTGGGCAGTGTGGGAAAGGGAATGGTGGGGACAAGGGGCTTCTGTTGCACCTGTGGGGCTGGGTTGGGGCACACTGCACTGCCATTGTGGATAATTCCTAGGAGTGGGAATTCTGCTCCCCACCCTGCTCTGGAGCTGGATGTGGGGACAGCTGGGATGGGGATGGAGCAGCACCTGGGGGTTCACTGGGCTCAGATCCTGGGGAATGTGAGCTCCAGCCAGAAGGGAGGATGGAAGTAGATTCCCTGCCCTGTGTTAGAGGGATTTGGGAAGGTTTTTGGCTTTTCCTGCTGTGTAGGGTGTGATCCATCAACCCCTGGCACTGCTGGAGCCTGTGCTCCATGTGCTCCCTGCCTGATCCTCCTGGTTTAATTCCACCCTGGAATTCATTAGAAGATAAAGAGAATATTTAGAAAACCTCAGTGTTCTTGAAATCAGGGAATGGGGATTGTTCTTGGAATGTTTTTGTGCTGCTGATGTGGAGAAGGGGTCAGGACACGAGATGCTGCTCCATGTGCAGGGAGCATTCCTGCTGGTTTATCGTGGAATTCTGGAATGGTTTGCGGTGGGAGGGACCTTAAAACCCATCCAGGGACATTTTCCACTATCCCAGGTGGCTCCAAGCCCCATCCAACCTGGCCTTGGACACTTCCAGGGATCCAGGGGCAGCCACAGCTTCTCTGGGAATTCCGTCCCAGCCCCTCCCCACCCTCCCAGGGAGGAATTCCTTCCCAACATCCCACCCATCCCTGCCTTCTGGCAGTGGGAAACCATTCTCCTTGTCCTCACATCCTCTTCCTCTGCATCCTGGGAGATCCTGGCCCCCCAGTCCCTTTAACCTGTCTTTGCACCATGCAATGATTTATTCCCCTTTGGACATGTCCTGACTCCCCAAACTCTCCGTGCTGGGCGGGGGTGGCAGGAGATGAACCCAGAGCAAGGGGGTGACTCCAGGGCTGTTTTCTCCTTAAATTCCCTGATTCTATTTCCCCTCCTGCCTTTCCTGCAGCCTGTGGGGGGTTCCTAGGAGAGCCTCCAGGCCTGTCTAACACTCCTTCTGTTCCCTCCTCACGCAGCGCGGAGCGAAGCCCAAAAAGGTGCTGTTTGTCCCTCGCGCGCGCGGCCGCATGCCGGGGCCATCGTCACCCTCACTGTCCCCATCCCCTCCACCCGCTGTCCCCAGCGCTGCATGGCTGTCCCTGCATGTGCTCCCAGCTCCCAGCCAGGGAGGGGACGTGGCTGCGGGGGTGTCACCTCAACGTGGAATGTTTGGGTGGGAAAAGCCTCCGAGGCCGGCGAGTTCTCAACAGTGTCCCCAAGTGTCACATCTGGGAAGTTCTCCCTGGAATGGGGATTGTCCCCCTGCTCTGGGTAGTCTCTTCCAATGTTTTCCAGCTCTTTCCATGAAGGAATTTTCCCACTATCCAACCTGAATCTCCCCTGGCACAACCTGAGGCTCTTCCCTCGCAGATATTTATAAACCCTAAACCCTTGGTGACTCAGGGACAAGTGGCACCTTCTCAGGGCTGTCCTGTCCCTGGGCTTCACTCCTCTTGGGGACACTCAAACCCACCTGGTTTGTGACAATTACTGAAGGCAAAAATCTTCTGTGTAAGGATGAGCTGAAACTCCGAAGGTCTTGGCAAAGAATCCCTGAATGGTTTGGGTTGGGATGGACATTTAACCCCATTTCATTCCACACCCCCACCACAGGCAGGGACACCAAATCATCATTCCCTGCAGGAAATTTGGGGATGGTTTTTCCCCTCTTGGCAATTTTGCCAAGAGAAAAGCCAAGGTAGGCACTGGAGATGTGGGAAAGGGGAGGGAGGTGGTACCTGTGCACCTTTTGGTCCAGATTTGCTTTCCAGCTGCTTCAGTGCTGATTTTTGGGTGGAAAAATGATCCAAGGAGCTCTGTTTGTCCATGGGCAGTCCAGAGGAGAGGAGCAATGTGGAATCTGCTGAGAGCCTGTGGAGAGAGGCCAGGAGCACCCGTCCCCAAGTGTCCCCTCCTTGTGTCCCTCAGATCCAGGTGTCTGCAGGTCCCCGAGGCTTCAGGGTCCGTGTGGATCCCTCATCCCGGTCCTGCAGCTCCGAGGGGCTCTGCTGGGATGGAATTCCTGGTTGGAATGTTGGGTTCTGACTTCCCTGCCCTTGTTCTGGTGGGTTTGCAGCTGCTCCATGTCCCTGCTGTGTCCCTGCTGTCTGCTGGGAGCTGTGGCTGGGATTAGGATCACAGGGGTGTGACTGTCACTGTCCTGAGGATCATGGATCTGTCACTGTCCTGAGGATCCTGGTTGGGTGACAGTCACTGTCCTGAGGATCATGGATTTGTGACTGTCACTGTTCTGCCAATCATGGGGGTGTGACTGTCACTGCCCTGGCAATCATGGATCTGTGACTTGTCCTGGGGATCTGCATCTGTGACTGTCACTGTCCTGAGGATCATGGATCTGTCACTGTCCTGAGGATCCTGGTTGGGTGACAGTCACTGTCCTGAGGATCTGTGACTGTCACTGTCCTGGGGATTGTAGTGACAGTCATTCTCCTGAGGGCCATGGATCTGTGACTGTCACTGTCCTGAGGATCGTGGATTTGTGACTGTCACTGTCCTGGGGATCTGGATCTGTCACTGTCTTCAGGACCATGGATCTGTGACTGTCACTGTCCTGAGGATCGTGGATTCTGCCTGGGAAGGACCCCAAAATCTGTAGTGACAGTCATTCTCCTGAGGGCCATGGATCTGGCTCTGTCACTGTTCTGCCCCTCGTCCTGGCTGCATGGGCACACCTCACCCAGGCACAGCCCCATGCCAGGCCCTGCTGTCCCCTCACAATTTAACCTTTTCAGCCATTCATGACCCCGGGAGCCCCCCCTGCCCCACACAGGGACGTGCCATTGCGGGGGGGACCTGGATAATGAGAGTAATTAGCGGGTAAATCCTCGTTCCGGAGATTACGGCGGCTCCTGTGTGTCAGATATAGACTTTAATCGTGCAGAGCTGCTGCCACATGGGCCTTTCCCCCCTGCTGTGCTCCTTCCCTGTTTTCCATGGATTTGGGAGTGCTGTGGCCTTTGGGTTGTGCTGTTCTCAGGGCTCGGAGCAGGAGCCACAGGACACTGGGGGTTCTGTCCCTTGGCTGTGACACCATGTCGGGGTGTCCTTGTTCCTGGAGCAGGAGGTCCAGGCTGTCCTCAGGAGGTGCTGGCCTCTGTCCTCTGCCTGGGAAGGACCCCAAAATCTGGTTAAAGAGCAGGAAAAGTCTTTCCCAGGTCATTTTTAGGATGAAGCAGGTTGTGTTGTCTTCATCCCCATGACAACGTGTCTGTGGTGGTGACAGGCCAGTCCTTTCTCCTGCTGCAGTGCTGGGTGACACTGGGTCATGGATGTCACCTCCCAGGGACACAGAGGTGGCAGGGCTGTGATGGGAGGAGGGAAAGGCTCCAGCAAAAGCTCTGCCTCACTCAGGGGTGTCAGGATGAGCTGCCAGGGTCCGACCCACTCCAGGATCATGGAGTTGTGGAATATTTAGGTTGGAAAAGCCCTTTGAGACCACTGAGTCCAACTGTTCCCCTGGCACTGCCAAGGCCGTGTCCCCAAGTGCCACATCCACAGGTGGCATATGCTGGTGCTGTGACCCTGCTGTTAAATCCCGTCCTGCCACCTCAGGTCACCTGTCCCCTGCAGCTGCAGCCAGTTTGATCCCAGGGATTGTCCCTCGGGTGGATCAGGTTTGTCCCCCTCCGGTGACATCCCTGTTCTTTCATCCTCCCAGTGGCATTCCATGTGCCAGGGCTGGATTCCTGGTGTGTCCTGGGGCTGGGCCTCCCTCTCTGCTGGGCACCTGCTCCTATCCCATCCTATTCCATCCCAGGGTGACCTGTTATCCCTGGCTGGGTCAGTGTCTGGTTGTTATCCCGGTGTTATCCCGGTGTTATCCCGGTCTCCATGCAGGAGTGACCAGGTCAGTCCGGTTGTTACCCCGGTGTTATCCTGATGTTATCACAGTGTTTTCCCAATTTCCGTGCAGGAGCAACTGGGTGAGTGTCCAGTTGTTATCCAGGTGTTTGTGCAGGAGAAGCTGGGTCAGTGTCCGGTTGTTACCCCGGTGTTATCCTGATGTTGTCCTGATGTTATCCCAATTTCCATGCAGGAGCAACTGGGTGAGTGTCCAGTTGTTATCCAGGTTTCTGTGCAGGAGAAGCTGGGTCAGTGTCCGGTTGTTACCCTGTTGTTATTCTGGTGTCCATGCAAGAGCAGCCGGGTCAGTGTCCGGGTGTTATTCCAGTTGTTATCCCAGTATTATTCCCGGTGTTATTCCTGGAGTTATCCCGGTGTTATTCCCGGTGTTTTTCCCGGTGTTATCCCGGTGTTTTTCCCGGTGTTATCCCGGTGTTATTCCCGGTGTTATTCCCGGTGTTATCCCGGTGTTATTCCCAGTGCTATTCCCAGTGTTATCCCGGTGTTATTCCCAGTGTTATCCCGGTGTTATTCCCGGTGTTATCCCGGTGTTACCCCGGTGTTATTCCCGGTGTTACCCCGGTGTTATCCCGGTGTTATCCCGGATTATTCCCGGTGTTATCCCAGTGTTATTCCCGGTGTTATCCCGGTTTACCCAGTCTCCATGCAGGAGCAGCTGGCCCGTTCCAGCCCGGAGCAGGTCCCATCTGCTCTGTTGAACGCAGAGGGGCCACCCCAAGCCCCGTTAATCCTTTAAAGGAACGGATAATCCGATCAGCTCCACAGCCCCACCTCACCCCAGCTGCCCAAACCCCGCACTGAGTCCCATGGCAGGGCCTGGATGAACCCAGGGCTGCTTCTCCAGGCACTGCTGTTCCTCGGGCCGGGTGACACCCCTGTGGCAGCTCTTTGTGTCCCCAAGGGAGACTGTGGTGATTATTTTGATGTGACCCTCTGGGGCCAGGAGCTGAGCAGCATCTGGTGCTGCAAACGGGATGACTCCATGGAAAAGAGCTGCAGTGAACCCTGGCATCTCCTCCCCAATCCTCCCAAGAGCCAGGAATTCGCCCATCTGTGGTGCTGCCACAAACTCCTTCTCATGGATTTAGGATAAAAACCCTCCCTTACCCATCCCTGAGGAGTTTCAAGGACAGCCCAACACCATTTTCCCAGGGTTAAATTGCATTTTCTCCTTGCTGCTGCATTTATTGGATCTTTGTGTGGGAAGAGTTGATATATTCTGGATTTAGGGAGTGGAGCTGTGTGCAAGGAGAGGAGCTGGTTCATTAGAGCAGCTCTAATACCCATAATTATCTTAAACTTAAATCCGTGTGAGCCTGCACGTGGCTCCTCCAGACATGGACACGACACTGGGATCATTCAGGGGCTTAAAGCCACGGATGTGGGATGATTTAATCTGGAAATGGGTTCATAAGGAGTTCCTTTTTTGGGCCAGGGCTGGTGGGGATGGGAGGGAGAATCTGTTGGAGCGTTGGAATGGATTTGGATGATCCCAAAAGCTGGGTCTGTGTCAGCTCTGGCTCCTGAAGGGGTTTGTGGTGCTCAGGCTGGTGGAGCTCGGGGTTTCTTCGTTAAGAGATGCAATTACAGCTCCCAAAAATGTCCCTTGGGAATGCTCCCCTCTGCCAGCAGCCAGAGGGAGCTGGAGGAGAGCAACCAGGGAATTGTTGGGTTAGAAGGGACCTTAAACCCATCCAGGGACACCTCCCCCCATCCCAGCTGGCTCCAACCCCAGTGCCCAGCCTGGCCTTGGGCACTGCCAGGGATCCAGGGGCAGCCACAGCAAAGCTGGGAATTCCTGGGAATCCTTGCCAAGATCCCAGCCCAATCTCCCCTTTCCCAGTGGGAGCCATTCCCTGTGTCCTGTCCCTCTGTCCCTTGTCCCCAGTCCCTCTCCAGCTCTCCTGGAGCCCCTTTAGGGACTCTGAGTTTTCCCTGGATTTTTCTCATCTCCAGGTGAACATTCCCAGCTCTCCCAGAGCAAAAGAGCTCCAGAATCCTGGACTGGTTTGGGTGGGAAAAGACCTCAAATCCCATCCATTCCCACCCCATCCATGGACAGGGACATCTCCCACTGTCCCAGGTGGATCCAACCTGGCCTTGGATTAATTAATTCCAGGGATCCAGGGGCAGCCACAGCAAAGCTGGGAATTCCTTTCCAGCCAGGAATTCCTTGCCAGGATCCCACCCCAATCTCCCCTTTCCCAGTGGGAGCCATTCCCTGTGTCCTGTCCCTCCAGGCCTTGTCCCCAGTCCCTGTCCAGCTCTCCTGGGGCCCCTTTTAGGGACTCTGAGCATTCCCTGGAGCCTTCTCTTCTCCAGAGGAACATTCCCAGCAATCCTGACTCCAGAGCAGAGGAGCTCCAGAATGGTTTGGACTGGAAGGGACCTTAAAGCCCATCCAGTTCCATCCCTTGCCACGGGGAAGGACAACTCCCACTATCCCAGGCTGTTCCAAACTCCATCCTGCCTGCCCTTGGACACTTCCCCCACAGCTGCTGGATTCCCTGATCCAGGGGTTTTTCAGGAATCAGATCCCAGCACAGATCAGTTGGACATAGGATGTCCCCAGCATGACATCCTCGAGGGGCTGCTTCCAGGGAATGTCAAAGAGGCCTTTAAATGCTTTTTCTG
Source organism: Peucedramus taeniatus (assembly GCA_013400575.1). NCBI lineage: Eukaryota > Metazoa > Chordata > Aves > Passeriformes > Fringillidae > Peucedramus > Peucedramus taeniatus. The sequence goes on from WBNO01009272.1 coordinate 26,104, forward strand.
GGAGATTGGCAGGATTGTGCTGAGGGACTGGAAATACTGGAGGTAAAATCCCCTCTGTGTGTGGAGGGTTGGGTGTGCAGGTGAGCCTGGGCTCCTCTCCCCTCACAGTGTGGGAATTTTGGAAAATAACACAGTTGGAATGGGAGCCAGATAAGACTGTGTTGATGTTACATAATATCATAAATGGGATTTAAGATCTGTGCATGTAAAGGGAGCTGCTGTCCTGGTCTCCGTGGGGCAGGACACGGATTCATGGAGACTTTGGAGATGGTGCTTGGTGACATCCTGTGGGTTCCCAGCAGAGCAGGGACAACGGCAATGCCGGGCAGCAATTGCAGGAATGGTCCTGGCAGGGCAGCGAGGCTCAGGACGTGCTGGACACCGCCCTGAGCGGCATTTTTAGGGCAGGGATTTTGGGCCCGGGGGGGTCTCTCCGCACCCTCAGCCGTGCAGGGCTGCCCTGAGCTCCCGGCGATCCTCCCGGAGCTGGCGCTGCACGGCAGCGCGGCAGGATGATCCCTCTGTCCATCTGTCCATCTGTCCATCCCTCCGGCCTCGCCGCCGTCCATCTGTCCATCGCTCCGGGCTCCGCTCCGTCCGTCTGTCCGCTCCCGGGGGATTTGCCCGGCGCTCTCCGGCGCGGGGCGGGTTCGGCCGCGGGGATACCGAGCGCAGCCACGGAGCCGCCTGCACCGCGGAGCATCGGGGTGGCACCCGGGGGGGCTCACCCGGGTGTGGGGGGGACTCTGAGCCGCTGAGACCCCCCCGTCCCCTCCCCGAGCGCGGCATCACATCCGCACCATCCTCATCCCCATCCTCATCCGCACACGGGCTCGGTGCAGCGCCCGGCGGTGCGGCCCCTCCGCGGTGATGTCATGAGCCGCCGGGGCGGTGGTTGGAGCCACCGGCGGAGCGGGGACGAGCGGCCGCGGCCGGGGNCTGCTCCGTCTCCTCCCGCTCCGGCCGTCCCTGCGCGACGATGAGGCAGGCCCCGGCCACCCGCAAGGTACGGTCCGCGCCCGCATCCCCCGGCATCGCATCCCCGCTTCCCGGCCGCCTCCTCGCTGGTTTTCCCCCGTTTTCCCCGCGTTGATGCTGCCGGGCTGTAATTGGGAGCGTGACGGGCTCGGGGAGGAGGGGGGCGGTGGGTGAGCATCGGTTCATGGCTGGCTTTGCCTTCCGAGCTCCCGGAGTCCCCTCTCCGTGTCAGCCGGCCAATGCAGCGGCTCTGCGGCTCTGCCGGGGCCCTGTCCCCGCTGCCGATGCCATCCCCGCTCTGGGGGATGCTGAAGCCATCCCTGTCCCCACTGCTGGTGCCATCCCTGCTCTGGGGGATGCTGAAGCCATCCCTGTCCCCACTGCCGGTGCCATCCCTGCTCTGGGGGATGCTGATGCCACCCCTGTCCCCGCCTGCCAATGCCATCCCCTCTGCCTGGGGGTGTCAGTGCTGTCCCCGCTGCCTGTGTTGTCCCCGCTGCTGGTGCCATCCCCACTCCAGGGGTGCCAGTGCCATCCCTGCTGCTGTCCCTGTCCCCACAGCCTGAGAGTGTCAGTGCTGTTCCTGCTGCCGGTGCCATCCCTGCTTCCAGTGCCACCGGTGCCCACCCTGGGGAAGCTGCGTGCCCGTAATCCCGGTTTTCCTGCCAGCCTTTGCCATTCCCAGAGGCTGGCAGTACCCGAGTCCCTGCCAGGCTGCCATTCCTGCAGGTGACAGCGCGGGCACTGGCCTATATGTTTATTTTTAGTGTAACCACGATGTCACTGCTCAGCTTAAAGAGAAATCCTGGGAATTTCTGGCTGATGGCAGGGAATAGACCCGAGCTGGGCTGGCTGTGCTGGTACCTGGCAGGAAATGCTCCTGATTTACACCTGCCTGAGCTCAGACACTGACACTCCTCATCACGTGTCCCTGTTAATCCTCTTCCCCATGGAAAGTTTCATGGATGCTGCTTTCCCTCTGCCCCATTGGAGCAGGGAGTGGGGGCTGCTGGTGCTCAGCTCCATGCCTGGATTCCATCCTGCTTTTCCCGTTGCTCCTCTCCTCACCCATGGAATCACACCTGTGAGAGCAGGCACCTCCTGGGTGGTGCTGGTTGTTTAAAATGCAGAATTCCCAGCAGCATCCCAGGGAACCACACCCTGAGGGGCTCATCTGGGGGCTGAGACTCAGCTCCAGCAGAGGGGAGGTGCCTCCGAGGGGCCAAATTCCCGGGAATGGAGTGGGATGGCAGCAGCATGGACCAGCACTGGATCAGTGCCTGGGCATCACCCCCGGCACTGCCTACCCCACTCAGGAGCTGCTGCCAATCGGAATCCTCCTGGAAACTCTGGGAATCCTCCACAGCAGCAGCCACAGTCTGTGAAGTTCAGACTTGAAGCCTTGAAACTTAATCCAGGAGAGGGCTCCAGTGACACCTCCCGTGTCCTGCCCGCTGGAAGGTGACATTCACACATTCCTGCTCATCCATCCAGCACTCGCTGCTCCCGGCTGGATCGGGATTCCCACACCTGGAGCAGAACCAAATCAGGAGAGGCTTGTAGGATCCCACCTTCAGCGGGCAATGCCGACCCCACCACAGTCAGTCCTTGGTATCCAGGAGGATTTTTCCAGAGTTCTGCTGCCAGAAGCCGAGTCCATCTCGAGCGCGCCGGTTCGGAGCCCCCAACGCTCCCCTGGGAGCAGAGGTTTTGTAATTCCATCAAATATTGATGCAGCAGCATTACACAGCAGAGCCAAGAACCTCCAATGGAACATCCATCCCCATCCATCCATCCATCCCCAGCGGGGGCTCGGAGCATCCCGGATCCAGGAAGGGCCAGGTGGGGCTGCAGCCGCTGTTCCCAGTGCTGGATACTGGACAGTCCATGTCCCATCCTGGTCACCGACTTTTCCAGAGCCCAGGGCTGGGGACAGATGGTGCCAGCATGGAGAGGAACCCGGCCATCCCCCATTCCTGATGGAGAGAGCAGCTGGAGCATCCCAGAGCATCCCTTTGCCACGGATCCCGAGGGTCCTGGAGCTCCAGCTTTCAGTGGTCATAACATGGAGGGGACCAAAACTCCAAAGGATGCACAGAGCAGGATTATTCCCTGTCATTCCACACAGCTTTAGGGATGGTTTCCAGGAGGCTTCTCCCTGGTTTTAGGGTTTGGTGTGGTTTGAGTCAGGGTTTGAGTTGGTGTTCCCCCACCCCATGGCCAGGACAAGGCTCAGTGTCTCCTGGGACAGGGATCAGTGTCCCCCAGGGAAGGATTTGGTGTCCCCCCAGGACAGGACTCGGTCGTCTCAGGTGACATTTCACCGTGTCCAAGGACTTGGTGGTCGGTGTGGGACCCCCCAGCCCTGCCCCACTCCTGAGTCCCCCCACGTGTGTGGCAGGGAGTGGGGACATCTCCACCTGTGGAATTCCTGAAGAACGCGTTTTCCAAGTGTTTCCCAGATTTTGCTGCTGCTCCATGTAGCTTGCTTGGACTTTAGGAAGATGCTGGAGAGCTCCTGAAGAGCATCCTGAGGATCTGGAACTTTTGCTGCTTCAATTCCATTTTCCTGACAAATTTGGTTGTGCAGGAGATGTCGTGGAAGATGAGAACGTCTTCTCTCGGGATTGACATGGGAATAGGCTGGAAGTGAGCAGAGCAGGATTTAGCTGAAGCAATGCCAGAGGTGATGGGAAGTTTGGAAGTGCAAACACATCCAGGTTGATATTGAAAACAGGGAAATAGAGCTCCAAGCTTTCCCAAGGCTTCAGGAGGGAACACAGCCGTGTTGGAGATCCGCTGGAGCTGCTGGTCCCTGGTGGGCTCCGTGTGCCTCATGTCCCCATCCTGGACATGGGATCATGTGGCAGCACCATTATCCATCTGTTCTGCTCCTGCTTATTCCCAGCTGGGATTAGGTCATGGAATCAGAAATGAGGGAGAGCGTGGAAGTGCTCCAAGGCTGCAGCTGGACAGATGTTCCCAATGCTCACCCGCTGCCCCCCAGGACCAGCCTGCTCACTCCTCATTTTCCATCCATTAGGGATTGTTTTTGAGGGGAAAAATACTAAATAATTTCATATTTGTCTCTGTTCCAGGCTGGGCCCCGTAGCCTTCCCTCCCTGAGCTGCTGGGAGCTGCTGCATGTGCATGGAGGGGTGTGGGAGGGTCCTGCCCCAAAATCATGGGTGATTTAATTCCAGCCATGAAAGGAGAAGTTGGGAGTGTGGGATCAGCTCTGCGGTGTCCCTGGAATTTTTGGTTAAACAAAGCAGAGCCTGGGGGCTCTGGGGCAGCTGATCCAGGGTGCTCTGGGCCCTTTGGAAAACTAGAGGGATGAGGAGAGGAGAAAACTCATGTTGAAGATTAAATCCTTTCCACCTCCTGCTCTGGGGGTCTCTGGGAAAGGCGTGGGAGGTCAAACCCCCCGTGCCCATGGAGCCTGGAATGCCCAGCCAACCTGAACCAGGCTTTGCCTCTGAAGACCAAAATTCCTTGGAAATACAAGGTGGATCTGCCCTGGGGTATCCGTGGGGTCGGGATGGGAGTTCAGGATGTGCCCTCTGCCCTCAGCTCTGTCCCCACACTGGGCTGGAGGGGTGGGGACGGGGCTTGGGGGTGACCAAGGGCTGTGCTGGCTCTGGGCTCTTCTCCCGTGGTCCCATGGGAACTGTGCCAGGGAATCCCATGGGAACTGTGCCAGGGGGTCCCACAGGAACTGTGCCAGGGGGTCCCACAGGAACTGTGCCAGGGGGTCCCACAGGATCCCTGCCCGTGGGTCCCACCCAGAGCAGCCCTTGGGGCGGGTTAACGAGCCCCCACGCTAACAACGCCGCCGCACGCAGCCGGTGCCACGGGGCACGCTAACGAGGCCGGGCACACTAACGATGCCCTGCTGTCTTTTGTCTCCTTTCCCTGCTCTGCCGCTCCGGCGCCGCCGGCTGTTCTCTGCTCCTCTGTCCCTGTGTGACTGTCTGTCCTCTCTGCTTCCGCTCCCGCTGCCCTCCAGAGCACCGCCCGCCGACCCAAGGTGAGCAGCCACGGTGGGGGCACCGAGCGCGGGGGGCACCGGGCACCGATGGCCCCGGGGGTGCCAGCGCCACTCAAAGCATTGGGTGTCAACCCCGTCACAAGCGTGGATCACCGGGTGCCAACAGCACCACAAATGGGATCCACTGGGTGCCCACCCTACTCAAACACGGGCCATTGGGTGCCAACCCCACTCAAACATAACCCATTGGGTGCCAGCCCCACTCAAACATAACTGATTGGGTGCCAACCCCACTCAAACATAACCCATTGGGTGCCAGCCCCACTCAAACATAACTGATTGGGTGCCAACCCCACTCAAACATAACCCATTGGGTGCCAGCCCCACTCAAACATAACTGATTGGGTGCCAACCCCACTCAAACATAACCCATTGGGTGCCAGCCCCACTCAAACATAACTGATTGGGTGCCAACCCCACCCAAACATGACTTGTTGGATGCCAACTCCACCTGAACACAATCCATTGGTTGCCAACACCATTCAAACACGATCCGTTGGTTCCCAGTCCCACCCAAACACGATCCGTTGGGTGCCAACACCACCCAAACATGAACCATTCATTGCCAGTTCCACTCAAACTTGGCCATTCTTGTGGATGCCAACTCAAACGTGATCCACTGGGTGCCAACCCCACTCAAACACAACTTGTTGAGTGCCAACCCCATTCACAAACAATCCATTCATTGCCAGTCCCACTCAAACACAACCCATTGGGTACCAACCCCACCCAAACATGATCCATTGGGTGCCCACCCCACCCAAACATGATCCACTGGGTGCCAACCCCACTCAAACACAACTTGTTGAGTGCCAACCCCATTCACAAACAATCCATTCATTGCCAGTCCCACTCAAACATGATGTGTTGGGTGCCAATCCCACCACAGACAGGATCCATTTGATACCAACCCCATTCAAACACAACCCATTGGGTACCAACCCCACCCAAACATGATCCACTGGGTGCCCACACCACCCAAACATGATCCATTGGGTGCCAACCCCACTGTTGTCCTTCCACCTCACTGTGCAGAGCCCAGAGGAGCTCAGGGGGGTGATGGACTCCTCTGGAGCAGGTCCAGATCCTTGGGGACTCTCTGCCAGGATGGAACAGCTGTGAAATCCATGTGGCAGTGCCCAGGCTGTGCCAGGGGTCCCTGTTGGGGTTGCTGCTCCCTGACTGTCCCAGCTTGTGCCGGGTGTTTGGCAGTGGGATGTGAGTGGGATCTGAGAGAGCCTGAGGTGCCAGGCAGGGCTGTGTGGTCCCACCTGGCCCTGGGGGCTGCTCCAGCCAGCAGCGTTCACCTCGGGAGGGGACTTGTGGCTTGAAAGGAGCAAATGTGGGAGAGAAATCCTTAAAGATTGAGTTTGGAGATGGAGAACTCCTGCAGGGAGGGTTCCATCCTCACCGGGTGCTTCCAGCACCTCGTCCCAGGCAGGGGTGGGTTCCATCAGCCCCAGGGCTCTGGGATCCCATCCCATTCCCTGGGTTTGATGTGGCTGCAGGGATGTCCCGTGGGACCTCCTGCTCCTTTGGCCTCACACCTGCACTGGGCAGGGAGGTGGAGTTGGGATTCTGGAATCACAGAGTGGGTTGGGTTGGAAGGGACCTAAAGCCCATCCAGCTCCACCCAGGAACATCTCCCACTATCCCTGGTGGCTCCAAGCCCCATCCAGCTCCACCCAGGAACATCTCCCACTATCCCTGGTGGCTCCAAGCCCCATCCAGCCTGGTCTTGGACACTTCCAGGGGTGTGGCAGCCACAGCTTCTCTGGGCACCATGTGCCAGGGCTTCCCTGCCCTCACAGCCTGGAATTCCTTCCCAATATCCCATCAAACTCTGCTCTCTGTGGGGGATCTGTGACCCCAGAAGCACCAGGAACAACAAACATCTTTGAGTTGAGTTGAATCTGGAAGAAAGCGTGTGGGGCTCGGTGTCACCCAGAAATTCCCTGTTTTCTGTGCCTGGGGGAACTGGGATCATCCCAGGAGGGCAGGCTGGGCCTGGCTAAGGGGTGCTGGACTTGTTGCAGTCGAGTTAACTCAGATTTGCCTCTATTTTGGGGAAAATAAGGGCAGAAGGTGAATGTGTTTCCTATCCAACTGTGCTTGTGGGTGAAGCCACATGCCTGGTGAACCCTCATGGCACTAAAATCCCATTTCCAGAAATAAAATCAAGTCAGGAAATTTAATTTACACAGTCAGAGGTGAGTGGTCCACAAATAGGGTCTGTGAGGAGACCAGTGGGAGCCTGGGGGGCACCTGGTGCTTCCCTCACCCCTTTTCCCACTGCCTGGGCTCAGACAGTGATTAATTAACAGCCTCATAAGTGCTAATGAAGCAGCACCAGGCCCCACTGGACTCTGGGAACTCACTCCTTGTTGATTTTCTTGTTGCTCCCTTAAAACTGAGTTCTCATCTTGGTGGGCTCTGAGGTTTTGCTGTCCCACCCTCTGGAGCTGGGACTAATCCTGGAATGGTTGGGGTTGGGAGGAACCTTGGAGATCATCCAGTGCCACGGCAGGGACACCTCCCACTATCCCAGGATGCTCCTTGGACACTTCCAGGGATGTGAGGCAGCCACAGCTTCTCTGGGAAACATGTGGAGTCCTTCCCCAATGGATTCTCCAAGAATTCTCTCCGAGCCCAGCTCCTCCAGAGCAGAATTCCATCAGTGACACAAGTCACAGAATCCTCCCTGTCACCACACTCCGGGTTTCCCCTGCTGGAAATGGGAATCTGGGAGTCACCAGAGGTGTCACGGCGGGAGGTTGTGGGATCACCATCCCTTGGGATGTCCCCCCTGACTCCCCTCACCCGTGCCGGTGTCTTGCAGCCCACCCGGACCCCCACATCATCGGCGTCCGGTGGCACGGCCGGACCCTCGGGCTCGGCCTCGGCATCCGGCGGGGAGATGAGCAGCAGCGAGCCCGGCACGCCCGCCCAGACCCCGCTGGTGGCCCCCGTCATCCCCACGCCCTCCCTCGGCTCCCCAGGGGCACCCCCGGTCCCCTCGCCCACCAAGGTGAGCCGTGCCCAGGTGAGCTCTGCCCTGAGTGGTGCCCAGGTGAGCGCTGGGCTCTGCCGGAGGAGGAGGAGGTGCCCTAGAGGGTCCTGGGGGTGGGCACTGGGCTGTGGGAGGAGCATCGGGACAGGTCGGAGCTGGCCAGGACAGAGGAAAGGGTAGCACTGCTGCGAGGCCACTTCCAAAGAGAATTAATTCCCAGTGCGTCTCCACCCCTTCCCAAATCCCTGTGGGACACGGGTGGCATCGGAGCAGTTTGGCAGAGTTGGGGATCTGAGTCAGAGCTTGATCCTCTTAAATCCACAGGGTCCAGTTGGCAGCACCCACTGGTGCTGGGAGAACTGGGGTGGAGGGACCAGCAGAGGTGCACTGGGGGCTCTCCTGCCTTGGGATGCAAAGACCCCTTGGAGAGGTTCAGGATTTCCCAAACTTGGGAGAACTGGGGTGGAGGGACCAGCAGGGATGCACTGGGGGCTCTCCTGCCTTGGGATGCAAAGCCCACCTGGAAAGTTGCAATATTTCCCAAATTCAGGGGTTTTTAATCAATACAGAGTTATTCCCGTTTTGATCTTTAAAATACTTTTTCATCACTCCCAGCCTGCTTTGATTAATGAGTTAATTAGAGCTTGGGAGAGATTTGGTGCACAAGGCCAGGGAGGGAGTAGCAGGAGAGGACAAGGCTTTGGGATTGTGTGTGGAAGGGAGAGCTGGAGGAGGCACCCCAGGGTGGGAATAGGGGATGTCCCCATTCCCAGAGCTCTCTGGTAACTGGTTTCTCTAACTGGTTGCAGAAGTGGCTTTTTTGGGGACATCATAATGTCCATGCTGGGAAAGCAGCAGAGGAGGAATCCATGGGAGGTTCCAGATTTTTCCAAGACCTGCTCCTTGCTGTCCCCCAGCTTTGGGATTTGAAGCTTTAACCCTTGTGGCTGCTGCCAGGGGGGGAGGTGACATCCCTTTGTCCCTGCAGCCTTTCCTTGGGGAATGCTGACATCAGCCTTTCCCTGCCCTGGGAGCTGAGCTGCTGGAAAAGGACCTGGATCAGTTTTCCCTGGGGGGAGATCACCTGGGAATGATGTGGATGCTGCAGTGGGATCAGGCTTCTCCTGAGGGCAACCTGTGCCAGGGCTTCCCCACCCTCACAGCCAGGAATTCCTTCCCAATATCCCATCTAATCCTGCTACTCCAGGCCCTTGTCCCAAGTCCCTCTCATCTCAAACTGCCCCAATATCCATGACAAAGGTCAGGCCAGGTTCCCTGGGCTTCCAGGAACATCTCCAGAGCTCTGTCCAAAGGATGTCCCTGCTCCTTCCCTGATTCTTGGCTCGGTGTTGTAGGAGGAGGAGAATCTCCGTGCTCAGGTCAGGGACCTTGAGGAGAAGCTGGAGACACTGAAAATCAAGAGGAATGAGGACAAGGCAAAGCTCAAAGAGCTGGAGAAGTACAAGATCCAGCTGGAGCAGGTGCAGGAATGGAAGAGCAAAATGCAGGAGCAGCAGGCTGACCTCCAGAAGCGCCTGAAGGAGGCCAAGAAGGTGAGTGAGTGTCCCTGGGAATGGGGCAGTGCCCAGAGAGGTGACTCCAGGAAGAATTCCAGCCCTGACAAACCTTTCTGGGAGGAAGTTTTCCCAGTATCCAACTAAACCTCCCCTGGTGTAACTCAAGGTCTTTTCCTCTGCTCCGAATCAACGTCGGGTGTATTTGGGAATCAGGCTGAGCCAAGGTGGGATTTGAATTCCTCATTCCCTCTTTCCAGGTGCTTCCCTCTTCCTTCTCTCTCCAGATGTTTCCCTTTCCTCTCTTTCTCCCCAGGTGCTTCCTTCTTCCCTCCCTCTTTCTCCAGGAGTTCCAGGTGCTTCCCTTTCCCCCTCACCTGTGCCTGCAGCTCCCAGGATTCCATCCAAGCAGCCAAGGAGCGTTTCCTTCTCCCTGCCCTACTTTTCCACAGTGGATTCCTGCTTTCTTTCCCCAGGGATTTATCTGTCTGCTCCAGTATTCCCTGTCTCCTTACCTTTGTCCTCACCTGCAGATACTTCTCCTGCCAGGCTCTCTGAGTGTGGAGCAGGGAAGAGAAGAGTGGGACACCCTGGAGCGCTGGGCTGTCCCCTCCCATCCCAGATAAACCGGTGTCCATGGATTTGGGAGAGCCTTGAGGGACAATAAGGGCTGTTGTGGGGTCTCTCCAGAGCTGTGGGGTCCCCTCACCTGCTGTGCTTGCCCACAGGAAGCCAAGGATGCCCTGGAAGCCAAGGAAAGGTACATGGAGGAGATGGCAGACACGGCCGACGCCATCGAGATGGCCACGCTGGACAAGGAGATGGCCGAGGAGCGGGCGGAGTCCCTGCAGCAGGAGGTGGATTCCCTCAAGGAGAAGGTGGAATACCTCACCATGGACCTGGAGATCCTCAAGCATGAGATCGAGGAGAAAGGTGGGAAGGGAGAGGGATTTTGGGCTTGAAGAACAGGTATGGGGGTGGGGTTAGGTGAGATATTGGGAAGGAATTCTTCTTTGTGAGGGTCCCAAGGTCCTGGAATGAATTCTTCCAGAGAAGCTGTGGCTGCTCCATCCCTGGAAGTGTCCAAAGCCAGGTTGGATGGGGCTTGGAGCACCCTGGGATAGTGGGAGATGTCCCTGCCCATGTCAGGGGGTGGCAATGAGTGGGATTTTAGGGGTCCCTTTCCACCCAAACCAGTCTGGGATTCTGGGATTCTGATTCTTCCCTTCCTCCGCAGGCTCCGACGGAGCAGCATCCAGCTACCAGGTCAAACAGCTGGAGGAGCAGAATGCCAGGCTCAAGGAGGCTCTTGTCAGGTGGGATCCCACCTGTGCTTCCCAAAATTCCTTCCCAGGCCTCTTGGGATCCCAACCCTTCTCTGGAGCAGCCCATGTCATTCCTGCTGATGGCTCTGGGATCTTAAAGCATCCACAGGGAAGGGAGAGTCCCTTGTCACAGGGGATCAGTGGGGATGGGGACAGTGAGCCACTCCAGACCCTTCCCATGCCTCATTCCCTATGGATGTGCTGCTCAGTATCCCAGCACTGTTCTCCAGACCCTGCCCAGCCCTGGGATCCACCTTTCCCTGGATGATCCCACCTTCCAGGCCTTGGGGGCTCGTGGGCTTTTTATTTGGGAATCCACAGCCAAGAAGTTCAGGTGGGACCCATCCCTTGGTGTAAATGAGCTGGATTTTGGGAACGTTGCTCATGTCCCCACCAGGGAGAGGCAGATGGGGGTGGATGAGCTCTGTTATCCTGGCTGGAGCTGCCAGGGGCTCTTGGGAGGGCCCAGGTGCTCCTGGGCTGGCCCTGATGGGACCTGTGGCTGTCCCAGGATGCGGGACTTGTCCGCCTCGGAGAAGCAGGAGCACGTGAAGCTCCAGAAACAGATGGAGAAGAAGAACACGGAGCTGGAGTCGCTGCGGCAGCAGCGGGAGAAGCTGCAGGAAGAGGTGAAGCAGGCGGAGAAGACGGTGGATGAGCTCAAGGAGCAGGTGAGGGGCAGGTGGGGTGGGATATTTGGGACCATTTGTGGACATTCAGGGCAGTTTGGGGACATTTGGGGCGTGCAGTGATCCCAGTGCAGGGACCAATAGTCCTGATCCCATATTCCCAAATTCCAAACCCTGTTCCAGCATGGGGCTGTGCTGGACTCTGCCTGGAGGTGGGTGGGTGACTCCTGAGCACAGGGCATGGACAATGTTCTGTGCCCACCCCTCCCACCTTTCTGCTGGGATGATGATGATGGCCCTTCCTCAGGAAGCCCCCAGGAAAGATCCCTGTTCCTGCAATCCCTCCAGGCTGGGTCACACCTCTGGTGGCTCAGGTGGGCTCTTGGCAGAGGTCCCTGCAGAGCCCCCAAAATGCCCATTTCTCCACCAAAACTGTCTGTGCCACCACATGCTGGGATGAACTGGGATGTGTGTACTGGCAGGGATGGATTGGGATGTGTGTCCTGGCAGGGATGGATGGATTGGGATGTGTGTCCTGGCAGGGATGGATGGATTGGGATGTGTGTCCTGGCAGGGATGGATGGATTGGGATGTGTGTCCTGGTGCAGGGATGGATTGGGATGTGTGTCCTGGCAGGGATGGATGGATTGGGATGTGTGTCCTGGTGCAGGGATGGATGGATTGGGATGTGTGTCCTGGTGCAGGGATGGATGGATTGGGATGTGTGACCTGGTGCAGGGATGGATGGATTGGGATGTGTGTCCTTGCAGGTGGATGCAGCACTGGGTGCTGAGGAGATGGTGGAGACTCTGACAGAGAGAAACCTGGATCTGGAGGAGAAGGTCCGGGAGCTGCGTGAGACCGTCGGGGACCTGGTAAGGCCGAATTCCCTGGGAGAACAACTCCTCCAGGGGGTCGGGATGCGGGGCTGGAATGATGGAACCACAGGAATTTGTGGAAGCTCTCCAGACTGCTGGGACACGTCTGATCCACACTTTCTCCCCGCAGGAAGCCATGAACGAGATGAACGACGAGCTGCAGGAGAACGCGCGGGAGACGGAGCTGGAGCTGCGGGAGCAGCTGGACATGGCCACGGCGCGCGTGCGCCAGGCCGAGAAGCGCGTGGAGGCCGCCCAGGAGACCGTGGCCGACTACCAGCAGACCATCAAAAAGTACCGCGAGCTCACGGCTCACCTGCAGGTACAGCCCTCTGCAGGGACACCTCCAGCTCCTCCTGGAGCTCACCTGGTGGCCAGGAGAGCCGGAGGGAGCATCCCCTGGGAATGTCCTGGGTATGTTTTGGGCTGAGTGGGTTCCTTGTGGAGTTTCCATAGGGACCCCCCCAGTGTCTTCTCCTACAGGGATAGGCTGGGAGAGCTGGGAATGTCCATGAAGGCTTCAAGGAGATCTCAGTGCCATAAAGGGGCTCCAGGAGAGCTGGAGAGGGACTTGGGACAAGGGTTGGAGGGACAGGACGCAGGGAATGGCTCCCACTGGGAAAGGGGAGATTTGATGGGATATTGGGAAATAATTCTTCCCTGTGGGGGTTATCCCAGCCCTGGGCTCAGGTCTCCTGGCAGGGAAGGGAGCTGGGGAATGTGGATTTTCCTGGACTGGAACATGCTTGGTGCCTCTCCCTCCCCTCCACCTTCACTGGGTGCTGCACAAAGAGCCCCCCGAGAAGGAGGTGCTGGGAGCTTTGGGGAGGGGCTTGCTGGGGGTGTGGGGTCCCTGATCTCCATGTCCCCATGTCCCATGTCCCCGTGGCCAGGACGTGAACCGGGAGCTGATGAGCCAGCAGGAGGCCTCTGTGGAGAAGCAGCAGCAGCCGCCCCCTGAGATGTTCGACTTCAAGATCAAATTTGCAGAGACGAAAGCTCACGCCAAGGTAGGGCCAGCAGGAGACCTGCATGGGCTTATCCATGCCCTGGGACAGGCTCCTGGGTATTCCCAGAGTTGTGGCTATCCCTGGAAGTGTCCAAAGCCAGGTTGGACAGGGCTTGGAGCAACCTGGGGTAATGGGAGGTGTTCCTGCCCGTGGCAGGGGGTGGAATGAGTTGAGCTTTAAGGTCCTTCCAACTCAAAGCATTCCAGGATTTTGGAGCCCTTCTGCTCTGGAGCCAGGCTGGGAGAGCTGGCAATGTTCCTCTGGAGAAGGGAAGGCTCTGGGAAGAGCTCAGAGCCCCTTCCAGGGCCTAAAGGGGCTCCAGGAGAGCTGGAGAGGGACTGGGGACAAGGCCTGGAGGGACAGGACATAGGGAATGGCTCCCACTGAAAAAAATGGAGATTTAGATGAGATATTGGGAAAAAATTCTTCCCTGTGAGGGTGGTGAGGCCCTGGAAGGGATTTCCCAGAGAAACTCTGGCTGGAAGTGCCCAAGGCCAGGCTGGAGCACCCTGGGATAGAGGAAGATGTCCCTGCCCGTGGCACAGGGTGGCACTGGGTGGGCAGGGACATCCCAGACAGGCCTTGAGCCATTCTCAAAGATTCCATGATTGACCCCCCCCTGTGCTGTCCTGTGCTGGGGAGACTCTGGGTGACTCTTGTCCCCTCAGGCCATCGAGATGGAGCTGAGGCAGATGGAAGTGCAGCAGGCCAATCGCCACGTGTCCCTCCTCACCTCCTTCATGCCCGACAGCTTCCTGCGGCACGGCGGCGACCACGACTGCGTCCTGGTGCTGCTGCTCATCCCACGCCTCATCTGCAAGGTGGGACAGGCTGGGGACAGCCCCCAGATGGGAAATGACACTTTTGTCCCCCAGGGAATTAGGGATTTTGGGTGGTTACTGTTGGAGAACTTCCCAAAGTTCTTGAGTGACTGGAGTCACCATCCCTGGAGGGGTTTTGATGGGATATTGGGAAAATTTCTTCTGGAAAGGGGTGTCCAGGCCTGGCACAGCTGCTGAGGATAGGGGTGGAGTCCCCATCCCTGGGGGGATTTAACAGCTCTGGATGTGGCTCAGGATAGGGGTGGAGTCCCCATCCCTGGGGGGATTTAACAGCTCTGGATGTGACTCAGGATAGGAGTGGAGTCCCCCTCCCTGTGGGGATTTAACAGCTCTGGATGTGGCACTAGGGGACATGGTCAGGGTGGTGCTGGGGGACCAGCTGGACTCGATGGTCTTAAGGGACTTTTCCAACCTAAATAATTCCATGATTCCACGATTATAAAGTGGTCTGGGAGGAGGGAAGGGGAGGAAGCAGCCAGGGGTGGTGACTCAGCAGTGACAGTGCTCAGTGGTCACTTTGCAAGGACAGGTCATTTTTGGGGGTACAGGGGCTGTTACCCACGGCTCAGCAGGACACAGCAGTGAAGCATGGGATGCCCTGAAGGATTTCCCTGTCCCCTCCCAGGCCGAGCTGATCAGCAAACAGGCGCAGGAGAGGTTCGAGCTGAGCGAGAGCTGCGCGGAGCGGGCGGGGCTGCGCGGAGCCCCCGGGGAGCAGCTCAGCTTCGCCGCCGGCCTCGTCTATTCCCTGAGCTTGCTCCAGGCCACGCTGCACAAATACGAGCAGTGAGTACCCGCCCCACCCCGCCCCTTCCCTCCCTCTGCGGGCGGAGTCCCAGGGATTTGGGGAGCCGGGCTGGAAAAGGGTGGTGGGGTCGCTTTTATGGCCTTGCCATGGGGTTATTTCTATGTCACCCTCCTTGTGTGTCTTTCCCAAGGGGTGGCATGGGAAGGGATTTTGGGAGCTGGGCTAGAAAAAAAAAAAAAGCAGTGGGACCCTTTCTTCATGACTTCTCTGTGTCCCTCTCAAAGGGTGACATGGGAAGGGAGTTTGGGAGCCAGGTTAGAAAGAAACAGCAGAATCCTCTTATTCCCATGTGAGGATCCCCTTCTCCATGACCTCTTTGTGTCCCTCTCAAAAGGGAGACATGGGAAGGGATTTTGGGGTCCAGTCTAGAGAAAAACAGCAGGATCCCCTTCTCTGTGACCTCTGTGTGTCCTTTCCAAGAGATGAGATGGGAAGGGATTTTGGGAACCAGGCTAGAGAAAAACAGCAGAATCCCCTTTTTCCCTTGTGAAAATCCTTAAATCCTTGTGAGGATCCCCTTCTCCATGACCTCTTTGTGACCTTCCCAAAGGGTGACAAGGGAAGGGATTTTGGGAGCTGGGCTAGAAAAAAGCAGTTGGGTCCCTTTATTCTCTTATGAGGATCCCTTTCTCTGTGACCTCTGTGTGTCCTTCCCAAGAGATGACATGGGAAGGAATTTTGGGAGCCAGTCTAGAGAAAAACAGCAGGATCCCCTTCTCTGTGACCTCCTCATGTCCTTTCCAAGGGGTGACATGGGAAGGGATTTTGGGAGCTGGGCTCGAAAAAAGCAGTTGGGTCCCTTTATTCTCTTATGAGGATCCCTTTCTCTGTGCCCTCTGTGTGTCCTTCCCAAGGGGTGACACATGAAGGAATTTTGGGAACCAGTCTAGAGAAAAACAACAGAATCCCCTTCTCTGTGACCTCTGTGTGTCCTTCCCAAGGGGTGACATGGGAAGGGATTTTGGGAGCCAGGCTGGAAAAAAAAACAGCAGAATCCCCTTATTCCCTTGTGAAAATCCTTAAATCCTTGTGAGGACCCCCTTCTCCATGACTTCTCTGTGTCCTTCCCAAGAGGTGATAAATGAAGGAATTTTGGGAACCAGTCTAGAGAAAAACAGCAGGATCCCCTTCTCTGTGACCTCTGTGTGTCCTTCCCAAGGGGTGACACATGAAGGAATTTTGGGAACCAGTCTAGAGAAAAACAGCAGGATCCCCTTCTCTGTGACCTCTGTGTGTCCTTCCCAAGGGGTGACACATGAAGGAATTTTGGGAACCAGGCTACTAAGAAGCAGCAGGATCCCCTTATTCCCTTGTGAAAATCCTTAAATCCTTGTGAGGACCCCCTTCTCCATGACTTCTCTGTGTCCTTCCCAAGAGGTGACACATGAAGGCATTTTGGGAACCAGGCTACAAAGAAGCAGCAGGATCCCCTTATTCCCTTGTGAGTGGTCACATCTCCATGAACCTCCTGGTGTCCCCCCGGGCAGGACCTCCAGCCCCAGCCAGGTCACAGCTGTGTCCCTGTCCCCAGGCCAGCAGTGCCTCAGGGCTCTGATGTCCCATGTCCTGCCCGGAGATGCCCCCAGCCCCTTGTCCCTGTCCCCTCAGGGCCCTGAACCGCTGCAGTGTGGAGGTGTACAAGAAGGTGGGGACACTGTACCCCGAGATGAGCGTCCACGAGCGCTCCCTGGACTTCCTGATCGAGCTGCTCCACAAGGACCAGCTGGACGAGACCATCAACGTGGAGCCGCTCACCAAAGCCATCAAGTACTACCAGGTGGGGCTGGGGGTGGTGGCACTGGGGGCAGGTGCCACCTCACCTGTTGGACGTGGATCAGCTGGGATTTAGCTCCTTTTGGCAGCCCTTTCCTTTGGGTGTTGTCACCCAGGTGACCGTGGCTGTGTCCCCTGCTCTGTGTCCATGGGGCATGTGGTTCTCCCATCCCACATTCCTTCCTTGCACTCTGCTGTGGAATTAAACACCACCAGCTCTTTTGGGGCACTGTTGTTACTTCCATTTAAAAAATGGCCCAAACCCTCAAAATTTGGGTTTTTTTTGAGTGTTCCCACGTTGGATTTTCCCATGTGGATGCTGATCCTGCCATTCCCACAGCACCTGTACAGCATCCACCTGGCTGACCAGGCTGAGGACTGCACCCTGCAGCTGGCTGACCACATCAAGGTGAGTGGGGACAGCCCTTCCCTGATCCCTCTTTTCCACCTTTGTGTCCCCCAGGACCCCTGTGGGAGGGGAGGTGCCCCTGCTGCCACTCCTCAGTGCAGCCACTCTTCCCCAGTGGTGGCACTGGGGACATGGGGGACAAGAAGAGGGGGAATGAGGATATGGAGACCCTCCTGTCTCAGTGTGGGGGTTGTATCCAGGATTTCCCAAGGGAACAACCAGCATCCTGCACCCCTGGATAAACCCAAAACAGACCAAAAATAGCCTGACTGCCTCAGCCCATTTCCCTGCTCCTGAAAATCCTGGGGTGGTGGCAGGGTCCATCCTGGAGTTCCTGGGACTGAAGGCCCAGTGTGCCCTGGGACCCCTTCTGTCCCTGTCCCTGTGCTGAGGGTCCCTGTGCCTGTGCCCACAGTTCACCCAGAGTGCCTTGGACTGCATGGGGGTGGAGGTGTGCCGGCTGCGGGCCTTCCTCCAGGTAGGATCTTCCTCCAGGTAGGATCTTCCTCCAGGTAGCACCTGCCAGGATGGCTGGGCAGCTTCCTGCTGTCCCTGTGTCACTCTGTCTGAGATCCCTTCTTGTCCCTCTGTCTGAGGTCCTTCCCTCTGTCCCTGTGAGGGACCCTTTGAGGTCCCTCTCTGTCCCTGTGTCTGTCAGAGGTCCCTCTACCTAAGGTCCCTCTGTGTCCTCATGTCTCTCTGTTCCCGTGTCCAAGGTCCCTCTGTCTGTCCCTGTGTCCCTCTGAGGTCCCTCTGTCTAAGGTCCCTCTGTGTCCCCATGTCCCTCTTCCCATGTCCCTCTGAGATCTGTCTAAATCCCTCTGTCCCTGTGCTCCTCTCTGTCCCTGTGTCCCTCTGAGGTTCCTCTCTCTAAGGTCCCTTTGTGTCCCTGTGTTCCTCTGTTCCTGTGTCCCTCTGAGGTTCCCTCTGAGGTCCCTTTGTGTCCCCATGTCCCTCTGTTCCCATGTCTCTCTAAGGTCCCTTTGTGTCCCCATGTCCCTCTGAGATCAGTCTAAGTCCCTCTATCCCTGTGTCCCTCTCTCCCCCTTTGTCCCTCTGAGGGACAGAGGGGATTCTTCTCTCTAAGGTCCCTCTGTCTCCCCATGCTCCCCTCTTCCCATGTCCCTCTAAGGTCCCTCTCTCTCCTTGTGTCCCTCTGAGATCCTTCTCTCTAAGGTCCCTTTGTGTCCCCATGTCCCTCTAAAATCCCTCTCTGTCCCTGTGTTCCTCTGAGGTTCTCTCTCTCTAAGGTCCCTTTGTGTCCCCATGTCCCTCTGAGATCTGTCTAAATCCCTCTGTCCCTGTGTCCCTCTCTGTCCCTGTGTCCCTCTGAGGTTCTTCTCTCTAAGGTCCCTTTGTGTCCCCATGTCCCTCTGTTCCCATGTCCCTCTGAGATCAGTCTAAGTCCCTCTGTCCCTGTGTCCCTCTCTGTCCCTGTGTCCCTCTGAGGTTCTTCTCTCTAAGGTCCCTTTGTGTCCCCATGTCCCTCTGTTCCCGTGTCCCTCTGAGATCCATCTAAGTCCCTCTATCCCTGCGCCCGTCTGTGTCCCCGTGTCCCTCTGAGGTCCCCAGGTCCCAGTGTCCCTCTGAGGTCACTCTGTGTCCCCAGGCTGGGCAGGAGGCGGCCGACCTGGCCATCCTGCTGAAGGACCTGGAGACGTCCTGCAGCGACATCCGCCAGTTCTGCAAGAAGATCCGGCGCCGCATGCCGGGCACGGACGCGCCGGGAATTCCGGCGGCCCTGGGCTTTGGAGCACAGGTGAGGGGACAAGGACACCCCTCAGGCACCAACTGGGAGCTGTGGGATGCACTGGGCTGGCAGACAACGCCCTGGGGAAGCTGGGCAGCAGCTCAGGGCAGAGGGAAATGGTGTGAGCTGAGCTGGGGTTATGGAATCAGGGATTGGTTTAGGTTGGAAAATCCCTTGGAGGTCCCCGAGTCCAACCGTGCCCCAGCACTGCCCATCACTGACTGTGTCCCCAGGTGCCACATCCATGTGGATGTTACATCCCCCCAGGGATGGGGACTTCTGCCTCTCCTGGGCAGCTGTGCCCAGGTGGGACAGCCCTTCCCAGGGGGAATTTTCCCAAAATCCAGCCTGGCACAGCCTGAGGCTGTTCCCTCTCCTCCTGTCCCTGTTCCCTGGGATAAGATCCCAAATCCGTCCCCCCCCGGCTGTCCCCTCCTGTCAGGAGCTGTGCAGAGCCAGAAAGTCCCCCCTGAACCTCCTTTTCTCCAGGCTGAGCCCCTTCCCAGCTCCCTCAGCTGCTCCTGGTGCTCCTTCCCTGGACACCATGGATGTGGCACCTGGATTTTGTGTTCCCATCTCAGATGTAGACCTGGCCTCACACCCAGGACCCATTTCCCTCCCTCTTCCCGTTTTTCCCCCAATCCCGGTGATGTGTCTGTGCCATCCCCACTGATCCCGCTGTGCCCCGCCAGGTGTCGGACACGCTGCTGGAGTGCCGGAAGCACCTGACCTGGGTGGTGGCCGTGCTGCAGGAGGTGGCGGCGGCCGGGGCGCAGCTGATCGCACCCCTGGCCGAGAACGAGGGGCTGCCGGCCCCGCGCCTCGAGGAGCTGGCCTTCAAAGTCAGCGAGCAGGTGGGCAACCTTCACCACTCCCAGGTGGGCAACCTTCACCACTCCCAGGTAGAACATTCTGCACCACTCCCAGGTGGGCAACCTTCACCATTGCCAGGTAGAACATTCTGCATCATTCCCAGGTGGGGCATCCTTCACCATTGCCAGGTGGGCATCCTTCACCATTGCCAGGTAGAACATTCTGCACCATTCCCAGGTGGGACATCCTTTACCGTTCCCGGGAGGAATGTCCTTCCCACCATTCCCAGGTAGAACGTCCTTCACCATTCCCAGTTGGGACATCCTTCCCACCATTCCCAGGTAGAACATCCTTCACCATTCCCAGGTGGGCATCCTTCACCATTCCCAGGTGGGACATCTTCCCACCATTCCCAGGTAGAACATACTTCCCACTATTCCCAGCTGGGCATCCTTCACCATTCCCAGGTAGAACATCCTTCACCATTCCCAGGTGGGACATCCTTCCCACCATTCCCAGGTGGGACATCTTCCCACCATTCCCAGGTAGAACATCCTTCACCATTCCCAGGTGGAACATCCCACACCATTCCCAGGTAGAACATCTTTCACCTTTCCCAGGTGGAATCTCCTTCCCACCATTTCCAGGTAGAACATCCTTCACCATTCCCAGTTGGGACATCCTTTCCACTATTCCCAGGTGGAAAATCCTTCCCACCATTCCCAGGTAGAACATCCTTCACCATTCCCAGGTGGAACATCCCACACCATTCCCAGGTAGAACATCTTTCACCTTTCCCAGGTGGAATCTCCTTCCCACCATTTCCAGGTAGAACATCCTTCACCATTCCCAGTTGGGACATCCTTTCCACTATTCCCAGGTGGAAAATCCTTCCCACCATTCCCAGGTGGGCATCCTTCACCATTCTCAGGTGGGACATCCTTCCCACCATTCCCAGGTGGAATGTCCTTCCCACCATTCCCAGGTGGAACATCCTTCACCATTCCCAGGTGGAACATCCTTCACCATTCCCAGGAAGAACATCCTTTCCACCATTCCCAGGTGGAACAGGCAGGGAATGCCACACGTGCCTGGTGCCTTGCCCCGTGCTGTCCCCGCGGCTCCGTGGTCTCGCTGAGTGGATGTGCTGGGGTTTTTCCAGGTCTGGTGGGGTATCCCACCCACATCCCCACATTCCATAGGGTGCAATTCATGGGGAATTCTTGTAGAGAGAGGAAAGGTCCTCCCTGAACCTCCTCTTCTCCAGGCTGAGCCCCCTCAGCTCCCCAGAGCCTTTTCCATCTCTTTCCCTGCACACAGTGGACGCGGTGTCTCCGGATTTTGTGCTGATTTTGGTGTAATTATGGTGAAGGGACAAGGGGTGGATTTTGTGTAAATTGTCCACTTCTGCTTGGTGTTACTTGGATGTTTGAGTGTGGAATTTTTTGCATTTTGTTGGTTGGATTTGTTGATGGAAGTGAAGGGTTTGTGTTGGATGTGGATTTTAAGGATGATTCTTAAACACCAGAGGGACATCCTAAAAAATCAGAGGAGCATTTTAAACATCAGAGGAACATCTTAAACATCAGGGAGGCATCCTAAAATTTCAGAGGGACATCCTTAAATATCAGAGGAACGTTTTTAAAACATCAGGGAGACATCCTTAAAAATCAGAGGAACATCCTCAACCATCAGAGGAACATCCTTAACCATCAGAGGAACATCTTAAACATCAGAGGGACACCCTTAAACATCAGAAGGACACCCTTAAACATCAGGCAGACATCCTTAAATATCAGAAGGACATCTTAAAAACCAGATGGACATCCTAAAAATCAGAGGAACATCCTTAAACATCAGAGGAACATCCTTAACTATCAGAGGAACATCTTAAACATCAGTGGGACATCCTTAAATATCAGAGGGACATCTTAAATATCAGAGACACCCTTAACCATAGATGGAAACACCAGTTGTAGGATGTGGGCTGGGGGCTGGGAGCCCAGCCCAGGGCCACCAGCCAGGTCCTTCCTGTCCTTCCCAGATTTATGGCTCCCAGGGCATCAATCCCTACGAGTGCCTGCGCCAGTCCTGCAGCATCCTCATGGCCACCATGAACAAGATGGCCACGGCCATGCAGGAGGGCGAGTACGACGCCGACCGCCCGCAGAACAAGGTGGGTTGGGCTCTGTTCTGCCCACGGTCACCAGGAGGCTGTGGGTGACCAGCACAGGGAGTTGGGCAGCTGTGGTGTCTGGGATTCTTCCTAAAATCCCGATTGTCCCGCCGGTCCAGCCCACGCCGCCGGCGGAGCTCCGGGCGGCCGCGCTCCGGGCGGAGATCACGGACGCCGAGGGGCTGGGGCTGAAGCTGGAGGACAGGGAGACGGTCATCAAGGAGCTGAAGAAGTCCCTCAAGATCAAGGTGAGGTGTTCCTCACTGATCCCTGCCTATTCCTCACCAATCCCAGCCTGTCCCTCACCCATCCCTGCCCATCCCTCACCAATCCCTGCCTCTCCCTCATCAATCTCACCAATCTCTGCCTGTCCCTCACCCATCCCTGCCTTCCTGGCTGCTGTGGGATTCACCTACACACTCCTGGTGACTTCCTAGCTATGGAGATGCTGATCCCAAGCCCCATCCAGATCTTCTGGGGATGTTTTTCTCATGGGCAGGGAGGTGCTGCCATCCAGATCCTGCCCGCACTGTGTTCTGGGGTGCACAGGGGGGAGCTGGGAGCTGTTCTGGTTCCAGCTGTGGGTGTTGGTGATNCCACCGTGTCCTGGGGTGCACAGGGCGGGGGAGCTGGGAGCTGTTCTGGTTCCAGCTGTGGGTGTTGGTGATTTGGGGGCTCTGGGGAGCTGTTCTGGTTCCAGCTGTGGGTGTTGGTGATTTGGGGGCTCCCCCAGCTCCCTGATTCCCTCCCTGCTGCTCCAGGGTGAGGAGCTCAGCGAGGCCAACGTGCGGCTCAGCCTGCTGGAGAAGAAGCTGGACAGCGCGTCCAAGGACGCCGATGACCGCGTGGAGAAGATCCAGACCAAGCTGGATGAGACCCAGACGCTGCTCAAAAAGAAGGAGAAGTGAGTTTGGAACAGGGCTGGGGGTGTGGAGCTGGTGGAGCTCATCCAGAGGAAGCCACGGAGCTGCTCCAAAAGCTGGATCCAGCTTGGAGCCAGGCTGAGAGCTGGGAATGTTCACTTGGAGAAGAGAAGGCTCCAGGGCCTAAAGGGGCTCCAGGAGATCTGGAGATGGACTGGAGACAAGGGATGGAGTGACAGCATAAGGGGTCAGCAGCATCCCTGGCCTCACACATCCCTCTGTGTGCTCTTCCCAGGGAGTTTGAGGAGACCATGGACGCTCTCCAGGCTGACATTGACCAGCTGGAGTCGGAGAAGGTGGAGCTGAAGCAGCGCCTCAACAACCAGTCCAAGAGGACAATTGAGGGGCTGCGGGGGGCCCCGGCCTCGGGCGTGGCCTCCATCGTGTCCGGCATCGCCGGAGGTGAGTGACCAGCACCCCTGGGCACGGCCAGAATGGGCTGGGGTGTCCTCCTGGACAGGAGCTCCAGGGGTGATGTGTGAGCAGGAATTTGGGAACGGTGCTCCCACAGCAGCTCCTGGTTCCCACGGAGCCACAGCCTCTCCCACATTGCCAGTCCTGGCTCCCAGCAATGTTGCTGGCACATTCTCATTGCCAAAGGAGCAGGAGCAGCCCGGGAGCTCCGTGCCAAGCCCCTGGCTCTGGGGTCCTGCTGGGGTCACTCCCAGCTGCTGGGAATGGGGTCAGTCCTGGATGTGGCCGTGGGACCCTGGAGCTGCTCCAGCCACAGCTCCTCTCCCACCCAATCTGGGGCTTTAATCCTGATTTTTCTTGTCTCTCCTGGCCCCTCTCCCTGTGCTGCAGAGGAACAGCAGCGAGGTAGGGACACACCCTGCATGCAGCCCCAGTGCATGGGGGGAGTGAAATCCCAGGACACCCAAACCCTGGGGCACAGCTCTGTTTGGGAGCCAGGGAAGGATCCGGGTCCTTCTCAGAGGCTGCCGGCCATGGTGGCTCCAGGGGGGTTGGGAAGGGAGGGATGAGCATGGAATTGTGATGGATGTGGAGAGGGAGAGCCTTGGGAAGGGGCACTGGGAGCTGGTGGGATTTTCCCAGGGAGGTGCCAGGTGTTGGTGCCAGCTGTGCCCTGTGGCACTGTCAGGGGTGGCAGTGCTGATGGCAGTGCCCCTCTGCAGGTGTTGGTGCCAGCTGTGCCCTGTGGCACTGTCAGGGGTGGCAGTGCTGATGGCAGTGCCCCTCTGCAGGTGTTGGTGCCGGGCAGGTGCCAGGAGGTGGCTCTGGCCCCGTCCAGGTGAAGGACTCACCCCTCCTGCTGCAGCAGATCGACGCCCTGCAGCTCTCCCTCAAACACCTCAAGAACGAGAACAACCTGCTCAAGGTCAGGGGGAATGGGATGGGATCCCTGTGAGGTGGGATCCTTGTGGGATGAGATCCATGGAGATGGGATCCATGGGGGATGGGATTCCTGTGGGATGGGATCCATGAGGATGGGATCCATGGGGGATGGGATCCATGGGGATGGGATCCACGTGGGATGGGATCCTCGTGGGATGGGATCCATGGGGGATGTGATCCATGTGGGATATGGGATGAGCTGGAGAACAGGCTCTCATCTGGAGTGCTCCAGGGTAAGGGGCTGAGAGCAGGGTCAGCCCTGGGAGCTGGGAATGCTGGTGGAACTGGTGGAACTGGAGGTGCTGGCGATGTCCCTGCCACCCCTGGTCCCCTCGGTGCAGATGCCACTGACACAACCTGATTGATTAATTGATTGATTTATTGATTAATGAACACCCCATGAGGCACAGCAGCAGATAACCCAATTAACCAACTATTCTAATGAATATTTATTCTAATGGATATTAATTCACGGGCAGGATGGAGCAGCTCATGAACAGCTCCCAAATCCATCCAGCCCCATGGATGTCCCATGGGGACTCCCCCTGCTTTTCTGCTTTCCCCCATTTCCCCCCTGGCCTCTCCTCCCCTGTGCCTTTCCCCGGTGTTTCCCCGGTGTTTTCCCCGTCCCTGACCCGTGTTTGCCGTGGATCCCAGGGTGCCCAGATGAAGCTGGAGCTGGCCAGCCTGGCCCCGCTGCAGGTGCCGCGGGTGGCGCGGGAGCGCCCGGCCGAGGGGCTGCCCACGCAGAGCCTCTACCGCAAAACCACGCAGCTGCTGGAGACCCTCTACCAGCTCAGCGCCAACGCCAAGGTGCTGGACATGAGGCACAGCAAATCCAGTAGGTCCTACAGAAACATCCCTTGGGATTTGGGGGGGTTGTGGCACCTCTGTGTTGTCCCTCTGCCCACAGAGGGACTGGCAGCGATGTGGCGCCCGGAGCGGGGCTCGCTGCGGGGGGGGGATCTGCTCTGCTCTGCTCTGCTGGCAGGTTTGGGGTGTTTGGAGTGAGGAGGACAGCTCTGTGTGCCCACAGTGCCCATCCTGTCCCACTCTGGGTCATTGGTGTGTTGGGGATGTGGATCAGTGTTCAGGGGATGAGCTGCTCTGGGTGGCTCAGCCTCTCCCTGCTGGGAAGCCCCCCTGGTACTAATCCAAGGGGGTCAAACCTTCCCCAAAACCTACCTGGTACCATCCTGAGGAGGTGAAAATTCCTCAAAACCCACCTGGTACCAGCCTGAGAAGGTCAAACCCCCTGAAATCCCCTGGTACCAACCTGAGGAGATCAAACCCACCCAGTGCCAACCTGAGGAGATCAAACCCCCCAAACCCACCCAGTACCAACCTGAGGAGATCAAACCCCCCAAACCCACCCAGTACCAACCTGAGGAGATCAAACCCCCCAAACCCACCCAGTGCCAACCTGAGATCAAACTCCCCAAAACCCAGCCAGTGTCAGGCTGAGGAGGTCAAACCCCCCAAAACCCACCTGGTACCAACTTGAGGAGATCAAAACCCACCCGGTGCCAGGCTGAGGGGCTCAAACCTCCCAAAGCCCACCCGGTGCCAGGCTGAGGGGGCACAGCTGCTTGGCTGTGTCCCTGTCCCCAATGCCCACCCCTCCCTTCCCGTGCCCGCAGCGAGGAGCTCGTCGGCGCGGCTGCTGGAGCAGACGGCCCGGCTCTGCGCCCTCAAGAACTCCATCGATGCCCTGAAGGTGAGGAAGGGTCTTCTCCAGCGTGGGGCACCCGGTGGCACCCCCAGCCCAGCCCTGCAGACCCCGGGCTGGGGCTGGTGGCACCCGGTGGCAGCGAGGGGACAAAGCGCTGCCCGTTGCCATTCCCGTTCTCCTCCCTAAACGGTCGGGTTTGACCTCTCTGATCCCTGCCCAGGGTGGGGAGGGGCTCTGGGGGGTGAGGAGGGTCCCCAGGGTGGGTTTTGGGGTGACCTTGCTGTGGCCCAGGACGACACCCTGCGGGAGATGGTGCAGCAGCAGCCGGGCGCCGGCGTCGCCACCACCTTCGGCACCTTCCCGTCCTCCTCCTTCCTGAAGGTGAGAGCCCGGCCCCAGGGACCCCCAGCTCCAGGGACCCATCCTGAGGGACCCCAATCCCAAAGGAGACCCCCATTCCTGAGGGAACCCCAATTCCAAGAGATGCCAGTCACAAAAAATCCCAAATCCTGAGGGGACCCCAATCCCAAGGAATCCCCAATCCCAAAGAACCCCAATCCCAAAGGGTCTCCATTCCTGAGGGAACCCCAATTCCAAGAGACGCCAGTCACAAAAAATCCCAAATCCTGAGGGGACCCCAATCCCAAGGAATCCCCAATCCCAAAGAACCCCAATCCCAAAGGGTCTCCATTCCTGAGGGAACCCCAATTCCAAGAGACGCCAGTCACAAAAAATCCCAAATCCTGAGGGGACCCCAATCCCAAGGAATCCTCAATTCCAAGGAACCCCAATCCCAAAGGAGGCCCCCATTCCTGTTGGAACCCCAATTCTAAGAGACGCCAGTCACAAAAACCCCCATTCCTGAGGGCCCTCCAATTCCCTGAGACCCTAATTTTGAGGGACCCCAATCCCAAGGAATCCTCAATTCCAAGGAACCCCAATCCCAAAGGAGGCCCCCATTCCTGAGGGAACCCTGACTCCAAGAGACACCAGTCACAAAAACCCCCATTCCTGAGAGCCCCCCAATCCNCTAAGAGACCCCAGTCACAAAACCCCCCATTCCTGAGAGCCCCCCAATCCCAAGGGACCCCAATCCTGAGGGCCCCCAATCCCAAGAAAGTCCCATTCCTGAGGGACCCCAATCCCAAAGGACCCCAATCCTGAGGGAACCCAAATCCCAAGGGATCCCAATCCTGAGGGACCCCAATCCTGNCTGAGGGACCCCAATCCCAAAGGAGTCCCCAATCCCAAGGAATCCCCTGTCCCCAGGGACCCCCATTCCTGAGGGCCCCCAATCCCAAAGGACCCCAATCCTGAGGGACCCCAATCCTGAGGGCCCCAAATCCCAAGGAATCCCCAGTCCATCCCAGGGCCCCCCATCCCTGATCCCCAATTTCGAGGGACCCCATTTGTGACACACGCCAAGCCCGCGGGCTGCCCGGTTCCCAGGGAGCCCCGCAGCGCCCCGTGTCCCCTCCCGCGGTGACCCGGCGCTGTCCCCGCAGGCCAAGCAGGAGCA
>WBNO01009273.1:0-43902 GCA_013400575.1 Peucedramus taeniatus
CTTTCAAACCAAGACACTGGGTCTGCTGATCTGAACTGAAGTGCCTGAAATGAGGGCACACAGCTGCAGCCAACACATGCATTATTACAGGACCCCTGCTTTCTTAAAACCTCTGACTTCTTTAAAATTATGCCTTTTCATTTCACCTCTCCAGCTCTTTGACATGAGCCATCTCTTCTTTTGTGAAGAGCTTTGGATGTTACTTACATTTCTAGTACTTGGCTGAGCTATCTTTATTTTTTAAAATATCAGTATTTTTTTACTTTTTAACTTTGCTTTTGTCAGGCAGCAGTTTTAAATGCACAGTTCAAACCTTCTCATGGGTACCACATATCCAGGCATCTTAATAGTTCAGTTGTAGCTTTCTCCAATAATAAGACAAATGATTCAACAATACATTTATGTATTTGATTAAGAGTAACAAATTTAAAAATGAGGATTAGGTCTTAAACTCAGATAAGAATTAGTGCATTTATCTTGCTACAGAATTAATGGAAATAACATTTTACTTTAACACATTAAACACATTAAACTTTAACACAAATTTGCTATTGCAAAGCTACTCTGTTTTCTTTCCACCATTTTAGTTGAAGTCCAGAAGGCTTTTTGTCCCCTAAAACTTCTATATATAATATGTTTTTTCAAATTTTGCTTTTCTTGGGCATTAACTTTTAGGTGTATAAATTAAAAGTAATTCTTTGGGGTTTGTTTTCATACATTAGAGATGAGATGTGAGGAACTTTTTGTGACTCAGTATTTCCTCGGCAAATTTTGAAACACGTTTAGTTATCCAAGATATGTTGTATCCTTACACTCTTCATAGTGGAGAAGGTGTGAAAATAAGCTATTTATCATAATCCCACTGCATACTTTTATCAGAGTAGTCTTTTGACTGGTCAGACAGTTCTGACAAAGTTCTACCAAGTTGACTTCAAACTTTATTATATAAACTATGATAGGATGTCCTGGACTAAGCTCTCCTTTCTGAACTAAAAAAGAAAACCTGGTAGCTGCAGTTTTGATAATCTCTTCCTGAGAGGAGGAATTCTTGCATGAACGAGGAAGTGGAACAGTCAATAAAGCACCTCTGTGAGGATATTTGTATTTGCTGTCAGGAAGTGAATATTCTGAGATTACACAGTCATGCTGTGAGGATGTTAACACACAGAGGAAATGGAAGGAGAGCTTTGCGTCTCTTGTGGCATCTTGTTCTTCTACTTCACTGTCCCAAGTTATTTAGGCTTCATTCCTGCTATTGTAATCTCAGAAATGGGTCATTCCATTTAAGAAAGAAGGGAATTGATATTTTTGAACTTGGTTTAATTTATTATGGTAGCATGTTAGCTACATCTGTCTTTCTGATCATGCCTGGTTTTTTTTGCCTGTAAGGTGACAAAAGAAATCTGCTGGAAACTATTTAAAAAATTGTGATCCTTCAATAGGTTTATTAAATGACAGTGGCTGCCGAGACCAGAAAACATATGGGTCTAAATTCTTTCAGCTTAGGGACCACTGGCAGTGCAAGCTGATAGTACAATATTAAAGAAAAACAATAATTCCCATATGCTTGCATTTTCAAAGGCGGCATGGATTTTATAGGAGGCCTCTGTTATAGATGAGTAATGAGATTATTTTCTCTCACAAATAAGGAATGAATATTGTGTGTATGTTGAGAAAAGCTTTATTGATGTATGGCTATGTTATTGTGGTTTGTTGTTTAGGTGTCCTCTGTTCTCCCCATAGTCCCCTTTCCTCCCCCTCTGTATTGTTGCCACATGACAGCCTGGGTTGTTGGGGACATGTGGAGGGAAGGCGTACACATGGGCCCCTTACATGGGGCAGCTGAGAATGAGAAAAGCTTGTTGCTGGGGGGGTGCAGCATGACAACACCTGACCGCCAATCAAGTTGCAAGAAAGTAGTCTCCACCAATGGCCAGTGAAGAAGAGTTAACTGACAGACCTTGGGAGGGGCCAGGGTTACCTGATGCAACCCCCAGGGGCATAAAAGGCGGAGCAGCAATTTTGTAGAGGAGCACATGGCAGCTGCTTGTGCGCTCCCAGAGTGGTGTTATTTTTCCTTATTCATTCTTTTGTTGTATTTTTCAAGATTTGATAAACCTTTGAAATTTTACAGTGAGAAGTTGTTTCTCACACCTCTATGCAATTAGAGAGTGTTACAAGCAGGAGTAGCAGGAATATGATTTGTGTGAATTCCTCTTCAATTTGTTCTTTTGCTTGGGAAACAATTCTGAAGGAGACATTTTCTGCCCAATGTGTAATATGTTTAATATATTTGCTTGTACTCTGAGATTTCCCTAACAGTAAGCATGTAGTGCTTGGCTGAGGTTTTTAGCTTCTTTTTACAGATATCAAGGATGCTACATGCAAAAGAGAGTGATTGATGGATGTTCTAATCAGCTGAAATAAAGGTCAAAATCCATAATAAAGTTACTTTTCTGGAAGAAACAAGAGATTCCAAAGACATAACAAAAAAATTATTATGTAATTTTGTCTTTAAACACCTTTACTCAAAGAGTAAGTTATGTTCCCTGTAGCACTCAAATGCTGATTTTTAAGTAATTTCAAATATTTCAGCAAGATGACCTTTATGTGCTTCTTTATGTGGAATGAAAATGCTGGCATATGCAGTGTACTCAGTTGTAAGATTGTGCTCCTAAATTTCACATACAGTTAATAAGTCACTTCTCCTTGCACTGAAAAGCCTGCTTTTGACATCACACAGTTTACTTGGGGATGGAAGAGGAAGAATCTAATACAGTCTATGCTGAAACAGTCTGAATCTGCCATCTTGAAAGGAGAAAACATGTACGATAAGAGTTCATTTCTTTAAAATCACAGAAGTGGTGGTGCTGCAATGGAATACAAAAGGGATCTAAGTATAAAGTTCAGATTGAAATTTCCCCAGTAGTGTTTAGCAGCATTCAGACCTGAAGTTATTTTAGGTATAATCCTGTGGTCTGTTATTTCCTGTGTGCATACTGAAGTACAAGCATTTCAGACCTGCACTGCAAATGTCAGATTGAAGAGGAATTCTGTATGCATTGGGGTAGGCTGGATACTTTGACTTCCTGAAATCAATGACTTTCCACATTGTTTGCAGAGGAATCAGGTTTATGCTTCTCTCTTCCAAAAATGCATAATGAAACTCTGAGTATCTAGCTTATGAAGTTTGAAAAGATAATTTAGATTTCTTTCAAGGAATTAGATTACTAAGAGAACTAAACCAGAAAAAAGTCCACTGTGTAATTGCAGCTGTAATATATACTGTAAAATCTATCAGGATTTTGTGGCTAAATGACAAGTCTGCTTAAAAACAGTAGCAACAACTTTATCTTCACATCATTCATATGCTATAAATAAGAGCATAATAATAAGACAATCTTCTTCTCTAATTCTTGTGACAGTGAGAGGCTGACTTCCTTAACAGATTTGTGAGGCCATGTAATAGCTGGAAAGTGAGCTGTTCCCCTAGTAGTGTATTCTCAGCACTGAGTTCCTGGGCTTGAACCCCACTAATAATCCATGTGGCTTTCATTGCGTTTACACTTGTCTTTTCCTCTAATATTACAATTCCATTGGTGAATACACTGGCATCATATCCTGTGCTTTTCAAAACTGTATCTGCTGAACAACCCAGTTCAAATACTGATGTCAAATACACTTTGCCCTTTATCTTGTTTATATTCATGCTGCTAAAAACAATGCCTTGTTTTAGCAAGGAAGAGTGCTTGTAGCTTGATGCGTGCCTTCAGATTTGAATTCCTGTGGGAAAACCTATGCTAAACAAACCATAAAACTGGAGTTTAGGATTAACTGTAAAATCAAATAAAACACTCAGACTCAGTAAGCAGCAGACATGAAAAGAATGTGGTGAGGAATTCAACTCAGGGGGATTCACTGATCATATCTCTCTGGAAAACAAGAGAACAAGGGCTACAGAAAACTTTTGGCTGGTATGTGTTTTTAGAACTCTCTTGAGGGTTATCATTAGCCAAGAACAAGTGATGTGTTTCACCAATTCAAAATAAGTCAGTGCTATGAATGAAAAGGGGCTTTTGTGACAGAGCAGGGCATCAAATTTTGGAGATGTCTTCTTTCTCCTTGTACATGCCTGGTTTGTAGATGACTCCTCTGTTGTCTCCACTTCCCTTTTTGCAGCTAAAATAAAAGAAATTTATTAAATAATTGTGATGCCAGTGAAAGAAAAGCATGATTAGTTACTTAAACTTGTACATAACATGTCCGTTATGCATGTATGAGATTATTTTTCTCTGAACTAGTGCAAATGTCACGTAGCTTATTGTTTCAAATATTTCAGGAGAACACATTTTGTATGCAAGGTCAATGCTGAATGAAAAGGGAATCAGGCTGTAGGCAAATTTATAATCTTAGATTTTTTTTTTCCAGGATTTGGCATTTCGGAAAACAGTGGCTTAATGATCTTTTGGCAGTACATATTTCTTCCTCTAAAATGTTGCGGCCTTTGGGAGAGGTTTCCCTAAAATTCCATTCTCCTTGTTTCACATACTGTTTCAGGAAAAAATAGAAGGATCCAAAAAGCAATTAGGAGCAGCAGTGCTAGCGAAAAGAACAAGAAAAGGACAAATGGCATTTGAGAAATAGAAAAATTAGGTAAGTCTGTTATTGACCCAGCCTCATATTGCACAGGGAAATAATGTCTACAGTAATAAAAACAAATCATAGTTTGTAGGAAGAGATCATGTCTTCTAAAAGATCAAACTTTATCACTATAAAAAAGGTGCAAAGTTTTGGACACACAAGCACTTCTCTCTGTCAGAGGAAAAATATGTTTTGAATTTTTTTGTGATATGATAGCCAGACATCTTACCTTTTCTTCTTCAGTAGCCAGAACGCTACTGCAAGAATGATGAATACTCCCAGAATGCAGGCTATCACAACCGATACCACAAAACCTAGGAAAAGAGGGAAAACATGCCCAACTGTTAATACCATTGCCTTGAATGAAGAAGGTGAGTCTCTGGTCTGCCATAATGTTTGCATTCTGCATCTGCAACCTTTCTACAGCCTGGTCACACCACTTTGTGACTGTGAATGGGTAACTTTGCACAGATGTTCTCTGGAATGTCCCAATCCCACAGCTGGCTCTACAGTTCACAGTGCTGTGGACATGAGACACATGCTAAAGTCGCAATGCCAAAATGGAGGCACTGGTACAGCAGGTCATAGCAGGAGTATGATTTTTATGCTATAATAAATTGGAGATCATAAGCAAACCCAAAGAATTAAACCCAGGCAATCAAGGACGTTAAATTCAATGCCTTTTGTTCTCTCACAGAAAAGACCACTGATTGTGGACAGCTGAAGAATTATATTCTTTGTGTTGAGAACATTGCTTAAAGGCATCAAAGAAGGTAAGAATTAATTCAGGATATTGGTATGAAAAACTGAGTGATCTCTTGTTTTCATAAAGATTTAAGGATTATCATAATGCTGTATTTCTTAGTGACCTTCATGTACATTTTTGGCAATGAAAGTATTTTTCATTTGTTTTGGCTTCCACAAAGACCCTGGAGGTGAGCTCCCTTTTCTTAACTGCATTTTCTTAATTTATTTACTTTTTTGGTTTAATTTTTTTTCAAAGTATTTTTTCTCAGTAAGCAACATCAGAGCACTTTCACAGTCCAACTGACAGGTTTCATGTATTCTATCTAAATATTTTCTCCTGTTAAATCAGGAGATGAAAGACAAATGTAAAATGTGAAGTTTAACTGCATTTGACCCATTAATTTGAAGTCCAGCTGAATGGAAGAAGCTCGCAACCCATGGAATTGAAGAAGAGCTGTTTTACAAAAGGTGAGTTTTGTCATGCTAAAGGTGTCAAATGGACAAAAAAGTATAACCCCAAAGAGATAACTGTAGAAAAAGAGCTTGTAGTTTGATGAGGAAGGGTAGGGAGCACTTCTGTCTGATAAGAGGATCTTAGAAAATTTAATTAGATAGTATTTCAGCCTGGTACCCTAATCCAAACTAGACACAAGTTCCTGTTTAACTCAGGGGGTTTGAACATCATAGCAAATTCCAGCTGCATTTATATGAAGGTGGTTTTATTGGAATAAATTGCTGATAGACAAAATATATTACAAACACAGGTGAGTTTTGCTGTGTAATCCTTAAAGATTAGAGGCTTTTTGAAATGTGGTTCTTATAAATAGTGAGCATGAATTTAGATACTCATTACTGGCATCAAAAATGTGGATGACTGAACACCTCAGTCATTTTCAATTTTGCTACAAAATGCAGGCCAGTGGCCCCATCTTGTGGTGTTTGTGTTCAGGGGAAGGTGGCAGATCCGGCTTGTCAGTGATAAGGCAGAAAAGTTGCCCTGAAACCCTGCTTGGTAGGGAGCCTAAGTGTGCACAACAGGATTTCTTTTACAAATTTCAGTGGTTACCTGGCTCAATCCTTGACTCTGTGCATGGCCTCTCCTTCCCATCTTAATAGGTGTGCTCTTTTCCTATTTGAGGTGCAGCTGACTGCATCAGGCTGGGCACTTGCAGCAGCCAGGTGTACTTCATTGAGCTTTGACAGGAGCCATTTTTCCTTATTTTTCTTTTTTTTTTTTCCCTTTCTTTCCTTTTATTGCTCTTTAGGTGAAGGGCTGCACCTGTGAGGGAGCTTTTGTGACGGCAGTAAGTGGAATGTGAGATTACAGGGGCAATGAATACTCTTTTTGAAATGGGTTGAACATTTTTTCTATGGTTCACTGATAGAGTCAATGAGCTTTTGTAACTTAATGTACTTAGACTGAATGGGGTTTCTATTAAAGTAGCACTGAGCAATGTCTTTCATAGCCATAGAGGCCGATTCTGGGGTGTTAACAGCCGGATGGGCAATAACCCCTACAGTTTAACTCCGCTAAGTCATGCCAGCTTTAAAGATACATTGAAAATGCTTTTATGGCTGATGTCATCCCTGCGTGGGAGCCAATAATGTGGTTTAGCAGAGGGAGAACTAAATGCCATTATTTGATTTGGCTCTGGTTCACAGCAACAATTTTGAGAGTCACATCTAGGTCAAATTTTGCCCCATAAATAGAAATAATAATGCTTACACTATTTCTGTAAAATGTTTGGAGATTCCTAGGTAAAAAGTGTCAGATTTTCAGTTACTGCCTTTGTGGGTTGCAACTCTCTACCTTCTATTATTAAGTACTGAGTGTGATCTATAGAGAGAATATTGTCAGGTGCTGAAAGGTTAGCTTAAGAAACAGATGGTAAACTGCATTTCTCATTTTTGACTGACCATTCACACTCAGCAGATCAATGGCTCTTAGGTGTTGTTAGGAATTGACAACATTCCCTTGCCAAGCCCACCAGGTAGTGAATTTTGATAAATAGAGGATGAGGGTAGAAAATGTAAAAGTTGGATCACTACAGAGGATTCTATGGTGAACCTGTTGTAATCCCAAGGGAGGTGCTCACTCTGGAACTTCTGGTACTTCAGGAAACATTTCTGCAGTGACATTGGTATAGTAGATTGATTGTGCAGGGATTTAAGACCTGGAGAGGAAGCCTTCGTCTCAGAAACGTGGAAGTTGTATTGCAAATTCTGCTGGTTGAAATCATTGTATATAATGTGGCTTGAGCAGAGATTTGAAGAAGATGATTAAAATAGCCATTCTAAACCCACCTATCTCTCTAGTCAGCAGCCATTGTTTGAGACTGGAGGTTGGAGAAGAAAGTTTTAACCTCTTTGTGGCCTTTAAGAATGCCATGGGGGGCGTTTTTCTGGTTGGCCAATCCATAAAAGCAGAAAAAAGGCCGACATAATCTAGTGTTTTCCCTCTTTCACTTTTCCTTTACTCAAAATATTGTTTGTGCAAATAGTATCAGTTTCTATATTAATCACAGAGACGTTAAGAATTGTTGATAATTTGGTAAACTTGTAATCTTCTTAGGTATTATGTTTAGAATCTAGCAACAAGAGAACTTCTAGTGTAATTCTCATTTTAAGAGATCAGCCAACTTTTGGTGACAAATCTAAATAATCTCTGATTTCAGAGAAAGGTTTGCCCAGGATTTGTTTTGGCTGATCTCTAATTTTCACTTTTCATCTTTATAGCTTTCTATTAGAAGACATACTTTATGAAAGGGTCTGTCTGCAGAGGGGAATGGCAAGAACAGCTACTGCAGTGTGCCTGCAGGGAGCTGTTTCTGTTGTGTCCAGAACAGATAACTCCCGTGTTTTCTGGTTTTTTATCTAAACAGTGACGAAAATGGGAGGCACAGTTGAAATGATGTGCTAACACATTTTATTAATTTGAAAGTTTACTGCTTGGCTAATCTTTTTGGTGGTCTGCTATTTCTTTTAGAAATCTTTTAATTTCAGATAGTGCAGTGGCTTGCCTAGAATCATCTGCCTTGAGTGTACATGCCAGCTTCACAGATCCTTAAGAGTATTTGTTTGCAAGACAACAAAGAAGTTGGAACAATACATTTTGCACAAACAATGTACTCAAAGGCCTTTCTGTGAAGGACAGCTCAGCTTCTCACCACAGATGCAGACTTTTGTGCAAAGCCCCCCACCAAACTTATGTGTTGTCATTGTGTAACACTGCAGACTTAAGCTTTTGAATCAGTTCTTCCTTGTAAAATGTTGTTGTTTTTTTTTTAATTTGTAACACTGAATCATACAATCCAGTGTTATGAGTTATATTTATTTGCCAAGTTTGAATTTCCCAAGGACCTCTTCTGATTCTTTGTAATTTCCCCAAAAGAGTGTCCCTGAAAGGCAAAGTTGGGACCCCCTTTAAATGTGTGGTCTGCATAAGATCAAGCCTGACTTTGCTGAGAACCAGCAAATGTCACTGGCAAGACAAGGCCATCTTAAGCACTTACACTGGCTGAAACAGTTCAGCTGTGGAGCTGTTTAGTACGGGGAGTGACAGCAAAAATTTCTGCCAAGCATGACAAGACCAATCATGTCTTCCTTCCTTTATCTCCTTGCCTTTGATCAGAAGGGTTGCAGGGCTTCCCTGATATCCACTGTGGAAAAAAATTCTTACCCACCCTGGGAATACCTTATTCTTGTACAGTTGCCCATGCACCAATGCAATATGAGAAGAAAAGGCAACAAAGTGAACTGCAGGGAGATGGCTGTATTTTTGTAGTGGTACAGTGGAGTGGGACTGCCATTCCAGTACTTTACATTTACACAGATTACTGTGCACTGTTTCTTTGCACAGAAGCATTCACACAACTCACCTTCATGAAAGGAGATAAAAACCAGTCTTTCATGGAATTCCTGAACATTTCTGAAGTTATCAACCATTTCCAGGGGTTCTGGGTCATCACTCTCTGTGCAGTACATGGCTGTTTCCAGCACCAGTAACTATAAAGGGAAGCACCTGTTCAGCTCCCAGAATACAGAGAAAGCAGTGCCAGTGCGTGATCACTGGGAGTGTTTGGAAAAAGGAAAAAGGTGTAGTCAAAAGGAAGGGGATACATTAATAATTAAGTTCCATGTGGCCTGTGAACCCAAATACAGAATAATGTGTAAACAGTGTGACATCTCCAAGTCCATACGTGTATTTTGTTTACATCCTGATGAAACTACTGCTTACTATCAGATTGTCTGCCAGGAAAACTCGATGGGATGAAACATGGTAGAGTTTTCTAGCATGCTTTTCCTGACACAGTCTAACTCCTAAGTAGTATTAAAGGCTACCTTTTGAAAGAGCTCTTTATTTTGGTAGAGACATGGTCTGACAGAAGCTGAGAATGTATTTTCAAAACAAGGAGCTTGCAGTAATTTGGTCTGAGATTTTGTTAATAATATTTCCCCCTGTGTCTATAATTAGGTCCATCAGGATCAAAGTAGCACTAAAATACTTGGTGAATAATGTTCAGACATGGAGCCCAAACAATAATCTGCAGGTAACTCATGGAAAGACTTAGAGCAGGGAGTAAGTACATAATGAAAATCAAAATTCATCTCACTTGACTGGGATTTTTTCAAGCTGATATTGTACCAATTGCTGTGCAATTGTCTGTCTTTTGTTCTGGCCAACTGAGAATGTGCTAACAACAAACAGAATGGGATATTGATTCATGTCAGTTCTGTGCTTCAGTTCAGTTCTGTTCTTCCCACTTAAAGGATTTTAGCAATGGTCACCTTTCAGTTTTACAGGAAAATAAGAGAAATCCAGGAAAGGAGAATATGTATTTACTGTTCTTTAGCTGACACTTGTCAGAGAAATGTGCCCTGTTGGAACTTACCTGCTCTTGAGAAATTTTAACAGGGTGTCGGAAAACTGTCCAGAGAACGCTCGGGTAGCAGGGAGGAGTTGTCAGGGATCCTTCATAGCGATAATACTCATCCAGTCTGTCAGGAAGCAGTTCTTGAATATTGAAACCAGGGACCAGGACCTTCTGATCTACAAAAGGGGGTTTGTGTTAAATATTGCATCATGACTACACAGATGAAGTGAATTTGCTTTTCGGTAAGTAGGATATTTTCAGTGTCATATCAATAGGATAAGAAAAATACCTTTTAGCAAAGGCGATCCCAGTTTAATAAAGACTACAGCTTTTTACGTTTCCTATGTACAAATCTTGTCTGAGACACCAAATCAGAGTCCTCTAACATAAACTGTGGCCATATTAACTAAAAAAACACCATGTGGAACAAATAAGGCCCAGTCAGAATCACATGGGGCACGCTAGCCATACACTCTTCCCAGGCATTTGGAAGCCTTTCACAGTTTGTGGCAGATTTGCCTGGGATCTCTGGACTGTTTCTTCAGCCAGTTCAATCTCTCTCAGGGTGACACCTGATACACTCAGCCATTCTCAATCTGATTTAGCCACTCACCCTTGTATTTCACATTCCGGAAGTGCCTGAAGATCTTTTCATAGGATGGGTTGAAGGGTCCAATCTGCAACGATCACATTATCAACAGCTGTGCAAATCACTAGTCTGAATATGAGTCTGTGCATCTGGCCTATCCTAAGGCAAGGGCCTCCACTGTCCAGATATTAATGTACTAGAATGGCATAAATATTTTATAACTCAAAACATTCCCTCTGTCCTCAGGGCCATAATAATATTCCTGCTCCAGGGCTATAAGAGCTTCTGTGTTGTATTGTTGTCTTTACAGCTGCAGTGCAGACCTTTTGTGTGCACTGACCTTATTGCCTTTGCCTGCTCAGAGGGCTGTGAAATGAAGAGAAGCCCTTTCCTCTGAGAGCATTGCAGGCAGAAGTTCTCAGCTGCCACATTTCTCAGATCATCTCCTGGTTTCCAGTCAAAGCCATTTTTCCACTCGCAAACATTTTTATTCTGCTGCTTCTCACTGTCCAGGGAGGTAAAGAATAACACTGTTGGGTACCACAGGGCCACAGGGCTACAACTCAACTATCTGACCAAGGCTCTAACTCATCTATCACACAAGACTATGTTTTTCAACTGCTACCAGCAGCTTTTCAGTCTAATAATCAATGGCTTTTTAATGAATTCTTCAGAGCTGGCGCTTAGCAACTCCTCTGACAACCAGACATAGTAAACTGGTGTCCTTACATTAAACGCAACACCCACCAGCTGTCTGAAAGGATTTACAAGACCGAATCTCCGTTGTTCACTAACTTGATTTTCAAATACCATTGCTTAGAAATAACCAGAATCCCAGTATTATTCCCTAGTGTAGAATACAATACTCTGACACTTTTCACAGCTACAACTTCCAAGTGGACTGAAATTTAACACAAAATTACTGTCAGAATCTTAGAGGTGCTAGGAAGTGAGATTGGGTAATATCAATGAGAGCTTTGTTTGCTAACTGGAACATTTTACTTTTTGACGGAAATGTGGAAACTTGTGGTTTTCGTTTCTTATACTGCAGAAACTCCTCACATTTAAAAATTATCTTTACAGTTATCTTACTGAGGAGTTTTAATCCTCAAAAAGAATTATGTACAAGCTACTAATTTTTTTTTCTTTTTAAGACCATTATTATCTTCATATGTGGGACTTAAAAGAGAAAAATTGGAAACCTGTCCTTACATCTTAAAATGTCACTGAACATACTCTTTTTCTGTAATCTGCGATTCAAAGAATCTGGGAAGTTAGCAGGGAGAAGACTGTGGTTAAATGCTAATTACATACAGTGGTCAAAGGCAGGGTTGTGCCTGCCTGTGCCTCTCTGCTGTGTTCAAACTGCTTCCTGCTACAGTAGGCAGCTCTGAGTGAATGAGCTTGAAATTCACTGTTGCCTCTTGTTTGATAAACGCTACCAGTCGTTAGTTTATAAATGAATGCAAAAATGGATTTAGCATAGCTGAAGTTAATTTACTAAAAAATGAGGAAATACTCAGAATTCCTCTTTTCATGGCATTTGCTCCTGGTTTGGTATGTGCTGCTAGAATCTGCCCCTTTTTATTTTTTTTGTGAAAGAGGAAAGGAAGTTTAGTGCAGTCCTGGGCCGGGTTTTCCCCAGCTGCCGCGGGTCGAGATAGCACAGTCCTGTTCAGCACAGACTGTCCGGGCCCCCAGGCAGCTCCCAGCGGCAGGCAATCTTAGCAAGTAGTTGAGCTCTTTAGTGATTTCAGCTCTTAGGTGATATCTAGCTCTTTAGTGATTTTCAGCTCTTTGCTTGGCAAGTGCCTAAGTAGCAGACGCAGGGAGAGAGAGGAGAGGGCTGTATGAGGTTCCCCAGAGATGTCCTTTATTAGCCACTTCTGGGAAGGTTCCCAGGGGCAGCTTTTCTGCCGAGCTGGGCAGAGGAGGGTGTTTTTATAGGGTATAGGAGTTTTGGAAATGGTCCAATAGAAGGGGTCGAGATGAATGTGACCTATAGTCTTACAGAAAGATAAGCAAGGGTCTGAGGGCGAAAGAGGGGTTTCTTTGGTCCAGTCATCATGACTAGGCATTTCCTGTCTTAGGCTGCTGACCACCAGGGAGGCCTTGCAGGCCCTACGCCTTTATTCAGCCACTATATATAATAATAGTAATAATAATAATAATAATAATAATAATAATAATGTAGGCAATTTTGTATGTTAAAGGTCTCTCATAACTGAATGATTGAAAGCATATTCTAAACAAACAGAAAATAAAGATCCTGCATCCTACCTCAAGGAGAACAGCCAAAACAGCCAGTCCATCTGCTTTGTCCATTGCTGCTGTTATATCTGGGTATTTCTCAGAGTTGTAATGTACAATATGCAGCTACAAAGGAGGAGATACTTTGTTACAATAACGTCTGGGTCATGCTTACATTTATGTTTCACAGTTAGAAAGGACCATGCAGCCACCTCAGGATAAGACAATGCAGGAGGGTTCTTCAGTGACTTCTGGATGCAGTGGTAAGATTTTTTAGAGAAAGGCAGAAGGTCCTGGGACTTGCAGCCCTGCTGTAGCTGAGTTACACATAGCCCACTCCGCCCCCCCACCCCCCCGCATGATAAGGGGAGAAAGAGGATTTATGACTTCAGCTTCAAGACATCTTGACTGGAGTGCTAGTAATTTTTTCTGAAAAAATTAACACCTTAGCACTCCAATATTTGGAATACAAACCCCAGTGCTAAATATAACTAGAGAAGTGGATTCCTAAAGAGCTGTTATGCAAGCAAATCATTCTGGCTAATTTCTTTTTTGAATCATTTTGAGGTAAATATCTGATTGGTACTGCTTATCAAAATCTATTCCCAAATCCATAATTTTGAAATTAGAAAAGATAAACAGTTTGTCACTATACAGAAGAAAGCGAGTAAAGACAAACAGAGCAGCACTGCTGTGCAGCTAAAAGTTACCTCAAGTGACCTGGTGCCAGTTCTGAATTTAGAATCTAAACTCCAGCTCCCTGACTTAGTACATCCGAATCCATTTTTTTTTGTTGTGCACAACCCATTTTTGTTTTATATTCCCAGATCATAAATACTTTGCTTAGAGCGTCACAGCCTTTTACAGTCATTCACTCAAGAGACAGGTCGCACTTTGAAACAATAGAACCTACCTAACCTTTTTTACTTCCTTCCCTGATCTGAGCTGGCCTGCCTTACCTCTGCTGCAAAATGCTTCCCACTGATGGTGTGCTCAGAGCCTTCGGATTTGTTTCGGTTTCCCCAGTGCAGGTGAAGTTGAGACGCAGTGTATTCAAATGGGAGGTTTCTGATGGACATAGCAGGTGACAGATACATTTTCACTGTAAGCAGATCAAAACCAGATAGGAACAAATGATACCACAGCTCTCAAGAACAGGACAAATAAAAATACCGTGTCTAAGTATATAATATATGGAGCATGAAAAAAGCAGATTCTTAACTCAAATCCATCTCAGTCCGTGGTAGGAGATAAACACTTCTGTTCTCTTTAAGCCTTTCTTGGTAGATCAAGATTTAGAACATTTAGACCATATCCATTTCTATTTTCCTAAATACATGAATTTAATGTGGCAATTGTTGCTAGTGGAAATCTTTCAAGAATGTGAATTTATCTCAGACATTGAAGAGACAATTATTGATATGTCAAAGCAAAATTTAGGCTCATGTATCTTCTTTCAATTCCCTTATAATGGTTGAAAACGGCTTAATAAATTAATATTTCTCATGGCAATTTATATCCCCTGTTATATTGAACTCTGCTGCCTCTTAATCTTCTTTTAGGAGCACAGGATAAAACCAAATAAACTCCCTCTTTTCCTTGTTGCTCCTAAAATCCAGAACACTGATGTTGAGCAGCAAGATAATCCTCAGCCTTAAGAATGAGCATTTCCTCTCTTGACCTGCTGGAGGGAGACCTTTGTGTATGCATGATC
This sequence comes from Peucedramus taeniatus, assembly GCA_013400575.1. Taxonomy (NCBI): domain Eukaryota; kingdom Metazoa; phylum Chordata; class Aves; order Passeriformes; family Fringillidae; genus Peucedramus; species Peucedramus taeniatus. Next base: position 14,816 of record WBNO01009273.1, read on the forward strand.
CTCCCTTCTGCTCACTAAGGCTCTTGGGTGGGGAAGGCAGGCAGGCTTATTGGGGTTTTTTTGTGTAGAAATCACAGTAGTAATTCTCAACCCAGCAGAAACTTCTCAGTTGTTCATTTGGAGCATTTGGTACTTCATAAAGCAACGGCTTATGTCAAGAACAGATTGATTGTTTTGCAATTTATCTGTACTATTTTCCAGACTGAATACAGTTTGGTTTTGGACTGCCCTGGACATATTTTTCAGGGGAAGCAAGGCTCAAAACCGTAGTGAAGTAACAGCTGTGACCCTCTGTATTTTTAGGCTCCTACTGAAAAGGGTTTTTTTGAGCTCTACTGTTTTCAGTCTAGCTGAAGTAGGTGATTGTGTCTGGATGAGCTGTCTGGTGAAGAACATCAGTTATATATGGGGATGACTTGACAGCACAATACTAAGCAGAATACTGGTTTCCTCTAGCTGAAAGAGAAGTTAGCAGCAGATGGTATAATGATCAGTCCAATAGAGGCTAATTTTTTTTTACTCAGAGGTAAATTAATTTGTATCTAAGTGCGGTTCCTAGAGCAGGATGCATCTGTACTGCTTTCTAGGAGGGCACTGACCTTGGAAATGAATTCCCATTTTCTTGAGGGGGTTATACTTTTGTCTTGACTTTCTTTAGGAAATAATCAAACTTCATATTTTAGAGGTGAGATCTGACAGTGGTAGTGACTTAGGTTCTCCAAGGAATTTGCTTTTACCTGTGTGACTGTTTTGGGAGGGACAGGCTCTCAGTGCTGTTCCTTTGGATCCTTCTGCACTCTGGCACCCTTCAAGTACACAATGCCTATTATTTCCTTCTCTGCCTATTGCCTGTCACATCAGCCCAATGCATTCAACTGTGACCGTCCAGTCTTTCACTCAGGACTGAGAAGGACTTTTAGGAAAAGAAGGCTCACAAGGAAAGGATGCTCCAGCCATTCCTGGTCTGAAGCAACCTGGTTTTAAAGGAGAAATTGATCGAGAGGAAAACCAGGAATCTGTCCCAAGAGGTTGGCCCTTATTGAAGAATGAGCTTATGATGTTCAATTGAGCAGATCAGCTTCACTGAAAGAATGATTAAAAAAGCGATTTTTGCATGTTGGTCAATTCATAACCAAGCATATGACAGCAGAGGACATTTTATAATGCAGGTTATTTTGATACTTCTGCAATAAAGGAGGATACAGAGAAGGAGGGCTTTATAACTATTCTTATTTCTATGGCTTCAAGTGTTTCAGGATGGAATGAAAAATGGTGGGGCTGACTCACTGGTATTGTATATTGTGTCATTATAGGAGACCTTTATGAGGCAGCATCATTTCTGCCTTTACCTACTGTACTGACACTGATTTAGTGCTACTGTGGGGAGGGCCGGTTTGTACAGTATTTCTAACTATTCTTCTGTCTTCATACCTATCACTATGTATCACTATCTATCTTACCTTACACTAAAGAGGTTTCTAGCTCAAGTTAAAAGAACAGAATGGTGCTCCTACATTTTTCTTCCTCTTCTCTATGCCCTCACGCAATTCAGTTGAGCTACTTTGATGAACGGAAGAGACCCATTGCTCATATGTTATCAGTTAATCTCTTTTTAGCAGATTCACAAAGTCTGTTTCTGTTTCGGCACACCACAACCAAAGTAATAAGAAAACCTTGGGCATTCATTCTAAAGTTTATTTTAAATTTCTTTATTTAAAATTTGACTCACTGGGAATCCATTTGGACTTAGTACATTCCCAGATTTCTCTAGCCTGTTCCATAGATGTATGCTGATGTGAAGGCTTCCTCATCTGATTAGCAGCTTAATTTCATCTAATAATCAAAGGAGTCCACCCATGAAGTGAAAAAACCAATGAGTTCTTGCAACTCTTTCTTTTACCATTCCTTGCTCTCCGTGAGCTCCCTTACCTGAATGGCCATTATTGATCAATGTAAACTGGTCAGTGGAGGGCATGTTATAGCCTATGAATTCTAAAGGCAAGAGATTAGAATCATACTGGAGAATAGCTTTGTGGAAATCAATTGGTGATTGGAATACTCCTCCACAAAATGGGTATTTCTTTGGCCAGGCCTTCTCTCCATCAGGACCTGTGTGAATTAACGGACACACATTTGTCAAACCTTTACTATGCAGTTAACACAGAAATTCTCTCGTGCCTTCACACAAATTTGGAAAAGAAGCCTTTTATGAAGTTTTAAGACTTTTTTTTTTTTTAAGACCTCATTTAAACAGAGGTAATGAAGGATTATGATCATTTTTCTGAGGGTGTTGTGACCTAGAGACAGGTCTGATTATATCAGACCCTCAGACTTTTCCTTACTGTACAAACTGTCTGGCGCTATCTAACAGGATTGCATAACCAACAGTGAAAAGCTAACTTGCAAAAATGGAAGGTGTTATGGTAATTTGACCTGCAATAACTTGCTCAAACTCTGGTGAAACTTTTCTTCATCATAGCCTTTTGCCCGAGGTAAGATCTACAAATAGATAGTATCAAGAGAATTTTAATTGTGCCTTTGATTTAATTGCACATTAATAGCTAGCAGCTGCTTACAGACCTTAAGATGAGATGATTTGGATTTAAATACCAGAAGAGGTACTTGCAACTTGTGTTTCTCCTTGTCTCTGAACATTCATGATTCTTTCCAAGGCAGGAGGGTTCTTAGGGATCACCCAGTCTGATCTGTGTAACACAGGACACTGGGCCTCCCTGGATCAATTTCTACTTCCATGAGGCCATTTTTTCTAGAAGGAATAAACATCTACTCCTCCTTTAAGCATTGCAGATAAAGGATATTTCATTAGTGCCCAATGGATAATTACTCTCCTCGGCAGCTTGCTTTTGACTGTGAGCCTGCTGTTCCCATACTTTTGTTCCTCATTGAAGTACTTATAATATAGAGGATATAGTTTCTCACTTCTCTAATACTATGTAGATTGAATCCCTTGACTCTTTGATTAGAAGGCTTCTTTTCCAAAACTATAATATTCCCAGTCCCCAGATAGCCACTGATGACCTATCTTTGAAGATCAGGTCATCAGTGGCAAAGTGAGTTCAGATATTTTCTGAAGGAAATTAACAGATAGGAGGATACTATTAGCAGTTCACCTTATTTGCATGAAAGACAATTGCCAAGTTAATGGATAGTGGGGGTGAATCTTACTTAAACATAGTGCATGTGACAGAATCAACAAGATCAGTTCTGGTGCTTAAAGACAGACTTACTTCCTTGGTAAAGCTGTTTAAGAATATTCAAGACATAGGGTTAGCAGGTGACATTGTTTGCAGTGTGGATACTCAGACTCAATCAGTGCTTTTCAGTATAAATAGGCCTTGCTGTTGCTGTAACTTAAATTTTTGACTCCAGCTCACTGACAACCACATTAATTTCTTTCTTCTTGCATCCTCGTGGTACTATCTTTAAGTTGCTGAAATTATTTTTAAAAGCTAATAAATGTTATGCTGACATTATAGAAGCCTCTCCTCTACCTATTTTTGGCAAATAACAAATACATCCAGAAAAACATAAATTCCATACTATGGAATACATACTGAAGAATATTTCCCAGGAAAATATGCATTAAGATATACCAATAAATGACAGTTTCTTAGGTTCAAGCTTCCTGTGCAAGACAATTACACTGAAATTTAATACTTTACAAGGAACTAAGATTACAGCAATGTCAGAAAATTGGTGAGAAGCCTTTATTGTAAAAAGACAAGGTTTGATAAGGTAGTGAGTTTGCAAGAAGATTTTAATATATTACATATCACAGCTTTGGAGACTTGATAATTAAATAGGTGATTAATGTGTAAAATAGAGGTCTAGTCATGACAGCCAGGGAGTCATGAAGTACTAGTCATTTTTCAGTACTGTGTTTGGGGTACTTAAATGTCTGGAAGAGTTGGCAAGAGAATATGGGAACTTCACACCTACATTGCCAGTTCAGAAGGAAAATTTTTGTCTTTTCTATAAAATGATGCAGCTATCGCAGTCTTTTGTACCTTGACCCTTTTCTTGATACAAATCTGCAACTCCACTCATCGGCCTTTAAGCTACAGAACGTTTTGCTCATTTCTCATTCCTGCTCAATTTAAAAAAAAGAACAACAAAACCAAACAAGACCTCTTTTTTGGTACAAACCCACTTTTTATAGAAGTTCTGTCTTTTGTCATGTAGTCTTTCTAGTTTCAGTGCCTCAAAACTCCTGTCTCAAAGAGCTGAGCTCACTGCAGCTTAGTTTTGCATATGTGAAATTGAAATTGAGATTTCCAAGGTAGATAAACCACACAGCTGGAAGGCATTTCTCAGTTAGGTCTGCTGAAAATGAATGATTGATTGTGAACCAGATTTTCCTTTTTCTGTGCCAGTACACTCAGATAAATTCACTGGAAATCACATTGTGTTTACGAAGGCTTTGTCTGATCACTATGAATAAAGAACAGCTTGTGCATGTAAGATCAGCTTGTGCTACAAGTCCCAAATGATATTAACATAAGAAGTATTGCAAAATTATCTTCAAAGTAATTTTCTATTTGTGTGACACATTTGTGACCCGGGCATTTCAGCAGTGTTTGCTGCTAGGAGGATCCCACCAGGACTGTGTCAGCAGAGCACTAATTGTGCCATGGGCCTATTCTACCCCCTCAGCACTCTAATTCAGCTGTTGGAATGAGCATATTAAGGTAGGGAGCTGTTGGTGACAGTGGAAGTAGGATCCTTCCTGCTACCACTGCTCCCAGTGCTGCCAAGAGCACTCCCTGCCCTAGGGGGTGCAAACTCAGGCTGCTTAAATCCAGCTTGTGGACTGTTTTGCTTGACACAAGTTTGCAAGACCATGTTCCCTTACCACATTGAAAATAGCCCTGAGCCTGACTGTGCCCTCACGGCTATTTAATAAAAGATGTCTGTAAATAAAGCAGGAATAATTTTCTGGATTGTCTGGCTGCCCACTACCCAGTGAGCTGAGAAAAACACCCTCAGCACCAAGACTGCATGTGTCCATCGTAACATTTCCTTTGACAGTTTTGTGCTTTCCAGCCAGCTCCAGCAACACTGGTGCTGCTGGGCAGTGCAGGATAGATGTTCCTTCATGAACAGTGGTGTCTCCTCCCAGGATGTATACATTGGCCCATTTAAGATAAGGAGAAAACAGCCCTGTGAGACACCAGTGGTACCAACAGACTATTGCTCTGATGACCAATTAATATTTGTGTTGCTCCAGCTTCTCACAGTCTATGCAAGTTCTCTTGATCTGAAGTAATGTAGTAAAATGCATTGGTCAGTAACACAGGGAATGCCTGTGGTATTTTTGCAGGCAGGCAGAGGACTTTGCCCTGTTTTCAGCCAGCTGGAAGCTGTAAAGCTGCCGTTTGCCCAGGGCTGAGGTGGTGGTGAAGACTGAGTCCAGACTCCCTGCCATGGTGACATGACCATCTGGTTTCCATCTTGCTCAGTGCTAAGTAATACCATTCTGTGCACACAGAACCAATATGTGTGTATCTTCCACACATGTGTCCAGAGGGAGGCTTGTGAGATAGAGGAATTCCCAAGGGCTGTAGCTGTCACTGTTACTGCATTCAAGTGCTGCATGAGAAATCTGGGGCATGTTCTAGTGTGTTCACTAAAGCTGGCATTTCTGAAGGGGAAGTGGAAGGGTCTTAGCACAGGTTCTCAGCACCTCACTGTATTTGGCAGCAACAGAGTAAAAGAGTTTTCAAGTACAATTAGCCTGATGTCTGTTACCAATGGTTCTTGTGTCTGCATTACAGCATGAAGTTGTCTCTTCACATGCTAAAGTACATTAATAATTCTGTTGGCACTATTACAGCTAAAGCATGCTAATGATTCTGTTGGCACTATTACCTTAAATTTGTCTGCAAAGCTAGTTTTCTCCGTTGTAGCTGCTTGTCCACTCTGAAGGGATGATTCTGGTTTTCTGATTTCATTCCAGCCCACTTACACTACAGAAAAAGAGCCAGAATCCAAAGAATTGAAGCCTAACATCCACTTTTACCATTTTTCTTCTGGGGCAGAAGACTTCAGCCTGCACCTCACACACACAGCGCCATTGCCAAAATCTGCGTGCATATGCTGTCCTGAGCTGTGGGGCTTTGGAACCACTCTTTCAGCACTTTAACTGAAAACGCTTTCCTTATGATACACTTGATCTACTTTGTCCATCTTACAGAAGGTGGAGCTGCACTTCAGAGAACACAAAGCAATCCTGTGTCACCAGGGGTGGCCTCACTGCTCTGTGGAGAAGTATGAGAGTAAGTGTTCTCAACCACAGCTGCTTTCTAAAAGGTTACAGGACATTAATTAGTTGGTGCAGCTCCTTGCAGAGGGTTCAGGCCTCACTGCTCTGTGGTGTTTCCTCCAGGCACTTTTTCTTGGTCTATGTACAAGGGTAGTGAAAACAGGAAGAACAAATAGCATTGCTGCAGTTTGGCTAAGGAAGAAGCAAACAGGAGAGGTAAAGTCTTTATATTTGATGTATCTAATGCAGTAGTTTCCATTATAGGCAAGGTGAATTCTCATGTCTTTGGAAATGTCTGTGCTGAATAGATAAGGCCTGATCACATGTGGTGTCATCTTGCTTTGCCACTATGGCCTGAGGTACTAACACTGCATCAATGTTCAGTTTTACATATTGTAAAATATGTTAAATACTCAAAAAATAGAAATCTCTGACAATGAACACTCAGATTTCTCCTCCACCCTTAATCTTGTACCTTGACCCTCATCTTGACATCAGTCTGCACTGTGGTTATAATGGCTTGATTTCCTTTCCATTCCTATTGATTTAATTTCAGCAAAGAGAGGTACTGCAAAGTGTTTCAGGGGCAAAAGTAAACAGTGGAAGATTTAGAATGCCATAAGGAACCAGGATCAGTAGAAGGGGCTCTTTTCTGGCTTAGCACAGTCTCTCTAATAGCTGTTTTTCTCTGTGGGGATCTATGCTCTACCTCTGCTTTTCTTTACTATTCTGTACAAGTTCAGTTGCCAGTTTTTTTGAAGTTACTTTTATGTATTTGCTTTTATACATTTGCTTTTATATGTTTTCCTAGATATGTTTTGAAATCTATAGTTGAAGGAAAAAGATAATCTGTTTTATGAGCCTTCTGTCTATCCTCCATACATTTAGAATGTCAAAATCAGACTGCAGTATGGAAGAGCTTAACAGGAATTAATGACATTGGACATTGAGAATAACACACTTTGAAATCAACACTGGTACCCAAATTCCTAGGAAGAGAGAAGTAACTAATTTAAACAAGGATTACCATGGGAAGGAGGGCAAAACTTCTGCTTTCATGGTAGTAAAAAAAGTCTTGTTTTCTTTACTATCCAGCAGGGTTGGATTTATCTGATGGCTGCTGTCAAAGTGGAAAACCCAGGCTTTTGTTAAAGCTGTGTCAAACTTTTTTCCTACTGGGAATGTGAGGTCTATGTGTGGACACTGGCAGACATGCAGCTGACAGTTCTTCTTCTGCTTATGTGAAGCGAGTCAGGTAAACTGGAGCGCAGCCAAAAGGAGGAGTTCCTAGCAGCAAGTTCAGTCTCAGAGGTTCTTTGTGTTGTCTTGGAGCAGCACCAAAAGCTTAAGAACAAGCATTTTATTCGGAGATTCTCCATACTGCCTACTTCTGTGTGGGTATTTGGCATGTAAAATGCTACTCTGAATGAGAAAATACCTGGCTAGACGATTTGATCAATTAAAAGAAAAACGCTAGATAATTCTTTTCCTGAGCAGCCACCAGGTCCTTCTGAGTTAGTAGATGACTAAAAGGATTAGTTACAAATTAACACTGCTTTCCTTAAGATAATTTATTCTGCTTTGTCATTGCTGGGATCTTTGGGGACCTGAGCCTCCAGTAACAGAATACAGGTGACTTGCTGAACTCTGATTCTACTTGAAAAAGAAGACTTGTGTGGGTAGGGAGAGAATGCTCTTCGCTGAACTAGGCTGGAATGTGCTGATGGCCTGTGACTGCTGAGGAAACAGAGGGCTTCAGGAGCCCTCTGCAATTGTAGGGCCAGCTTTAGTCTGCTGAAATTCCTGTCATTCCACAAGGAAATTTAGAATTCAGTAATTGATTCTCAGTCACCTAGATATGTAACCTGGTGGAAGAATAACAGATTTCAAGAAAATTGACCAGATTCAAACCTGGGTAAGGATTGTGATCCCAGTAAGTACTCACCAGAATACATTTGGCAGGTTGTCTTTAAAGCACAGAAGAAAGCCATAACTTTGTATGTATGAATTAGTACTTACCAATATAAGACCATTTTGACCCTGTTTAAAGACAAAGGAAATATTACAGTGAGTATTTGAAATTGATCTTACTCTGTACAGAAACAAATTGCTACTTAAACCCATGTACTGAATGTTGCAATACTTCTGTCTTTCTAGTCCCAACTGTTGAGCAAAACATAGAAAAACATAGATACTTTCAAACTTTCTGATATTTTATGAACCTTTCTCACTCAAATTTTAACTATAATTGTCCCTGTGATCCTGCCTGTAGGGGTGAATTACTTGTGGTCACTTAAGTTTTGGGGCAAGACTGTTTTCAGTACTTTTTTTTTTTTAATTGGAATATCCACAGACTGTCTGTAGGCACACTCCTGGCATTTTTCTCTGGTTAGGAAGCTAAGGAATATACATGGAGTGTAACTACAATGAGCCCCCCTATGCCTTGTTGAGGAGTTTGAAAAACATCAGTGCTATACTGAGAAGTGACGGACAAAAATGAATAGATGGACTTTAAAAAAAGGGAGTATGACACGTGAACCCATATAACTCAGAGAATCCCAGGGAGGGTGTGTGAGTGTTAAAATGATCAGTATTCATCCACTGCTTAAGGAACTGAACTTGGGACAGTATCTCTGCATGTTTTTGGAAATGTCTTGACTTACCAAATGCTCTTTTTGATTTTTTTTTCCTGTTTTGAAACCTACTGAAAATCACTCAGCTTGCTGCATAATTAGAGGTGCTCATCTTGACAGACCTGAAAAATTTGGGTTATCAGGCTAATGCTGATATTTACTCTCTGCAAACTTAATTTTATTTCTGCTTAGAAAACAGTCCTGAAATACAAATCTTGCAAACACTCAGTGTGCCTGTGTGTCTGTATGCATGCGGCAAATATTTATCATTACATGCACTTGTCTGCTCAATACATGGTTCTTGGCAGCATTTCTTGTGCTCTGAAGTGTGGTCAGAGATGCAGCTCTTCCCTAAGAATGTTGTGTGAAATTTTTGGGATTAATTTGTTGGGTTGTGTAAACCAACTGCATTTAGCTCTTTTGTATTGATATGTGCTGGGAATGTGAAACTCTCTGTTTTCAGTTCATTAGGACCAGTGTGCCTCGTTCTTCTACATTGGAATTTTCAAAACAAGGTCTGTGTAATCATCCTGACTTAAGTCCTCAGGTTCCTCTCATAGAAGAATCCACGTTTAAGATTTCAGGATGAGAAACCTCTTGCATTGTCTCTGCAGGGGATTTTCTCTTACTGGAGTTTTGGGGGGTTGCTTGTGTCCTTTGGTCATTCTGTAGACAAAACTTGTATAAAGATAGAAACGACTGGCAGTAGGTTTTAGAAATATCCTCATTTGAGCAGGGTTTGAAGAAATACTGGAGAAATACAATAGTTACTGTGTTCATTGACCATTAAAATGCGTATGAGATGTCAAAACTATGATTTTTATCATCCACAGCAACCTTAAAACAATCACTTTTAAGCATTTACAATATTTTGATCAGTTATGCCACTTGACACAAAAGTAAGTGAAATCTTCAAGTCTTTTGCCAAGTGAAGTATTCCTTAACCTGTGAGCATTTTGATAATCTGTAGTTTGCTACCCTTGTGACTTTATGGTGAGCACAGGCATAGAGCTGCTGTAGGTAGGGCTGAGGTACATTTATGGTCATTTAATCTTGGATCAGGAGATGAATCAATGAACAGATAGCAGAAACTTCTTGATTTTGTTTGAATGAACAGAGAGAGCTGCCAACTTCAGACCCTGACCAAGATTGCTTTTATTCTGCCTGATAATGAAATGAGAGTCGGGCAGACTCTCATACGGTGTCAAATTGGAGGATTCACACCTAGAAGTGAACATTCAATGGCTCTATGTCTGTGAACACTCTCCTGGCTCTTTGTTCATGTCAGGATGAGTATTGATGAGTGACACAGTTACATGCCCCTGCATGGCAGAGGAGGTTCCTATAGCCAGTGTACCTGCGTTTGACTAATCAACAGCCTGGGAAAAAATACATTTCCAGTGTCAATTGAGAGCTAGGAAAGTGTGAATTGTTGTAGGTGTGATAATCTACTTGGAAAGATGTCTGAGACAGGTAGATACTGTAGCTCTTGCCATTTCTTGGGACTAGGTTCTAACTAAGTCTGAGACAGGCACTCTCCAGAATTCCCTTCAGGATGTATCATAAAACATATCTTTTCAACAAATCCTTTCAATTCCAAACCTTCTGTATGGTCATAGAAAGCACCTGTAAAGCATCAAGCTTTATTTATTCTGTTGTTCTGGAAAGCATCAAGTTCTAGGAACGTCTGTCCTTCAGGTGGGAGATTCTGCTATAGAATATAGGCATTTTTTTCAGAGGACATATGCACAAAATAAGAAGATGACCTTAAAAGTTTGAATTCCATGCTTTTTGCTGCTCATGCAAAAAACCTGGTAAAATGCTTGTCCTGACACAGCTCTCCAATAGCTCTGGGTTAATGTTTTTCTGGATTTTTGTCCCATGAATATATGTGCTGAGTAACACAAAACTTTACAAAAATTCCCCTCATATCCTATAATAACACTGGGTAGATTATAATTAGTTTGAAAATTTATTATAATCAGCTTGAATAGATGAACACTGACTCCTAAAAAGAGAGTGAGGAGTGCCAACCTCCTGAAACTAGTCTTGTTTCCAATATAAGAGAATGACCTCTAGTGTGTAGGGTGCTTTACAGGGATTGATTTTTTTCTCTCTGGTTTAAAAAGAAACAGGCAGAGGGAAAGGTGTGATGCTTGCACTAAGTCTGAAAGGGCCAGTCTCTACTTCATTTTATGAGAAATAAAAATCACAAAGCAAAGCATACTGAGCATGCAAGAAGTCTGTAATGCCAACTAAATCAGAGGACAAATTTCTCTTCCCTGTATATTTCAGAATACCTATTCTGAGAAATTGAAATAAGGATACTAACTCCAAACAACATCAGACTGCAACAATATACAAGTTTGAGCATGATTGAATAGTAATAATGAAAGGATGCCATTTTTCTGCATACATGGTTGCCTTAAAGTACAAGAGTCAATAAAATAGAAAGCTGAAAGACTTTACCATTCAACGATGCTTGCATTGAGAGCTGTATCTTTAGGAAGAAAAGCACAGTAGCCACTGTTACTATACTGAAGCTCTTGGCTGACATCTCACGGAAAGACTTATAATATTCCAGCAGTTCACGGGTTTCTTTGCATTCTGAAGAAACTCCCTTGTAGACATGTGGCAAATAGCAGAATGCACATATACAGAGCTTCTGCTAATGAGTTATTGCCCTCCTCTCCCCTTTTCTCTCTCCTTGCCTTTAGGACTGCTTTTTATAAAGCTCCTGAGACTCAACCCAAAACAAATGATGTAATTAGGCCTGCCTCTATGTCAGAGCACCCTCAGAAGACTGATCATATCCTTCATTTCCTCAGTTTTAGTGAGGTCCTCAAAGGGAAGGTTCCAGCACTTAGGGAATTTAAACATGGAACTTGAAAAATTATTTAGCAGAGACAAAAATGCTTTAAAAAGCTGTACTCCTATTGGCCATACCACAGAAGAGTTTTTCTAGCCTGTTTTAGAGAGTCTCCCTCAGCTCCCATTTTTGGATCAGTCAGATGTAGTATAATGGCCCACTGTGAGGACTGGAGGGAAGGGAGGAGAAGTGAGGCTTTGTGTGGAACTGGTAATAACTCAAAGGGACCATGGACACTTCCCACAAAAACCAGCCAACTTGTCAGGAACAGATTTTTTTTTTTTTTGAGCTGAAGGATCTTGGAACCAGGAGGACACATGAAGTAGGAAGGACTGAAAATTCATGAAGCAACAGTCCCAGAATCTGGTATTATTCAGGACATGTATGGAGAGGGGTAAAGAGGAGAACAGGGTATAAGTTAATGTCCTCTTCTGTCAGTGACTGAGGAATAAGCTCTTAAAGTGAGGATAGCTGAGGAGCAGAAGGTGGGATTGAAGAGACCATTGGTTTTATTTGAGTAAATTATTATTTATAATTGTTATTAATTGCTTGCTCCATATCAGTAACAGCTTTATCATGTATTAATATTGATTGGTCAAACTTTATTTTCAACATCTTTATTTATCAGCTACTGTGTAATTGCTCAATGTTATTAGACATGCTTATTTTTTCCTACCATTTACAAGGCTGATAAGGGGAAAGTTGGCTCACTTCTGCCTAGACCCCAGGCAGGGCCCTGCTGTAAAGCATGGTTCTGGTCTATTGCTGGTCTTCATCCATAGCCCAGTCCTCCCAGTCTAAGTAGAGGGAGTCTGCAAGGAGCAGCACCAACTAATAAATGTCCTGTAGCCTTTTAGAAAGCAGCTGTGGTTGAGAGCACTTACTCTCATACTTCTCCTTAGCATTTTGTAAACCTAGGTTGTAATTCTGCTTGTTTTGGTTCAGACAGATGTAATCAAGAGTTAGAGAGCGTAAGCTATAGTGAAAATGTTTTTAACATGACCTTGCAAGTGCCATTGACCAAAGCAGAGGGACACTGTCTACCACATTGGAAGAAAATGCATGCTGAGTGTGTTCAGCATGAGGGCTATCAACACACAGCTCTTGCTGCATGCAGGACCTTCCTAACCTGATGGAAATTTGGAAACACCATTTTCTAGGTTTCTATAGAATAAGGGAAACCCCTTTTTCTACAGAATAAGCCTTCACATAGCTGGCAGCCTGTCTGACAAGCTGCTAAGGTTGGTAGCAAGAGCTGAAAATTACCTGCTCTACAAAAAGACGCTCACAAAGTGTTGTGTAGGAGTGTATGGACTGAGCTATCTGCCAAACTGTTTTCTTATCTCCTTCCTCCATTTTTTCTGCCAGTGTTCTTGAAACATTCACCACGGTGAAGTATGCTCTGACTCTTAGAATCTCCCTCAGACTGTTTTTGCATTTTCACAATCTGTACCTCTCATCTCCTATTTCCTGCTATAGCAGAAGCCATTTTGGCTTCACATCTATGAGAGGAATTCAAGGCATTGCTTGTGCTTTCAAGTCTGGCTGGAGAGAAAGCTCTTTGCTTCCAAAATGTAAGCCATGGAAAAAGAGGAAAAAAGCTCCCTGACACAGTTACCTGCCTGTGTTCTGCACAAACTACATAGGGATTGCATTTTGTTCTGGCTTTAAGAAATTTCAGGTTGCTAGCAGTCGGTTTTCATTTCTGCACCAGGCCAAGACAGAGACAGAGCAGCATTTTCATGGATGGGGTGGGCCCATGAGAAGTAGTAGATTTGCATCCTGAGTGTGAAAGGTCAGGCTGAAATTCTGCAGCATGGGTTTATCAGTCTTTAACCTGCACTGTTCCCTAACCTTGGTGGTGTTTTGCCAAGGCACTAGTAATGCATATGAAATAGAGATTTTGAAGTTTACTTAAAATAACATTATGAACTGAGCATTTAAAGTATAGTCTGTAGAACTCTGGGTTGAAGTTTAACCTTTTTACTTAAGAAACCCCTGCCATGGTACAAAGGGCATAGGAAAATGCAAATTTCTAAGGTTTCTTGCATAGAAAACAATACCAAGAGGAGATCAGGAGATACATAAAGCCCAGATAAAGAAACCCCTCTGCCTCCCAGCTCATTAAGACCACGGAATACCCAGATAAGGACCGAGGGACCAAGAAGCGCATGCGAGAGGAGAAAAGGTTCAAAAGTTCATCCTCGAGGAAGATCACAAATCTTCAGCCTCAGAGACCCCCAGAGACCCCCGTGCGACCACCACAGCCAACAAGGCATGCCCAGAAGGGCGTGGATCTGATTACCATAGAGGCGAGGACAGGCGGGGCCGGGGCCGGGGCCAGGGCTCGGGGCACAAGTCCTTATGAGAGCTATCTCACTTGTGCCGGGGCTCCTATACATACCCACTGCATAACTAAACTTAGTTGTGGAGTCTATTTTTTCTCCGTATTGCTTCACATAGACTGATGTGATAATGGAAAGTGTACAGGACAAGTTCAAGGTAAATGGGTTAAACAAGGCATTCTCATTAGAGAGTACATTTGGAGTTTTCACTTACAAATTCTCTAAGCATTTGATTGAACACACTCACTCCTTCTTCCTGGTGTGTTTAACCTCAGAGATGAAGCTGTAATAAAACAGAAAGTAAGGTCCCCTCACCAGCCATTCAGGTGCTGGGTGGGGCTTCCTGCAGCCCTTGGTGGTTTGAGTCAAAGAAGGCTTTAGGGAGCGTGGTGACTCAGGGCATGGCACATCTTTGAGGGTGTGGCACGTCATTGAGGGTGTGGCACATCTTTGAGGGCATGGAAGGTGTTTAAAAGCGTGGCACGTCTTTGAGGGCATGGCACATCTTTGAGGGTGTGGCATGGCAGCTTGTGCTGCAGTTCGCGCAGTCAGGGTTACAGTCATCCTTCTGCTAGCAGGCTTTTTATTTTGTGTTGGGGGTTGGTTGGTTGGTTTTGGGTTTTTTTCAGCAATGGTCTCCACGCAATCAAAAGCTATAGCTGGTAAAAGTGTACCAACCCAAAGAGAACCCCCTAAGAAGGATGCATTTCTCCAGCCACCTTCCTGCAAGGAGTGTTTGAGCTTGTCACTAGCACCACGGGATGTTGCAAAAGACTCCTGCCTGTGAATGATCTCCTCTGTCTGGTGGCTGAGTTTAAGGAGGAAGTAGAAAGACTGAGGAGCATTAGAGAAGTGAAAGGGAAATAGACTGGTGGAGTTTCCCCCTTCCATCCTTGAGAGGAGCCCACCAAGAGTCAGAAGACTCCCATGACTCCCACCATCAGGCAGGAAGAGGACACCTGGTGGATGAAGGACAGTGGAAATGGGTCCCTCCTCGGGGAGGTTATGAAAATTTCTCCCAACCCCCATCACCTACCTAGGTGCCACTTCAGAATAGGCCCTGGATCCAGAGGGCCAGATGACAAAGAAGAAAATTATCTACCTAGAGAGCCTCCCAATTACACTTCATCTGTCAGACAGATTACTACCTCTAGCACTAAAAACAAAAGAAGGGTAGTGGTAGTAGGTGACTTCTTTCTGACAGTAACACAGAGCCCCGTATGATGACCGGGCCCATCCCACAGGGAGGTCTGTTGCCTCCCAGAGGCCTGGGGACAGGGTATTATTGAGAGACTCTGTGGGCTGATTCAGCCCTCTGATTACTATCCACTGTTAATACTCCAGGCTGGCAGTGACAAGATTGAAAAGAAGAGCACCAGGGTAATTAAAAGGTACTTCAGGACTCTGGGTAGGTTGGTCGATGGGGCAGGAGCACAGGTGGTGTTCTGCTCAGTGCCTTCAGCTGCAGGGACAAATGATGAAAGGAACAGGAGAACCTGCATTATCAACAAGTGGCTTAAGGTTGGGCGCCATCAGTAGACTTTTGGATTCTTTGATCATGGGGCAACTTTTACGGCACCTGGTCTGCTGGAGCCAGATGGGCTCCATCTCTGTTAAGGGAAAAAGGATTCTAGCCTATGAATTAGCCCAACTCATTGAGAGGGCTTTAAACTAGGTTTGAAGTGGGATGGGGATGCAACCGGGCTCTCCAGAAACAAGCCCAAGGGTGGTAAGCCAGAGTCAGGGATGAAATCAGCAGCCCAGCTGAAGTGCATGTACACTAATGCACTCAGCATGGGTAACAAAGGCTTGAGTGCTGTGTCCAGGTCTGGGCCTCTCAGTTTAGGAAGGATGTTAAGATCCTTCCATGCTTGGGCATGTCCATAGGAGGGCAATAAGGCTGGTGAGGAACTTGGAACACAAGCCCTGTGAGTGATGAATGAGGGAGCTGGCGTTGTTTAGCCTGGAAAAAAGGAGGCTCAGGGATGACCTTATCACTCTCTATAGCTGCCTGAAAGGTGGTTGTAGTCAGGTGGAGGTCAGGCTCTTCTCCTAGCCAACCACTGACAGGACAAGAGGACACAGTCTTAAGCTGCACCAAGGGAAGTTTAGGTTAGACGTTAGAAGAAAATTCTTCACTGAAAGAGTGACTGGGGGCACTGCTGCAATGGGGCCCAGTGAGAGTGCCTGAATCAAATAATACAAACCCATGTAACTGCTGTCTGTAAGCAAAAAGTTTAACCCCAGAGCTGTCTGAGGAAGGGCACAGCAGTGTCAGACAGACAGTTTTCTCAGAAACTCTAATAGTGCTTGAAGGAGTCTTGGGTATCAGGCAGTTTGCACGAGGGACACCAGACAGCCTTGAAATTGAGCCCTGCTTTCACACTTGAACTGTGCTGGAATATAAACCTTGATGTCTATGTTTGAAATGTTAGTGAATGCTGCCATTTAGTCCATTCTCTTGGAGTCTTTAATTGTGTAGAAAAAATATATTGTTCAGAGCTGCAGTATTTGTTGTCTTCTTTTTGACACTGATTCATTTAGAAAGGACACTCTATTGTTAAATTGGCCATTTCCAAGTTATGGGATTTTATTATTTGTATCTCAAGCAATTTCCTTGTTTCCTTGACATGATCTTCCTTCAAGCCTTTCAGTCTTTCAAAACAACATTTCTAAGTAACTGAAATTCTGGAAATTGTCCAGTATCTTTGCTTATATCACATCTGAATGTGCATATGTGCATCCTGAGGTGCAGTGTGTAATGGTAGATATTTTTCTGCTGTGTTTTCATTTTGGTTTTGCCTCATTTTCATTGCATCTGGAAGTTTTCAAGGTAAGAACTGCTTTTTTAAAAAATCATATTGCAGATGATGCACAAAACCAAGATACTGATCCCTGGTCATTGCAAGCTATAGAGTTAGAGCAGGAATTCATAAATCCAGTCCTCTGCCCTCTAAATTATTCTACGTCTTGAAATTCCCTATATGTTAGCAATTTCTCATCTGCCTTCCTCAAAATATTATGCCCTTATGAAAGAAGTTTCTGCTGTGGCAGAGGAGACCAATGAAGCCATATTCAAGAGTTCTTGCATGTTCTGAAGTAGATGCTAAATGGGCTGGGAAGTGGCAGACTGAGCAGGGCAGCACTCCAGGACTTCCTGTAAGAGGTCAGGCACTGTTGTGTGTGACCACTTGCACAAATTCAAATCAATTTCTCCAGCATTTTTTTTTTCTGTTCAAACTAATATTCAGATTTAGTGCTTGTCTTCCCTGAAGTCAGCTCTCAAACAGATTTGCAGGAGCACGTAAGATCTCATTAGGCACAGACCTAAAGCTCCCTCTGAGTGCATATATTGATTTTGTTCAGTGTATGTCTTCAGAAGGATTAATTTCTCTGGCATTTCTGGACTGAAGTTAACCTATTACAGTAAAACATGACCGTAAAGCAACTTGACTTCAGGTCCCAGCTGTTGGGAAAACCCAGCTTGTATTTAAACAGTAGACTAAACTATGATGCTTAGAATAGGTTAAACAGCACCCATAAAAGAAGCAGACTGAATGCTGTATTTACAGTGTCTGTGACTGTAACCAGTTAGAAATACTGCTAATCTTGGCATGCAGGTGAGTCCAAAGTACAAATATATTGCCAGTTAATTTCAAGGCACTACATTCAGTTTCTGAGAAAAAGACTTGTTAAGTATCTGCTTAGATGCATGTAGGGAATGTATGTAGTGAATAACACACTGATTATATACAAAGGTAATGAAGCTTTTTGGTGCTATTAGATAACATGACTTAACAGAGATTCTCAGTCACAGGGATGAGGTAGATATGCTGCTTTGGCCTGTAGGGCATGGTTTCTGCATGCTCTGCAAGGGCATGGCTCATTCTGTTGATGAGGGCAGGAGGGTCACCTCAGATGTAAGTAGGTTCCTGGGTCCCATGCAGGGTAGTGGGCTGTGTTGTTCATAGTGATGGCTATGAATAATGTGCAAGAAGATCTGTTATCTAAAACAGGCTCCAACAAATTTCTTTGTCACCTACCAGGATGGTGACCCTGTCACCACATGACAAGCACAAATGGTATCCTATGTTAGGAAAGGTTACCTAAGAAGGTTGCATGAAATAAGAATTTCAAAGCCAAAATGTGTTTTGTGGTCATTGCTGTGACTAACAGGGCTTCTATGTAGTAATTTAGAAACAAGCTGAGGATTTGCCTGGGGCGGGGGGAGGGATGAGAAAGGATCCTTGCAAGGCGGCAACAACCCAGAACAAATTTCCAGCAGAATTTTCCAGCAAACCTAAAATGTGAATTCATGGTGTACTCAGGTGCGCTTTATTTAACTACTAAATAACAGGTATATGCTTGTTAGTCACTATATTTGTCCTGTCTGCACACACTGAAGTGCCCAAAAGTGTGGTTAAAAAAAGGCTCAAGCAAACAAGTCACAAAACACAGTACAGCAAAGTGAGGTGTTCCGCTAAAGATGGAACACAGCTTTCTCCTCACTGCTTTGCACCCCTGGATCCTGCCCGAAATACTTCTCAGAATAACCGGATCATTTTTGTTGCTGGCCTCTGCTGTCTGCTTCATTCACCACACATGGTCATGGTGTTGACTTGAGCTAGGAGTAGCCAGAGTAAAGCCTTGCTATAGAGAAGACAGAGGTATTACACTATCAGTTCTGGCCTTGTCTATGTTCTAAGCTGGCAGGCTAGAAGAGTGTGAGCTGGGTAGGGTGCCAGGTGTCCCCATGCTGTCTGTCACCTTCTGACTCTGGGTGTGGGAAACCAGGACATCTCTCTTGTTGCCTTGGATGGGCTGGGACCCTGGCAGGGGGCTCGGAGAGCTTGGCACAGAGCCAAAGACCCCTCTGCCCTCGATATCAAGCCATGGAAAAAATTACCAACTGTATGTGAGGAGTTACAAACCAGGGAAAGTAGAATAAAATGAGTAGCTTATCACTGAGTAGAGAAATAGAATGTTAAGATTCATATGATATGTGTACAGGGGGGTCAGGATGGAGGAATCTGGGCGTGTACTGCCCTTCTTCCTTCTTCTTCATGGTCTCCATCTTCTTGGTGATGTTGGCATTTTGGGATTAGTTTAGAGTAGAAACTAACTGTCTAACATAAGTGATAGATATTGTGGAATAATGGTAAACGATGTCTACGTAGTTTATAGTATAAACAGATACCACTGCCCTGAGGGCGGGCAGTGTGCCTTGAGCTGACCTGATGAAATGCATCTTGGCTGGTCAGGGAGAACATGTTATAGATAAGAAATAATAATCAATCTTGAGAACGAAAGCAAAGCAGCTCTGACTCTTTCTTGGACGATCCGGATGTAAAAAAGGACTCTTGGGAACACCTCAGGCAGGGGATCCCAAGATCTGGGAATGACTCCCTTCTGCTTAATTTCTGTCCCTACATGTCTCTAAATATCTGTAGGTGCTGCATACTTTCCACATTGCAGCCAGCCAGACCCATAAGGCAATATGAGCTGGGGAAGTGTGGGAAAATGGCCAGTTTCCTCCTTCCAGTTGTGCCCTTTGCTCTGAGCATTGAGGTTCACTGCAATTGCTGCTGCACAGGACGCAGAGACCCCTTGTCACTCCACCAGCTCCACCAGCTGGCTAGAGTCCAACCAGAAGTCATTCCATTTCTCTTGGAGTGTCTGTGTCCCTGAGGGAGATGATATGCTCATTAACACCTATTCAACTCTAGTTTTTCTATTACAAGAAAACACCAAATAACAAAGCCGTCTGCTTGTGACTGGGGAAAAAAAAACAAAAGGGAGAGAGAGAGAGAGAAAAAAAAAAAAAAAAAAACATCCAAAATGCACTTAGCAGCTTTTTCCAAAATACCTTTAAATTGTCTGGAGTGACTCACTGACTCTGCTACACATCGAGAGATCTAAAGGTATATTCTAAAATAAAACTAGAGAGATGAATATTAATTCTGCTTCAGCCTCAGCTCCAAATGTATTTACGGCTTAGTGTTCTGGGTTGAGCCTGTTCTAAATCAGCAGAAGAACCTATGCTTAAGAAACTACAGGATGATTAAAATAGCCATTGCCTTCTGTGGAGCTTCTTGCAGAAACTCAAGGCAGGCTGTGCTCCAAGCACTATTTTATTATCTTTGGAGCTTGCTAAAAAGCTTGCTTGGTTTGTCTGGCTGGTCAACACTTTGCCAGTCATATGTTGGCTTTGAAAGCCAATGTGAAAAAACTCAGTGTTATAGTTTTCCAGAAATGTCAGTCCTTCATAGTGACTGTAAAAGCCAGGGAGTTATGAGTGGGGAGAGAGAGAAATGGGGGTCAGTTTTTTGCCTGAAGGCATGAAAAAGTCTTAAATTTAAATGTATTCTGCTCACATTTTAGTAATATGTCCCCAAAATCTTTCAAAGTATTAATTGTCTTCAGGAATGCAGGGAGTCCCCATCTGCTGGCCTGTGTTCCCTTTGGGAAGGCAGTGCACCAGTGGTGCAGCTGCTGGTTTGAAACCTCCCCACAAGGGGCTTTTTGAGGCAGCCTTGGAACATGGAGCTGTTGGAGTTGTCCCACCAGCTTGTTTGCTGCAGCAGTCTTGTGTCCAGAGCTGCAATGTGATATTTCATGCACACTGATAACCACATTATCATAGCAAATAGAGTCAAAGGGACCAGCATAGCCCAGCACTGTAGAGTGGGAACATTCCTGAATAGCCTCTTTTATTACAGAACCAAGAAATGCTTCAGCTGTTTGCTTACAGAGGTGAATGGGAATTGTAGGAATGTGCCCCCTGTTGACAGAGTGACCAAATTATCCTTTGTCTCCTTAAAAAGGAAAAAAGCCCAGAAGTTTCTTTCCTCAATTGGCAAAGAAGACACCTTATAGGACCTGGGGGACTTTGTCTCAAACTTAAGGATAGCCAGTTGGACAGAAGCCAAGAAGTCCCACCTAAGCAATTCACTATAAAAAGAAGAGAACAAAGGAGATAATTGCTTTTGTGGGGTGTTTTACCAGGAGCAAGAACCTCCTGCACCTGGCTCGGGTTTTCTCTGTAAAGAGCTGTGTTATTTTGCCTTTCAGTAAAACTTTTCTGTTTCCAACACTACCACAGAAGCCATCCAGCTGATTTTATGCCTTCTGAGGTAGCTGAGCTATCTTGGGTGTGATATATTTCTCTGAGAGCTTATAAGACCTGGCTCGAGGAGACACATATATCAGGGAATTGACTTCTTCACTGACAGGCAATGCATGAAGAGTTTTTCCGCATTATCTGCATTTCCACATTTTCCACAAATGTGTCCAGATGATGGCAAGTCAGATGGATTCTTTAATTTCATTTTTCATTTCAGCCCTTAGTGATGCATCTTCACAGCCCCTGAAAATGTGTAGTCAGCTGAGTAAATATAATCTCAAATTACTGAAATGTTTGTAGGTGTCTCTGAGAACAAAATAATTTGTAAACACTGTAAGCAGCATGTGCCAACAACAGAGATAAAAGGTACACAGTGCACATTCTTGCAGAAAGAAGTTTGCAGGTAGTCCTAAGTCTTATGTTTCTTGTACATAGATACCTTGTGGTTTAATATTGCTAATGCTTATACAGCACCATCAACAATATCTGCTCCTTATCTCATGACAAGGTGATGGACAGTTCTCTCTATAGGAACAACCAGGGGTGAGTCTGGGCATTGGCTAAAGAGATGCCTGGAACTGCAGCCTGCTGGCAGTACAAGTGCTGGTGCCCCAGCCCCAGCCAGCCAGGCTGGTTCTGGCTATGGGTGGTCTTCAGGCAGAAGAAGGGAGGTATGGCAAAGTTTGGGGTCAGCTTGATCAGTGGTCCAGTAACTTGGAGTGTTTGGAGCTTGGCAAGACTGCTTTCAAAGGTTTAGTTCTGTTCACAGGATGTCCCAACAGCTTCTTATTTCAGAAAAAGTTGAACATCTCCCTCTCCCTTGAGATTTTTCCATCTCAAGTTTCAAGTTCCAGCTAGAACAGGAACATTTCAGAAGGCCTTGAATTCACAGATGTTAAGTGAAGGGAGTGAGGAAAGGAAATCTGGGCAGATGGTCTCCTGTTTCACAATTCAGATAGCTACTCAACATGGAGAATAACTGGGCCTGAAGAGTAACATAATAACAATATTAGTTACATAATAATGTAATCCTAGTGACATGGCAAGAAAATTCCTGTTTCCCTGGTAATGAGCTGATCTCCAAACAGGATAAAATGTGCTATTTCGCTAACCTAAGTCTCATTCAACTTGGTTATCAATGAAGTGTGTATACTGTCTTTGTGTATAATGGCAAGTTTTTCCAGGGATACTTTGGAGTCAAAACACTTCAGAACCAAAATGCTCTGAGATGCTGGCACCTTTTGTGTTTGCATTTACAGTTATTTGTGGACAGTAAAGTAGAACCAAGATCTAATATGTGTGCAATACAGTACAAATTTTTTTGTACAAAACTGGAGGCAAGTACATGCAGAAGAGAGACAGGTGGGATGCCTTTGTAGCTTACTGCAAACAAAGAAGCAGTACAGTACAGTGTTTTGACTATCAACAATCTTGTTTAATATAGCAGAAAAGTGATATAATTTGTTTAGAATTACAGTTCACAGATACATATGATACTTTTACTGTACTAATATTCTACAGATATAATTAGTATATACAATTAGATATTGTAAGAGGTTAGATGTGAAAAAATTCATTTTAGATCACCTAGTTCATCTTGGGACTTTCCATATGTAAGTGTTTGAGATGGGAGTTCAGAAATTAATTTTAATATTTCTTTTATAATAGTTTCTTTACACGTTCTTTTTTCACTGACAAGTAGATTTTGCATTCTGATTCCTAAATATTATCTGAAATAGTATAATTCTGTACCATTTCATTATTTTCCTAATCCTCCCAGATTATTACCAGAGTAATATTTCTTACATTTTTTGTGTCTGGATTATTGTCTGTTTTCCTTAGATTTGTTAATTAACTAATCATAGCAGTGAAATTGAAAACTTGGATGTCATTTAAACATGCAGTACTTGTGGCTTAGAAATAGCTTTGGGATTGCCCTTGTGAGACAAGAAATAGTACCAGCGAGTTTTAGGTTCTGGAGTTACTTGAGCGCTTTTGAACAGTTTTCCCTTCCTTGATCAAATGGATGAGTTGGTCCTAGATATGATGTTTTCCAGGTATATAGATACTACTAGGTTTTCTTTCAACAGGATGCTTGGAAGTTCTTTTCCATGCTCTGATATAGTATGTAAGCTGAGCTGCCTATTATTTTTTTTAAATATACCTGTACTTCCCTCATTTGCCAAAAATTAATGAGTAAGCCATGTTCAGTTGTGATGAAGAGAAATTAGTTATCTTGGCTATAAAATGTTCTATTCTGATGGGATGAAATAAAGGCTGCTGATCTTTAAATAAGCTTAAGCAGAAGTACAGAATCATTATTTTCAAGACTGCCTTTGGGAATAATGTAATAGAAAGTTTACGTAACACATACAGTAAAAACTAAATACCAGTGACACGAATTAATACTGCTGGATGTCACCCTGATACACTTGCATTATTGAGCAGGCTCTGGAGGACAGACAATAAACAATCGATGAAGCTGGTGTTGGTAGCTGCGAGACATATGAGAACTTTCAGCATTTGTTTAAAGCATGAATTTAAAATAACTCTTTGTCTGTACAAATAGTACCTTATGTGAAAACCACTGAGTTTATTTGTACCATTTGTTCATTATGTCTTCACATTGTTCAAAAAAACCCACCACAGAGATTACTCACATTCACCTTTATTTATCCCCTTACATTATGCCTAAGCTGGGATAGTGCAGAACAGGCAAAGTTTGGAGCAGAATTAAAGCACTGCCTTTTTTTTTTTTTTTTCCAATGAGATGCTTCTGGAATCCTTGGAAAAGTGATGTTAAATTAGTATAGACTCTTAGAAATTAAAGAAATTAGATCTCAGATACATATTTGAATTATATTAAAAAAAATAAACACAATCTTCCGATGGAATCTGTATCAGCCCACTGCCATTTGTACTGCCAAAGTCAACCTTATTTCCCACAGGAAGCAACTCATTAAGAAATGAGGGATGCTTCCATATTACTGGAGAGAACCATAAATCCCGTGGCAGTAGATGTCCCGGGAATTTCTTGCAGTGCCAGTGTGAGCAAGGAGAGTGTAGAACTCGTCCCTCGGCCCTGGAATCTTTGCTCCATGCCTTGTGTCACACCGCCCTCAAGGGGTGTGCTCGGCAGTATCCTGGGCGTGCTGGGACCCAAGTCCTGCCCATTTACACGCTTCAGTCTCAGGCTCCGAACTGTCACAGATGCTTGCTCTGGACATTTCCCTACTTTTAAATTCTTTGTCCTTCACCTTGGAGATCTTGCACTTTAGAGAAGAATCTTGAACCTTATAAAGGGAGATGCTTGTCTTCTTATGATCAAACACTGAAAAAGTGTGTGAAACAGAGGCCATACAGGAAATGGAAATAAATTTGTTAATGATGCAGAAGATGCACATGTCAGCAGAAATGTGCTTGTCGTATTTAATGTGCTCTAGTGTAGTTTCAAAAACAGCTGCCTGCAGCTAAGCTTCTGTCCATTGCAGATGGCATAGAAGTCACAGAACGGCTTGGCCAACTTCAGTAGAGGTTTTATTAAGCTGAGACCTTGTGTTACAACTTACCTATATTCTGATGCTTTCTATTGATATTTTGCTTGCCAGCATCTGCCTCAGAGTTGCACCTGCACCAAGTAAAGGACTCACTTCTTTGTTCTAGGCTTCTGTAGTCTCCATCACTATTGCCATCATACCTGAATGTTTCAGTGCCATACCTTTGGAAATTAGAGATGAAAGCCTAATCTATCAAGTTGCTACTAGGTCTGGATTGGCGTGTAGTGGGTTCAGAGTGGTTACTGTGAGAGGCTGTATGGAACTTAGTTGCCACTTGAGGTTAAACCCAGTGCTCAGAGCAAAAAATTTGCTAATATTCATTTCAGTGGAGTGTTCAGAGCATCGGCCAATGTCCCTCATTCTGAATGAGAAGAAACATGCTATGGGAGATGATATTCTTTCTATCTTTATGCATTTAATCTAGAGGAGGAGGATAGATGTGTATCCATAGAGATAGGAAAAGTCCAAAGTATGTGTTCTGAATGTTGAACAACCCCACAAAGGGGTGTGTTTGCAAGACACTTGGGGTCACCATTTGTCGAAACAGGCGGTCCCCCGATGCCGGAGAGTAATTAGCATTGACTCCATGATGCAGAAGGCATGAAAGACATTTTAGTGTATAGTATTAAGAAATCTACAGTTCTCACAGGAACTGAGTGGACCAAAGACCTGATTGGTCTTAAGGTGAAAACCTCTCACACTATTGGTGAGCTATCAATAGTGCACTCTAGCAAACCATATCTATAAACAATGGTTACAGAAAGAGAGATAATACTTGTTTGAATTCTTTTCCTTTAAGATTCCCAGGCTTAGCCTGTGGGAAATTGTCTCTGTTATTTCTTCGACTGAACTGAGAATATCTACACTCTGAACAGAGCTGGACTCTTTTCACAGCTGTAGTTGAGAAGGACATTAGTCTTCAAACAAGCAAACAGGTCTACTTTGTAAAGAAATTGGTTTAAATAATCTGCCAGGTGATACGCTAGGTCTGGCAAAGATTGAACTATAGTTCTTCAGGTCAGCATTCATTCCATTTCTACAGCATCATCCCTTCTTCATTCCATGCTCTCCAATTTTCACAGCAAATGTGGAAGTTAGCTAAGGCAACAATCTGCTTCACTTGATCCACTGAGTGATGTTCATCTAATGGCTTTTAAGGAAGCCAAGAGCACAAGGAAAAATGCTGCTACTGCATCATTAGATCATATGATAATACATACTCATGGCAGGTAATGTTTTCAATGTTTTCAAATATTTAACACCACCAATTTTAGTTCTGAGGAATACAGCAGAACAAAAGAACTCTCCATGCAAACTTCCCCACTCCCACTGTAAATTCTTAGTATATATGCAAGATACCAATTCAGGACCAAATTCTAAGCTCAAATGCTCCCAGGTGGAGTCTATAACATGGATGGATAACTACTTATATCCCAGAATAGGATGTTGTGTGGAATATCTCTGTTGTAGTAGAGATGATGATATGCTATATTAAATAGACATTTCTAATTATACAGTGCTAAATCACAAGCTCCTATTCTGCACTGATTGCATCCATTATAAGCATGCCTGTAGGATTTATATTAGCTATATGAAGTACTCTGATCTGAGGAAGAATGGGAGCAAGAGGTAGTAAGTCAATCTTCAGTGATTTGTACTGAAGAAATCTTACTGAAAAAGCTAACCAAAATGGAAAATCATACCCAGAGATCCTACTCCAGTTTTCCTCTGCACTCAACATGTACACCTCACTGCAGGCCACTTAAAACTACCCTTGTAAGCAAAGCTTTTGAGATCTGAGTGCTGAGAGTTGCATTAGTGATCAATTATTTTTCAATAGGCAAAGAGGCTGCATTACGAACATGCTTATACTAGTCCTTACGCATCATCTCATATGTGATAATTGCTATGCATCATGACTCCCTAACAGATAAAATCATTCTTACTTAAGTACTTATCTTGGCAGTTAGAGATAAAAACATTTAACAGCTACCACATTTTCCGTGGGCTTGGCAACTGAAACAAAGAAATTAGCACATTTTTGTACAGAATTACACTGTTCAAAGATGCAGTGAATGGCTGTCAACCCACAAATGAAAAAAGAAAGAAAACTCCATTATTACCTTGCAAAGGAACAAGGCGTAAAGTCAGTAATAGCAGTGCTAAAGTAAAAGTAGACAACTAAAAGCATATCAACATGTTTATTTTACCATATTTAAATTTAATCTTGTTAATATACTGTTTCCTTACTTTGAAAGACTAAATATACTGCTAACATAATGCACACAGAGGTAAGAACTGACTGTTTTGGTTAAACTCTGGTTTATACTGCTGGGAGAAGGCTACTATAATGCAGGTACAAGGGGAAAGTGAGAAGAGCAGATCTAATTGAGGTTTCTTACTCATTGTTTGTGTGTAAGGATGGGTGGGGCACAACAAGAGGATTAAATGTACAAATTGGTTAGAAAAGATAGCAACTGCAGTCAAACTGCTGCTTTAATGTATTGTCTTCATTATACATTGTAACAGAGGGTGCAGAGTAAACAAAAGGACCCTTTGGCTAAAGCAAAGCATGCTAACATGACCACCTTTTAAAAAGCTCATTAAACTAGTAATTCTTAGATGTATATCAAGGTTTGTATGTTGTATGAAGCAAATTTAAATATTGTTTTCACAGTTGATTTTTTCTCTATTTGTATTTGCTTGTTCAAAAATTATATAAATATATGCTTTCTGTATAACCTGTAAAGTGTATGATGGGAATGTTACTTACCTAATAGATCAAATATTACAAGTTTGAAGAATGGGGGGTATGTGAGGAAGATCTATGATTTTGTGTCAAGGTAACATTTGCAGCCATTTAATTCACAGTTTGGTATCAATGACCTAATGCTGCTTCTAGCTACACAGCTTGAAATGCAAACTAATTCCATGGAGTGTAGTCCAAGTAGTTTCTGATACTGTGTAGAATTGGGTCTTTCATGCTCTGAATTTTCTCCTCTTGTGTAAACACAACAAAGGGTAAAGAATGGCATTTTGCCAAGGAGATTAGTGACCACCAAGACATCTTTGATATGAATATTTAAAGTATCTCATCTGAAAATCCATACAGAACTGTCAGTTTCTAAAGTATTCCTCCATGAAATAGTGCATCACCACATATAATACATTGAGATAGATGCTTTCCATGTCTACACAAAGGTCACACAACAGGCAAAACCAGTGGCAAAATTGTGTTTCTCACATTAAGTTAAGAGAAAGGGTCTAAAACTCCTAATATGCAATGCTTGTCACAGTTCCTTAGACTAAAAAATTCCCACTTTTATGCTGGTGGACTTTATTTGCTCTATTTGAAAAGGAACTGCATATTGGTATTGCAAATTGCTGAGTGTGAGAACTGTTATTCTGCATTGTCTGGTAAAGCTGTAACACAACATCTGTACTTTTATTATCACTTAAATATTACAGTCATAGAGTAGGAAATTCAGTAACAAGCTAAATTTGAGGCCATGTAGCTCTTAAAAAAAGCTGGCACAAGCCTCAGGCTGTGCATCTTACAGAACAGAACACTGGATGACAGGCTGGACATGAGCTGGCAGTCAGTGCATGCAGCCCAGAAAGCCAGCTGCAGGGAAGGGGAGGATTCTGCCCCACTCAGGTGAGACCCCACCTGCAGAGCTGCCTCCTGCTCTGGGGGTCCAGCACAGGAAGGACATGAAGCTGCTGGAGTGAATCCGGAGGAGGCCACCAAGTTGACCAGAGGGGTGGAGCAGCTCTGCTGTGAGGAAAGGCTGAGAGAATTTTGGGGATTGTTCAGCCAGAAGACAAGCTTCAGGGTGACCTAACTCTGGCCGTCCATTCATTTCCTGAAGGGAACCTACAGGAAAGATGGGGCATGACTATATGGCAGAGCATGAAGTGATAAAGGACAAGTGGGGACAGGTTCAGATTGAAAGAAAGCAGGTTTAAATTTAGCTATTAGAATATTCTTTACTGTGAGGGTGGTGAAGCACTGCCACAGGTTGCCCGGAGAAGCTGTGGATGTCCCATCCCTGGAAGTATTCAAGGCCAGGTTCGATGGGGCCTGGAGCAACCTGTTCTAGTGGAAGGGTTGGAAGCGGATGTTCTTCAAGGTCCTTCCACCCCACTGCACTCCCCGAGCTCCGGAGGTCGCTGCCCGCCGGGGCGGGCCGGGCCCTCGCCGCTACCCTGGGGCGGCCGGCTTCCCGCAAAGCCCGGCGGATGGGAGCGGCGCGCGGAGCGGACGGCAGAGAGGG
>WBNO01009274.1:0-63390 GCA_013400575.1 Peucedramus taeniatus
GCTGGAGAAGAGAAGACGAAACCCCCTGAGCTAATGCCTAAGACCTTGGCTGACGTTCTCCAAGAGGGTTTCTTTGGGTTTTGAGGTGGAAGAGCAGCAATTGTGCCTTAGTCNGCCAGGTCAGTAACACTCAGAATTCCCATGCTTGCACTCACTGTGGACTTCAGTAGTCATGTAGGTGGTGAGTCCGCTGCACATAGCCGTGATGTCTGCTCCGTAGGAGTAGAGGTTGTTGACCAGTCCATTGGTGACAAAGGTGATCTTCTTGGTAGGTCTTCCAAAACCGATCTGGTTCTAAACATCAAAAACCAGCATTCAGCAAGCTCAGTGTCAGGAGCTGGGTCCTGCTTGAGGTATTCCTAGCTTTGGGAGTATGACTTGGGGCTGGCAGTCCCAACTGGCTTTAGGGACAACTTCTAATGCCCTGGGTGGTCTGTGGGACTACTAGCAAGCTTTGGAGGCAGCTCCAAGGGCAGAGCTCATTCTAAGTGAGTCAAGGTGCAGGGAGCCTGAGGGGAAGTGGCAGCGCAAGGAAATTCCTGAAGAGGAGGAGTGCGGCCGCTCTGTGGAGCCAGAGCTCCTTCCAAGGCATTTGCTCAGTTGTTGCCCTCGCCCCTCAGGGGCACTCAGGTTGTCAGCTGGCAAGAGAAGTCTCCTCCTGCAGCCCATTCTAACCTGTAACTAAAGAGGGCATCAGCAAGCCCAGGCAGATACATTTTCTCATAGTCTATTTGGAGATGGTGCTTAAGGCCCCTCACTGAGACCTCTGTGTGCTCAAGTGGGATACGTTTTTCTGAAAGCCCCCTGTGAGCTTCATTTCAAATGAATTGCCACTCTCTTTTCCTCCTGGAGTACTTTGTGGCCTAGCCCAAGTCCTTGTCTGCTTTTCTGCTCTTTTTTCCGAGGCCTTCAGTTCCCTCTGCTCTCTCAGCTAGGGCCAGAAGCCTCCTGTTGTGGCTCATCCCATGAATTTGGGAAAAAGGCTAAAGAATGGAGAGGCACTCTCTCAAACCCCAAATCAAAAAGGAGTCTGGCCAAGAGCAGTTGCAAGGCCAAGCTCTGAATTGACCAATGCAATTTGGTAGTTAAAAGTCTGTGAAGGATGTTGAGGTCTTGGCATGCCAAGAGGATTAAGGCCCTTGAAGGCTTTGCTAAGAGCAAAGCTTTCCCCAGCAAGCTGCAGAGCTCAATGTCCTCTGAGAAAGTGGAGCTGGGTGATGGAATAATGCAGCTCCTTTCTTCCTTTGGCAAAGCATTCCTACAAAAAATTTTCAGTCTACCCTACTGTTAAGAGACTGGAAACTCTGCCACTAGAGGCAACTTGTTCATGTCCAGAAAGAAAAAGCACATGAAGAAATGGACCAATGATCACCAGAGCCAGGAACCTGTTGCTCCTTTGGTACCTTACCCTGCTCTCTTGTGCCAGGCGGGCCAGGTTATCAAAGCGGGGCATCTCGCTTCTGTTCATGATGGAAATGTAGCAGGTGTTCTGTTGCGTGACTTTGGTTGCAATGACGCCCTGTAAAATGAAAATAATTTAGCCCTGAAAATTCAGTATCTTCCTGCTGTTTACATTCAATAAAGCTGGGATGGAAAGAATAGCAAATTCTGAGAGTTTCTACCCTGCATCATGGACTCCAAAGGTTCAGAATAAAGAAACAATTGCTGTCCCTGGGCCAGTTGTACAAGCAGCCAGACTTCTCAGACGTATTTGAACAAGACTCATCCCTGCCACTCACCGTGTTGTAGTTCCAGATGGTTTTCCAGGACCCGCTGAAGCTCGTTTGTTCAATGATTGCCACACGCCATTGCCTGTTGATGGTCACAATTTGGGACTGGCCACCAATGATGACTTGCGTGTTGTTGAAGATGCCGCCTTGCGTGTTGTTGAAGATGATGTCGCCGGGAATCTGCTGAGACTACAAAGCCAAGGGAAAGAAGACATTTTGCCTTTGAAGGGAGACAGTGATATCCCCAAAGCTTCCTGAAAAATCCTGCTGCAGTGGAAGAAGTGCTGACCCCTGGAAGTGCCTGCACTGCCCTCAGTCTTTCCCAGTGGAGCCAGAATCAAGGCTGTGGTGTTGGGCAGAGGCCATAGGAATACTTTTCATGGATCCAGTGAATCATTGCTGCATCTGACAGCTGCCATCTGGTGCCTTTAGAGGTTGATGCATGCAAGAGCACTGGCCAGAGTAAATCCACGCTCAAGGGCTTGGATGGAAAGCTCTGCTCATTGCTGTCTTTCAGCATCTGCACCCTCAAGCAGGAACCTCTCAAAAAAGGAGACGCCAGGCAAGAAGGGCATCAGGGTTGGCTTTGGGCAGCAGCTCGGGATCCCCCCCATTTGCCTAATGACAAGTAAAGGCTAAGGTTTTCTCACCTGTCCATTGCCATTCCAATTGCCACTCCAATTGCCAGTGATATTCCAATTGCCGTTCCAATTGTTGTTCCAGTTGCCATTTCCATTGTCATTCCAATTGCCATTCCAGTTGCCATTGCCATTACCATTCCAATTGCCATTCCAATTGCCATTGTTATTGCAGTACCTCAGATCCACAGCTCTCAAGACGTTGAGAGTAATGCATGATCCCAGATTCACTTGGAGTCCTTGGAGAGTAAGAAAGGAAGAAATTAAACCCCTTGAGCTAATTCCTAAGACCTTGGCTGCCTTTCTACAGGAGGGTGTTGCTCAGAGCCAGCCAGATTCTGAAGAATTGCTGCTCTGGGAATGCTTGAGCTGCACGAGCAATAGATTCTCTTGGAGTCCGCAAAGAGCACCGGCTCTGTGGCTCAGCCAGGAATGCTCACAAGGACCTGCTCTTTAACGCTCTTTATGATTTCTTGTGCAGAAATCAGGGCTCTATTGCACTTTGTCCTGAGACTCCCGATGGGATTTGCTTGGGGAGTCTGCTGCTAGTTCATGGGCCCAGGCTCATGGGAATGATGCTCTGAAAGAATCCTACCAAGTGTAGGTCATTTTATGCCTGGGGAATGGGATCATTGCTCCAGGGAAAAACGTACAGGGGAGAAAATAATTTGGTTTAGTGCTGTGAAGCACAAGGCTTTGGTGGCTGCCTTGGTCAAGTCATCAGCAAGCTCTGACCTGAA
The DNA here is from genome assembly GCA_013400575.1 of Peucedramus taeniatus. Lineage (NCBI taxonomy): Eukaryota > Metazoa > Chordata > Aves > Passeriformes > Fringillidae > Peucedramus > Peucedramus taeniatus. The sequence goes on from WBNO01009274.1 coordinate 3,109, forward strand.
GGACAGTGGTTCTTAGGACGACTCTTTTTCTTGGCTGGGTATTACAGGGGAGATCAGGTGTGGGCCAAAACACTCAGTAGGCTTCCCAGAAAGGCACTGTAAGGATATGGTTTTGGGTCATTTATGGGGGCTGTGATCCCACCCTTTTCCGGTCCTGATCTGCGGAGGTACCGAACCCTTTGTGCAATTGCTGAAGCCCTTGGTTTCTGTGGGTTTTGAGGTAGAAGAGCAGCAATTGTGCCTTACTCATGCCTCAAGGAAAAAAAAGACCATGTCAGTAACACTCAGAATTCTTATGAATTTGCTCACCATGAACTTCGTAAGCCATGTAGGTGGTGAGTCCGCTGCACATAGCCGTGATTTCTATTCCGTAGGAGTTGAGGTTGTTGACCAGTCCATTGGTGACAAAGGTGATCTCCTTGGTAGGCCTTCCAAGAACACCAATCTGGTTCTAAACATCAAAAACCAGCATTCAGCAAGCTCAGTGTCAGGAGCTGGTTCCTGCTTGAGATACTCCTAGCTTCGGGACAATGACTCAGGGCTGGTTGTTTCAGTCCCAACTGGCTTTAGGGAGACCTTTTAATCCCTTGTGGTCTGTGAGACCACTAGCAAGCCTTGAAGGCAGCAGAAAAGGTAGATGCAGAGCTCTACATTGTCAGAGAAAGTGGAGCTGGGTGAGGAAATAATACAACCCCTTTCTTCTTTTGGTAAAACATTCCTCCAACAAATTTCCAATCTACAATACTGTTGAGTGAAAGGAAATCCTTCCTCTAGACACAACATGATCTTCTCCAGAAGGAAGAAACAGAAGAAGAAATGAGCTAATAAACTCCAGGGTCAGGAACATCCTACTACTACTTTGGTTTCTTACCCTGCTCTCTGCAGCCAGTCGGGCCAGATTATTAAAACTGGGTATGTCAGTTCTGTTCATGATGGAAATGTAGCAGGTGTTCTGTTGCGTGACTTTGGTTGCAATGACACCCTGTAAAATAAAAGTATTTAGCATTCACAATTCAGTTTTTCCAACTGTTGAGCTTGGTTCAAAGTCAGGATGGAAGCAGTAACAAATACCAAGAGTTTCTATCCCACGTCGTTTTTTTCAGATGATGAAAATACAGAAACAAGCCCCATCCCTGGGTCACCTTTTTAACAATCCCACTCCCGTCCACTCACCCTGTTGTAGTTCCAGATGGTTTTCCATGATAAATTTTGGCTCTTTTGCTCGATGATTGCCACCCTTGTTTGACTATTGATCTTCACGCCTTGTGAGATACCAGTGATAGTGATTTGGGAGTCTCCACCAAAGATGATTTGCTGGTTTCCATTTGTCTGCTGAGACTAAAAAACCAAATGGAGCACTTTTAGAGAGTAACATTAGTCAGTGTTGTCTTCATTTATTTTAAAAAATCCTTGCTACAATAGAAGAAGTTCTGTCTCTCCCTCTAAGAGCCAGAAGTGGCCTCAGTATTTTCAAATAGACCCAGAATCAAGGCACTGACATTGGGCAGTAGCCATAAGAATTCTTTTCAAGGATTCCATGAATTATTGCTGCATCTGGCACATGTAATTTTGTTCCTTTAATCTGTTTGAGAAGACTTCAATTCTTTTCCTTCAAAGTGTTGGAGAAAGAAACAAGGCGATTTCATGAAGCAGGGAATAGAGGCAGAGTAGCCATGCATGTGGAAATTGGTCACTGTACTCACGTAATCAGCAAGGGCTGGAGTCAGGACAAGTCCAAGAAGGACTGCAGACAAAATCTGAAATGAAAATCAAATACAAAATGTAACTGCACCCGTGGCTGACAAATCTGGTCAGGACAATCCTCCTTCCCTTTTCCTAATCTGATGTTTAAGGGTCCTCCTTGGATCCCTTTTTTGCTTTCATCCTGGGATTGCATCAGTGCCCCCAAAGGGAAGCACCCTTGCTTTACCCCAGGGTGCTCAAAGTGGACACATTTCACACTTGCTCTCTCAAGAGCTGAACCTCAAGTTGTTTCTCAGACCTGTGCAGGCACACACAGGTATTTTACAAGGGTGAGGAGAAAGCTTTTCCATTTCTTCTGCTCTGGCATTACAGGGAAGGGCTTGATGCACTAGTGCAGTGCTCCAGTTGTGCAAAAGCATTGACAATAATGGGCACGGATTAGGCTTCCTGCTTTCTGAATAATGCACAGCCAAGCTGTGAAGAAATCCTTACCTCCTCAGCTCCTCTGGGGAACAGGGGCTGAGCTGCTCATTCTGGAGGAGCACAATGTCCCCAGAGAAAGCCTTAGTGCTCCAGAGAGGCAGAAGCCCTTCTGAGAGATAAAGGAATGGCTTTGAATCAAAGTTTCAGTTCATAAGGAAGAAAAGCATGCATACTCACAGAGAGATCCATCCTGACTGCAGAGCTGATGCTCCTGCAGGTAGAAAGAGCAGTGTGAACCCTCCACCTTTTATATGTTTTCAGAAATCACTGTAGAAATGCTGAGTGTTGCAATAAAATTATTTTGTCATTTATTTCCCTGTCATTTGTCCCTGAAAATTATTTCCTGGTGTAACTACTTGATAAACATGGGGACTGTACTTCTGAACCATTTGACCTCCTGGAGTCTGATAGTTATCAAATAGGAATCCATTTGCAGTGAAAAATTAAATATGTTTCTAGTATTTTTCTAACATGTACTATTTACTTTTGAAAATTCACATCAAACCTAAGACCGGAGATATCCTAGGGCTTGAACAAGAACATAAAAAGCTTTGCATTAAACAAAATATGTGAAAGCCTTTTTACCTTCCAAAATATACTGTATGTTATCGGGTCACCATAGCACCCACTAAAATGCGGCGGTGAGGGCTGAGGCATCTGTGCCTCTGTGGACTTGTCAAAGCAGCCCTGAGACATTTACACCTTTCCAGCTTTATTAATTTACAGTTGTGACAGATTTTTCCTCTGAAGTGCATGAAGTTAAAGCAGTTTTGCAAGCAACTGGACCTTGCTGACGGTGTTTTACTCTCCTGTGGGAGCTCTGGCTTTAAGCAGGACGGTATTGCAGCAGGCATTGTCCCTTGCCAGGAGCAGCTGTGCCCTGCTATTCCCTGCCTGGAGACCAGGGAAAATATAGGTTGGATATTAGAAAAATGTTTTTTACAGAAAGGGTGATAAAGTACTCAAATGGTCTGCCTGGGGAGATGGTGGAGTTGCCATGCCTGGATGTGTTTAAAAACAGACTGGATGCGGCACTCGGTGTCATGGTCTAGCTGAGGTGTTGGGGCTGGGTTGGACATGATGATCTTGAAGGTCACATTCCCAGTGCCTCCCAGCAGGATCAGGGAAGAGGGCTGTGACTGTGGCATCTCAAGGAAAATGCAGTGTCAGGTTGGAAAAGGAGAGGAGAATCTCCCCAGAAACCCCAGACAAGGCAGACAGGAACAGTTCTTTAAATGCTGCAATCCTACAGTTGCTTGTCTTTGGACATGCTAAAAAATTCTTGAGTGCAGTTTTGCTTTGGTTTTCACATCAGTTGACTCTTAGAGTCCCCAAAAGGCTTTTCCTGAAGAGAACAGGCTGCTGCCTGGAGTTGGAGTAACCGTGGGGTGTTCCCGAGTGAGTGAAGTGTCTCTTGGAGTAACTCCTTTCAAAGAGCAAGGAAAGGGTCCCTGAGTGAGGCGGAAAGGGGAAGATATGGTGTTTTCCAGACAGAGCGAGTTGCTGAAGTTTTTGATGAAGAAAGTAGGCTCCGGCTTTTTGCTTTACTTTTGGCCTAACACCTGTTTTCAACCCCAGACTTCATTTAATACACTTCTTAATTCTGTTATCTGCAATTCAATTTCTGGACTGGTCAGAGCAATGGTGCATCTGTCTATTTGCAATTGGCCATATTGCATGGCAATATTTATTTTTGAAGCAAAACATTTCACATTGCATCCCATTGCTACGTTTTACTATGTTAATTAGAAGTCAAAATAAAAATAAGTTACACTGATGTCATGTTATCTTAAATATGGGTAATGTGGTAGGTATAGCACCATTTTCTTCTAGTATTGATAAATTGATTGAACTCAAGGCAGCATGTGAACTCTCCCTGAGAAGTTGTACTGGAAGAGGTTTAAATGCCAAAATTCAGATTTTGCAAGAACACTAGTTTTGGAACTAGTCTTTGGAATTGGCTCTGCTTTTTCAAACGGTTTGTAAAAACACTGCACAGACCAGTGTAGGTTGATGATAAAATTTTACTGAGATTCAACAGCTTCCATACAGAGCAGAAGAAAAATTAATGATTGAAATTATGATCAAGAGAAGATTATCAAGGACAAAAATCTTACTAATGGGTACACAGTTCTATGAATTTTCTTCTGCAAACTTTGTCAGTAGTAACCACTCCAGGAGTAATAAACAGGCAGTTCATTAATCTTAAATTTCAATCATGAAATATCTTGCTCTACGGTGTTTCATCCTGATGAGAAGTTTGATCCTCTTAAAAAGTTTGATCCTAAAAGAAAAAACCAATTAGATTTGGATTGAGAAAATATGAAAATAAAAATTTAGCTGAAATGCTTCCAACTAGTTGTCTGAAAATTCCAGACTTATGTCATGAGCTAGAGTCCAGAACTTTCCTGAGAATGGCTGGGCTCCAGGTCACTGTACTCAGGAGAGTGACAGACCTGCTGGGTTTTCTGAGGTATGTATACATGGATGTATAAAAAGCCATAGAAAACCACAGGATTTCAGTAAGTGACGTGCTCATGTTTGCTTGAATCTTTTTTTATAATCCTGTTAACCTGTGCTCATTTTGGAACACAAAGGCTGTCAGTAGCAGACTCACCAGGAGCTGGGTAAGCGAGGTAGGAGGGAATTCCTCTGCACAGGGCTTGGATGCGTTTTCCATAGGGGCTCAAGCTTTGGAGTCTGTTCCTGGAGATAATGAAGCGATTCTCTCTGGGTGTCAATCGGTAAGGCCCAAGTACCTGAGCATCAAAGAAACAAAGCCAGAAAACAGCATTTAGGAAAACCAGCACTGGAGTTCAGAACTGGCGATGCACATATCGAGAGCAGCCCTGCCCAGAAGGACCTGGGGCCTGGTGGGTGATGGGCTGGACATGACCCACTGACGTCCACCCACAGCCCAGGAACCCCCCACGTGCTGGTCTGACCCCCACCATGGGCAGCAGCTCCAGGGGGATTCTGCCCCTCTGCTCAGGTGGGACCCATCTGCAGAGCTGCCCCAGCCCTGGGGCCCAGCACAGAAAGGACCTGGAGCTGCTGGAGAGAGCCCAGAGGAGGCATCAGCATGATCAGAGGGATGGAGCAGCTCTGCTATGAGGGAATGTTGAGATAATTGGGATTATTCATCCTGGAGGAGAGAAGTTTCAGGTGACCACATCGTGGCCTTCCAGTACCTGAAGGAGCCAACAGGAAAGAGAAATAAGCAAGACTATTTACAAGTGTCTGGAGTGAAAGGACAAGGATAAATGGCTTTCCACTGCCAGAGGGCAAGGTGAGATGGGATATTGGGAAAAAATTCTTCCCCATGAGGGTGGGGAGGCCCTGGCACAAGTTGCCCAGAGAAGCTGTGGCTGCCTCATCCCTGGAAATGTCCAAGGCCAGGCTGAACAGTAATTGGGGTTATTCAACTTTTGAAGGAACTTTTAGAGCGACTCAGCCCCACTGAGAAAGTTCTCTTCAGTTCTTGGAGCCTTTTCTCCTGCATGTGTAGGAACAAGTGCTTTTCCCTCACAATCAATCAGCTTTTGCCCCACTTTCAACCACCATCCTACCTTGTCTCCTTGAGGTGGTGTAGGAAAGGGTTTGCCAAGCCAAAACCTCTTGCTGGTTGTAGCAATGATGCAGGTGTTCTTTGAAAACACCTTGGTTGCAACATAGCCCTATTGAAATGAAACAAAAACCCCTTTTTGTTGCAAACAATATACAGGGAAAGAGAAGTGCGTTGCTGGAGAGAGGCACTGGTTAAAAGAAAGGCTTCCTACAGTGCAAATAATCACAGGGAAAGAAAAATATTGGTCCTTTCAATTATATTGTTTATGTAAATGTGTCATGGAGGCTGATGGGAGAATTTGGTAAAAGGTAAATTGCCTCCTCCAGTAATACCACATGTATGAGCATATTTTCAAGCATGTCCTCTAAAATACAATGAAATTTCGTTGAAGCTTTGGTGGTTTTTAGAAAACGTTTGTCTCTTTTGCCATTTTTCTTGTGCCACGGTGGCAGCTACTTACAGCCTTGAAATCCCAGATGGTTTTCCAGGCCTCAGACCCATCCTTTGGGTTGGTGCTGACCCTGATCTCAGAGTGGATTGAGTTTTCACTGGGCTGCCCGTTAAAGTTGTTCTCCATGTTCTGATTTTTGAAAAAGATTAAAAGAGGTAAGGATTTAGCTTCCCAGATTCCCAGCAGTGTTTCACTCAATAAAGCATTAGCTCTAGTAGCCATGTTTTGGGAAATTCTCGCTCTTGGAGATCATATTAAAGGGAAGAAAATTTCTTGGCTCAGAATGAAGATGGGAAGCCTTTTCTTTCTAAGTAATCAAAATAATTCCTTGCTGTCCTTTCTCCTACAGGATCTTGCTAGCACCAGATTACTTACAGCGTTCTGTATTTTGTGGTCAGATCAATCATGTTAATATTTGTTTCTCTGCACACCATTATTTTCAGTGTTTATGTTCACCTTAGGACAGACTTTCCTGATTCCATGTATGGTAACTGTCTTTTCCCCTTGATGCATCAAGCATGGAAATAATTTCTTAGTTATCACAGAAAAATTAGAATGCGATTTTTCTTCTAAATATCAGACTTTAAAAAGTAGCTTCACTTCCAGAAATCTGTTTCTCAGAGGTAAGAGCTAAAGCCAGTGGTTCCTGTGGCAGTAGTGGGTAGCTGTGTGTTGCTCTATACTTACGTGGTTGGCAAGAGCAGGAGCCAGGAAAACTCCAAGGAGAGAAGCAATCACAATCTGAAATGAACATTTGGAATTCAAAACACCTGAAGATCATGCTGCTTATCTTACATCAAATTATTTGCTGTCTTAAAACAATTTTGACTTCCTGTTTACTTTGTGTACAGACTCAGCACTTTCTGGAGTGGGGTGCAGCTGAAGAGGATTGAAATATGCAGGAGAATTATTTGTTGCCGAGTTCACAGAACACATGCATAGAAATGGCTCTTAGCCCCAGCAGTGCACCTTGCCCAGGGAAGAAGGTCTTTCAAACACAGTGGGTTCTTAAACTTGCCCAGCCCCAGTTCAGTAACTTCATGGAAAAAATGTGCTCTGAAATATTTTCTTTGCAAGAGTGAGCTTTTCACCTCGAGCTTTTCATGTCAGACATGGAACAGATCTGAAAAATGTCTATGTGCACCTGTTGTGGAGAGGTGGAATATAGGTGCACATTCCAGCCCTGTGCCTGGAACACAGCAGCAAAGGCACCTGAGCATCTTCACAGTGATCTCATCCTCCAAATACAGGACTAATAGTCTAAACTGAGGCACAGGCACTTCTGTTCAGAAAATTGGGACATCAAACATTTGTTCCCGCTTTATAAAGCCACAGTTTCAACAACTCAAGAGCTTGCTGTTGCTCAGGTTTGTCCGAACTACTGCCGATACCTTTCAGAGATATTTCCTATGTTATGACAAAAAATTCTTTTGGGATAACTATTGTGAACAATTATCCTCTGGAAGACAATCCTATGAATATTGAATTGGTCCCAGAGTTTATCTCCTTCAAAGGAGGATTTTGATGAAAAAGGTCCAAGTCTGACACAGAGTATTTAAAAGTAACACTTGGGAATTTTTCCTGCACCAGTTTCAGGCTGCTGTAAATATCTCGGTGTCACCATCCTGCACTTGGAGTCTCTCGTGTGTCACACTCTCAGCAAACAGCTGAGCCCTAACTTAATGTTAGACTTGCTGAGACTGTTGATTTGCCTCTGAGTGGTGAAGGAGAGAATATTGTCCTGTGGACGTGTCACGAGTGTGTGTCACCCCTGGAACAGAGCACTTCTCTCTTTCACATTTGAGCAGGCATGTGGAGTTCCATCCCTGCCAAAAGGGACATTTCTCCCCTGCAGTCCCCACCCCTTTGGCATTTTCACTTTGTCAGAAATCACTAAGAGTTCACTCCGTGCCAAGAAAAGCTCAAAACCATTTAAAAAGCTGCCCAGCCTTAAGAGTTTTATGAGAAAGTGATAGATATACTTACAGGGAACTTCATTTGGATGGTAGGCCAGGCCAGCTCTGCTGCTAATTGATGTGTACTCTTACTTTTTATACATAATATCCCAAAGTTAAATCTGAAAATGGGTTTACCTTATTGGCAGGTGCCCTGTGTTCACAGAAGCATGACGAGTTTCCTGGGGAAGTGCTCTGATAAGAGGAGGCTTTGATACCTGCCTGATTGAATTCATTGCATACAGGGAAGTGAGAGAAAAGTGGTCATGGTAAGCTCATTGTATTGAACAGTCACTTTTAAATTAAAAAAAGAAATTAAAAGCAGAAGCAGAGCAGAGATTCCCAGTAAACTTGTAGTGATGCTTTATGCCAGTGTGGCAAAGGACTCAGCCTGAAGTTGTACGTCTGACCAAAAGCACCATTCAAACCAAGGGAGTGGTAATCTTGTTATGTTAAAAATGTTAATTTTCTGCTTGTCAGACATGGCCCTGAATCTTTACAGAGCCTCTTCAGGAGAGTAGCACCTGATTATGGACTAAGGGCTGATTTGAGAAAGGGACCATAAATTTGAGGTAGCAATGTTCACTGAGGGATTCTGAGTCAAGCTGAGCCTCACTCTGAGGACTGGTCAAGGTGAAGTTAGAGAGGTTTAAACCCTTCTTAGGCAGCTTCTTCCTTCAGCTGCTCCCTATTGGAGGGTGCCTCTAGGACTGTGGTGCTTGGGTTCGAGCACATGCCAGCTGATTTCAGACTGATTTCAGGGCTGTTCCTGGGAGATGTGTGGTGAACTGTGGGCAAAAAGTCTCCAAAAAGCAAGGCTTGCCTATTGGAAATACATTGAAGGCTTTGCGTGAGACAACCAGCTTGGGCCGCGTCCTGTTGCAATCACATTAATTAGGCAAATGCTTTTTAGAAATTAACCTTTAGTTTTTGTCCTTGTCTGATGGGATCAGCAGAGTTCAGTCAGTGCAATGCAAGGTGCAGATCATGGCTATTGTTGTAGTTTTCCTTCAGTAAACAGCTGTTGATCTCCCCTGCTGCTCTGCCCTTACCTGTGCCTCAGCACTTGGATGCTGAGGGAAGCAGGAGCTGCTGCTTCTCAAGTGTTCTTCAAACAAAATGAGTACATGAAGGCATAATCACTGAGGAGAAATTAAATTAAGCTTTTTTTAAAATTTGTGGTGCCTGAAACCTGTTACAGTCCTGCTGTGAAATACTTACTTGACTGTTGAAATCTACTCTGAGTATTTCTGACACGACTGTAATCTTAAAGAATCTTTTGAGAAGAAGGGACAGAGCCAGCTTTCAAGAGGAGTACAACATCAACCTAATTAGTCTAGCTGGGCTTAGGAGAATTTGATATCTGTTTATGTGTTTTCTGATATATTGCTTAGCAGCATGGCATTGTTACACTTGAGATAACCTTTTCTCATGTGGACTTAGGTGGCATAAAGCAAATGTGTACAATTTCCTTTTTTTCTTTTTCCATTGAGGCCTGTTTGCTGAGAGATATTTCTGTACAATCTCCTTCTCCTTTTTTCTGATAAGAGAAATTACAGAAATGTGTTTGCTGTTAGTTTGAGTTCTTGTTTTATTGGGAGGGAACCAGCCTTGATTGTGACCTTCTAGCAGAAAGCAGTGTGATTCATCCAGGTGCCAGCACTGGCTGGTGCAGGATAGCGGATGAGGAGGAGTCCAGACAAGGTTGCCGTCACCTGGGAACACCAGAGAGCATTCTCATAGCAACATCGTGATAGTTGGCATTCTCACAAAATGCAGAAATCAGTGGGGATTCAAAGGGGGAATCCCCGTCCTGCTCCTTTTGTTTGCGACCTTATGCGCACCATGGCGCCTCTGGGTTTTCATGTTCCTCCCTGGTGTGCTGAGCAGGCCAGAAGTGCCCCAGGCTGTCCTGTGAAGCACAGCTGTTGTTCCCACCTCTACCACTCATTTCAGTTCATGTGCTCCGCCCATGGTGGTAATTGATCAAAAATGAGCAGTGCTTCTTGTCAGGAGTCCCTGCACAGAGAATGGAGTGGAATCATGGAGTCCCACAATGGTTTGGGTTGGAAGGGGCCTTAAAGAGCATCCAGTTCCAACCCCCTGCCATGGACAGGGATGCCACTCACTGTCAGGTGGCTCAGGGCCCCTTCCAATATTTGCAGTGAGAGAAATGGCTGAAGAATTGGTCTGTTTGTTGGCTGATATGGAGGCCAACATGGCACAGATGTTTCTTCCCAGCATTTCTCTGCAGACTGTCAATCAGGCTGTTAGGGATTGTGTTTCAGACGACAAAATGCAGTTTGTGTGAATAAATAGCAGTGTTATTCCCAATGTCATTTAATTCTGGACAATATCTTGTTAAATATTTTAAAAAATAGAACCAGCAATAATAAAGTTTAAACCAGTGAATAATGGCCATTTGCAGAGTGATTGATTTACTGAGACTTACTGAGTGCTTTAAATATATCTGGGTCAGGTTATCTGTGCCAACCCAAAATTCAGATAGGAGGCTTACGACATGTAGATATGGACTTGTTCAAGTCATGAAGGAAAGTTCTGTCAAGTGTTTCCCACACCTCCAGCAAGATATAAAAGTTGAAGGTCTCTGGGACTTCCTTGCATTCTTACCTTCTGCAGCCTCTTGTTCTCATCTGGAAGAAAAATGGAGAGATTTGTGAGTATATCCATTTCTGTTGAACTTTTAATACTGTAAGTTCCTCACTTTTAAAAACAAAAGGATAGAGAAGAAGATGCTCAAGTAAGTGGTACAACAATATGATCTGTGGGCTGTTTCTTTGGGTGGAAAGAGTAGAACTTGCATTTCTTAGGTCAGCAAAGTCAGTGGAAGCCTCATTTGAGCAAAGAATGCAGAATTGGTTACAGTTCAGAAGGGGTGTTTAGTCATGATTTAATAATTGCAGTTGTAGAGGCAAATCAAGAAGTAACATGGCATCAAGGAGGGACTTCTGAAAACTGCAGAAACGTCATGGTTAAGTTAATCTGCTTTTTTAATTACATGGAAAGGAGAGCCTGATAGCAAATACTTTACAGTGAGGAATTGTAGTTGTTTTCAGCTAATACATGTGCTAAGTGGGTGATTTTTCAAACTGATGCTCCAGCTCCTTCCTTCAGTTCATGGACTGGGTGTTTTGATGGCACTGCCTGGTGTTTCTGATGAGTGAGAATTCTGATTCCTTTTACAGGCTGCAGTCCTCATTTGCCTGGGAGTCTTTTGGGCTCAGACTTCTGCACTGGACGTGAGTAGAGTGATGAGCCTTGTCCTGCACATGAGTGTTTAAAATGTGTTGGATCCCTGGGCAGGGGGAATAGAACAGGAAGAAAATCACAGAGGAAACTAAAACCAACAAGTTGCTTATTGACAAGTGTAGAGAAAAAAAGCTTTTGCCAGGGGTTCTGTACAGGTGCAAAGTAACAAGACAGGGGGACAGAGGTCTCCTTAATTCAATCAAATATTTGGAGACTGGAGCTGTCCCTGCTGCCAGAATGACTGGGATGTCCCATGCAGGTTTTCCCCAGCCTGCAGGAGGGCCTGTTTTATAACTGACCTCCAGCTCAAGAGCCTCCTCAGCCTCCTCCAGGGTGCAGTAAATACCAAATCCCAAGAACCCAGGGTTCTTAAGGGATTTGGTATTTACACGAAGCAGAAAGCACTGGGGGTTGTTGCGCCTGCTAAAGATGGAAGCCAGATGATGAACAATGATTTCGTGCTTTTTACCAAAGACCTTTGTCCTGCGAGATCCCATCAACAGCTATGTCACTGGGACCATGACCATCCACAGCGAGGAGCACATCGTCGATGTCCATGTCCGCTCTGGCGTCTACTCCTCTGACACCATTTTTGACTACACACATGTGAGTAAACCCAGGGATCTGCCTCGAATTAACCCCTGAGGAAGTTTTTAAAATGAGAAATTATTTTAGTGTATTCTCACCACATCTTGTCCCTGAACACTGTTTCTTTGAGGACTCCCAGCACCTTTCTTCCTCCTTGGCCATCTCCTTTTTTCACCCATACAATTGTGCAGTTTAAAAGACTTGTAATGAAACTTGTGCTGGCAGTTCCTGGAAGTGAGAAGAAGGTCTCTGATCTCAGTGGGGCTAGAGGCGGGGATGGGCTGCCAGCACTCATGGGCAGTAGAAATCTGTCAGAAATGATGCTTCCAGTCTCAGGGACAGGCACCAGGAGAGGCTGGCTCCATTCCCCAAAGGAGAGAAAGGAAATGCATTCATTCCACAGCAGCAGCCTCTGCAGCCAATTGCTGTTCTTTCCAGACTGCCCCAGAGAGTAGAGAGCACCAACTAATGTCAGCATTTTTAATGGTTTCTAATGGTAATAGCCATTTCTAATGGTTTAACCTCAATTTTTTCCATCACAGGGATATATTGCCACCAGGTTATTTTCACGAAATGCCTGCTTTATCATGAAAATAAAGAAGGAAATAATCCCAGACCTGCGAGAGATTGGACGTCTGGCTTTTGAGAGAGAGGTGACTTTGTGGGGAACCCTCTGCTGGCAAGAAAGGGGTGGGAGCAGTGTGCTGTGAGGGGGACCCCCCACTCTGCCCCTAAAGCAGCTCAGGAATGACTTGTGCTGTCTTAGCAATGATGGAGCTGTTCTGACATGACACGGCTTGAAAGGAATATCATGCAGAACATTGTTTTAAGATAATGAGCCACCATGGCCCCCCTGCAGTTTTACAGGGGGTTGTTGAGATGTCTCGTACAATCCCCTGTCCTTGGAACTGATGTCATTTGGCCATTTTGAGGTGATCACAATATAAGTTCAGGCAAACTTTTCCTTTATTCGTTGTCCTGCTAATATTTTGATATTGACATTGCTTGAATTTTTTTTTCAGAATAGAAAGTAGAGATCAATTTACTTTTACCAGGCTTTGACTTCCTTATTCAGGCTGAGGTTTCAGAAGGAGATTGGAAGTATTGCCTGGAGGTGAACTGGAGTTCTGGCCCATTTTGTGTCAGCCCAATAACACATTTACAGCAAAACTTGCTGTCAGTAATATAACTTAGTATGGCAGCAATACTGCCCAGCCTTGCTGTGTTGGCATAATTAATATCTAGTGAATTTGGTTACTGAATAGATTGTTTTGTGTTTTTTTTTTTAAGCATGAAGCTTCTTTATCTAATGTTCTTTTGTGAGGCAAAGGAAGATGATTTTAGGTTTGGGAGCCTTCTCAATGGGTGTCCCAGTAGAGTGAAGCTAAAGTTACATTTCTGATGGTGTTTAACCTTTTTTTCTCAGACCATGAGGGATGTATACTCTCCAAATAACGTGTGGGTCCAGTTCTACACTGGCAGTTCCAGGCTGGGGAATTTTAGAGACTGGATTCTCTATGGGAAATACATTGAAAATCTCTGCACGGGTCTGCCTCTCTACGAGCTGGTGGCCACTGAACGTAAGTCACAGGTCAGGGCTCTGCCCCAGGGCACCTTCCTCCCCTTGGAACCCAAATCCTCCTGGTATCTTGGAGCTGAGCAGACATTTCTTCCCCTTGAGTTGCACCACAAATGTTCTGCACAGTTTTGAGACAAACAGAAGCCTTGAATAGGGCCATAATTTGGGATTGAGATTTGTGTATTTAAGACTTTTCCTAGCTGGATACAAGGATCTCATCTGGTAAGGAGATACTGATACTGAGATATATACTGATATAAATACTGGTACTGACACTATCTTCATTTTCTTGGGATTTTTTAGCACGAACAGATGATGATGGCTGTGCCAGTGCCGGCATTCCAAGCATTTTGGGCCTTCAGATCTGTGAAGAACTCATTGCAACTGAATCTTGACATTTCTGTTGCAAGGAAATGCCTTTTTGCATGTTTTAGTGATGGTAACCATGTTCTCCAGCTGGAACAAAACTCGGGTACAAGGCTCAACCTGCCTATCCAAAGCTTTGATGCATAACAAGCCTATGACATACAAATAAATAGAATGCTTTAATAAATAAATAGAATGCTTCATCTGTTTCTTCTACCCAAAATCAGAATACTATGACAGTGGGCCTTGTGAGTTGCCCTGCAGAAATGATAAATTTCCCCTTGGTCCATTCTTGTGCAGGGGCTGCAGCATGGCCCAGGCATTGGTTTGTGCTTCACAAAGAGAAGAAACAGAAACAGGATAGATTTTTCCAGTGGAGAACTTCACTTTGGTGTTGGCTCACCTTATGTAGGATGGCTGGGGGAGGGAGCAAGCAGGGGAATGAAGATAAAGGGAGGGAGCAGATCCACATTACCCACATTTGCAAAGCAGCTTGAATCCTGCAGGGCCAGTGGAAATCTGCAGCACTTTGAATGAGTGCAGTGGGCCAGAAAGATTTCCCAAGCTTGGGCAGAGGATGCTGTCCCAGCCCTAAAAGATTTGTGCCTTGTAATAAAGTTTTCCTTTCACACAAAGAGCTGGGACCACTTGCTGAGTGTCCCAGGTGCCTTGGAGAGGCCTTTGTGCCAGGAGCTGATGGAAATCCAGGATGGGGCAGGGCTGGGGCCACCGGCCTGCTCTGGGGCAGATCCCAGGGAATGGTTGGACTTGCACATCCTTCCCTCCAGGGCTTGGAAGGGGTGTTTTGGGGATGAAGATTGAATATTTACTGTTTACTGGAGCCTTGAGTGGCTGACAGAGGGTAAGACATTCCTTTGGAGGAAAATGGCCCCAAGTCTGCAATTTGTAATTTTCAAATCAGGCTCCTGGTCAAACCATCTGCTATTTAATAAAAGAGAATTTCATCACATGGTGAAGCTTTTCTTTTAGAATGAATCTTTTAGATTCATTGTATTCACGACAGGCTGCAGGTTCTTGGTGATCCAAAAAAATGTTTCTGGAGGGTCAAACTTTGTTAATGAAATCCAGGAATAGCTGTTCTGTGTCCTATGGACCCTGAAACCAGTCTCAATACCTCATTATCTGCCATTTAATTTTGAGTTAGGGAGGTAGAGTTCCTGGCCTTCCTCACTAATGGAAAAATATTGTTCCTAGATTTAATTTTAGTTTATAGTCTCGTGGTATCAGTCAAGCCTGTAAGGAATATATTTTTATTTATTAGGTAAATAAAGTTTCAGTTCTTCATCTACTCTCCCAGCCCCTCCAATGTCCAGGTGTCCAGCTCATGGGAAATTTCTAGATGCAGCACCTCAGGAGCAAATCTGTGGCGGAGCTGCTGCACCTCTTGGGGTGCAGCCCTCAACAAAGAGAGTAGGAAGCATGGGAAGAACCCTAAACCACACAATCCACATGCTCTGATTACCTCAGTTTTCCAGATTTTCCCATACCAAAATTTTCCCTCTGTTCCCAAATTGCAGCTCTGAATTCACAGCCCTTGAGCCTCCCTGTTGGTATCACCAACAACCACAATGCTAGAAAAGGCTGCAGAGCAAAAGAAATTTATTCTTGATTTAAAATAACTAATCACAGGGCAAATAGGAATGTACAGCCAGCTCTGAACAAACCAGAGAAAAGGGCTTAGGCAGGAGAAAGAAGTTTGATATTTTATTTATTGATACTGTATTTGCCCTTGCAATTTCCTGCCATTTCATTCTTTGTTGACTAGGCCACAGTTTACAATATGCTTTATGGACCTGTCTTGGATTATAATTGATCTATTTTTCTTATCTTGCAGGTGCTTGATATTACAACTGGAATACAGGGAAAGACCAAAGAGGTAAAAATCAGCAGCAGGTAAAAAATCCCTGAAGATCAGATTCAGTTGTTGCCTGAAGTAACTGTAGTCTGAAAATGTCAACCTTTAAATCCACCCTCTGTCAGCAAGGCTCTGAATGTTCATGATACGAAGAAAATCTCAGAATCATGGAATTGTTAAGGCTGGAAAAGGCCTTTAAGGTCATCAAGTTCAACCATCAACCCACCACCACCACCATGGTCACCATCAAACCACCACCACCACCATGGTACCACATCCACATGTTTTTTGAACACTTCCAGGGATGGGGACTCCAACACTGCCCTAGGCAGCTGTTCCAGAGCTTCACAACCCTCACACTGAAGAACTTTCCCCAAAATCCACCCTGAGCCTCCCCTGGCCTGGCCTGAGGCCATTCCCTCTCCTCCTGTCCCTGTTCCCTGGAGCAGAGCCCAACCCCACCGGCTGTCCCCTCCTGTCAAGGAGTTGTGCAGAGCCACAAGGTCCCCCCGATCCCCCTTTTCTCCCTCTGAGCTCCATCACCCTCTCCTGGTGCTCCAGCCCCTTCCCCAGCTCCATTCCAGTCTCCAGACGTGCTCCATCCTTTCAATGCCCTTATTGCCATGAGGGGCCAAAAGCTGAATATATGAACGTATTAAACCTTTAAAGCTGGATATATGAACATATTAAACCTTGAATTCTATCAATCAGTCAACTTAGAGATGCTCTATCTGATGTGGAACATCTGCTGTCCTGGAGCTCATTAGGTATCAGTATCTTTGTGGGTCATCTGCTGGTAGAGGATCTTTTTGCATTGTGATTCTTTTTGCATTGTGAGGTTTTCCAGTGGAATGGATGGAAAATTCCCAGTGATTTCCATGGGAGGCACCCACAGTCCAGCAGCCAATCTCAGGAACAATGGTGGAGTTGTGTTTTCAGTGCACAGAGCCCGCAGCTCGTCCCGATAACTGCCCAAGGTCAACGTGCAGGTGATAAGGTGGAGCTCCTTGGCACTGAGCACAGATTTAGCACCTGGAGAACAGCACAGCCCCTGAGAATCTGCAGCAGGGGAGGGGCAGGGCTGCCCCACTGGCTCTGGAACCCAGAGCTGTCACCAAAATGAAAAAGGAGCCAGAGCACAAGCTTGGATCCTAAAAACACATTGGCTGGGAGAGCTTAGAGAGGGAGAAAGTGTCAGGATATGAATCAGTATCTTGAAAGTTACCTGAGCTCCTCTCCACCAAAGTAATAGGCACATTCTGGTAGTTTATCTAACTTTATCTATCACATTATCTAACTTGCCAGCCAGGCTTGTTCTGTAAAAAGCAGGGAATTTATCTGATGTTGAAGATCACAGAATATTCTGAGCTGGAAGGGACACACTAGAGAGCTCAGTGGGAGTGTCTGGGTGTGTCTCAGGGAGTATCTGTGTGTGTGTGTGTGTGTGTGTGCACTGGCAGCTTCTGTAAACTAAAACCATATTTATTCCTGGCTGGAATATCAAGATAATGCTCATTGTTTGCACCCAACTTTTTTTTTTAAAAAGCCTGAAAGGTGTTTGAAGGCACTCCTGGAATCCAAGCCATGGTATCTTTGATGCCACTGACAGCTGAAACACGTCAGGCATTCAGGGCAGGCAGGATTAGCCCACTCTGGCCACATCTCCACCTCTCTGCAGCTCAGCCTTCCTGATCCCTGTGGGCAGGGAACCTCTCTGGTCCCTCACTGCCAAGGACATCAAATTTTCCAGTCACCTGTGCTGCACGTTAATCCAAGATGCTTTTAGCACTGAGCCCATTCTCCTGAGAACCTTCCACCTCCCCAAATTTCCCAGTGTACAGGACAATTTACCAAGGTCAAGGTGTGACAACATCACTGGTGATCCTTTCAAACCCAGCGATTAATATGGAAACTCCTACCCTGTTGATAAATACCTTGTAATACATGACTTAAATTTGGAGGAATGGCAGATTTTCATATATCTTGTCTGACAGGTCAAAACAAGTTTTCCAGTTTGCATCAAGTCATGAAAAGAGACATTTATTGACATTTTTTCCCTTACAGGAAGAATTCCCAGCAGCAGGCAAAAATTAAGCCAGGCTGGAGAATTAAGCCTGCTAAATTAAATAGAAATTGTGTGGTCTGGGCAGGCAAAGGGTGTGAATGGGTTTCTTCATCTGCTGGGTCTTCCCACTCTTTTTTTTTTGTGCTAACAAGGCACAGTAAGGAGAGGGGGGGAAATCATCCATTTTAGAAGACCAAAATTTGCCCCTGGCGTGTGTCTGTAACAACAACAAATTGCTGTGGTCAAATACAGCAAGATCCATGGGCAAGAGGAAAAGAGGAAAATTCCTCACTCCAGCTTCAATCAAGGTGCCTGATTTGAAATACTAAAATAATAAATAATTATAAATTATCAGGAGGTGGGCTGGGTCTTGCACCATTACTTATTTAAAATAAGTGAATGTCTTGGCCAGTGAGGCAGGCCAGATTTCCAAGGAATACACCCCAATCCTGGTGGATTTCTTTCTGGAGCCAAGCACAGAGACATTTCCATTGTCCACTAGATGGCAAATGGTGACAGCAACCTCGGCAGTGGGGACACGGGTTCGTGAGATGAGCTAAAAACACCGACTGCGAGCCAACCTCGGCTCAAAAATAAAATAGATTCAATCCTGTCGCCCTGCTCCCCAGGAAGTAAAAATGGAGTTGGGATACAAAACATTAGAATTCATTCTTTTAGGTTTCCAATCCAGTGGGGTGTTTATTTTCACGCCCCATTTGGTGATTAACTGAGCTATTTTTTGATTTCTTAATGATTTTCATTTTTCTCTCTAATATATTTTAATATATTTATTAAAATATAAAATATACATATAAAATATAATATAAAATATAAATATTATTTTAAAGTATATAAATCAATTTATATTTTTATACTTTTATATATTCTATTATATAATGAGACACTACTTTTTCGTGGCCACATCCTCTCCTGGGTTTGTGTCTCTCTCACTCCTGCCAGTCCTTTTCTCTGCCCTTTTTTGCAGCTCACCAAGAGGCAGTTCCCACTTTATTTAATTTTCTGAGGCTAAACTTAAAAAAAGCTTTTTTTAAATGAATCAATCTTCTCTACTGTTATATACAGTTTGCTTTCCCTTTCTGATTCCAACCCTAACATTAAATAAACAGAGCAAATATTAGACATGCTTGTCTAATTTTTCCTCATGTTTTGCTGATGTGATTACAAGCTGTTGACTTAGTCATTAATATCTCATGCTGAGATATCAGCTAACACTGCCAGAAAATATTCCACCTCTGCTTAGCACTCAAGTTGTCAGTTTAATAATTCCATGTTATTAATCAAAATTGTCAGCAAAATAATTTCTGCTGACCCAAGTCTGTTTTTTTCTCCATTGTTGAAGATTATGACTTCTCAGTTCTCAATCCCAAGGACAAAATTTAGAGATTATTCCCAAGAACTTTGTTCATTTAGGGCTGTGAGAGCTTTTAAAGAGAGCTCTGCTTAACAAAAGAATGGTATCCCTCAAAAAACCTGCTTGGACATGGAGCTGACAAGGAAAGGGGACAAGTCTGGGAGGCTTCTGAAAGGTTTTGCTCTGCAATCTTGTTTTTGTCAGTGTCACTGAGCTGCTCAGAGAGTTTCCTGAAGTTTAACACCCACATGAATACCAAAGCATCACAAAGCAACTGCGTGATGAGAGAAAGAATTTCAAAAATGTAAAATTAAAACTTTCTCTTGACCTTTTTCTGTCAAACTGTTCTATGAAGGGAGTGTGATAAGAAGCCTGCAGAGTCCAAACCTCTGGGATTAAACAGCAGCTCCTCTCTGTTCATTAGCACTGCTCTCAATTTCTCTGTGAAGATACCAAATAGGAAATGATTTATTTTTGACCATGTCTCACCAGGTTTGAATTAACTGAGGACTGAATTAATAAATAGTGTGCCATTAATAAAATGCCATTAATTTTTTAATATTATAAAAAATAATAAAAGCCATTAATTTTTTAATATTATTAGAGACTGCATCCATATTTACCAAGGCATCTACCAAGCTCATGGAAGGGGAGAAAAACCAAGAGATTTTGAGACATTTCTCATCCTGTAAATGATATAATGATAAATTCTATCATTTAAATGGGCTGGGCAGTGAACTTGGTGGGTGCTACAAATTCCCCAGTGGAGTGCAAAGCCCAATCATGGAACTGCCAGCTCCTCCAAATATCTGCTGGGAGCTCGTAGGGCCTTTGCTGCACGTGACTGACAGGACACTGACAGCAAGGCCATGTCCAGCTATTTTTTCCAGCTCTTTTCTTTCTGTTTCAGTTCCTCAGGCTTTGCATTGGCGTGGAGCTCACAGCTTCTCCTCATTTCCCTGTGCTGCCATGTGGCCGCTCACCCCTGACCAGCCCAGGTCGCTCTGGAGCAAATGCCCACGGATGGAGTCCCTCCCTGGAGCTTCTGCCTCTTCAGCAGGATGGAAGGAGGGGGAAAAGGGAATTTCCAGAGGCAGTGCAGGCAGTCTGTGTGCCCTGCTGGTTTGTGGGGTCCCCATCCTCATTTGCCTGGGAATGGCTGAGAGAGACAAGCCCTGGGCTTCCCACAGGAAGCCAGTGGTGCTCCGGGTCAGGAGGAGCTGGTGGCACACAGGGAAAGGAATTCCCTGGGTCAGGAGGAGCTGGTGTCTCAATTTAAGGAATTCCCTGGGTCAGGAGAAGCTGCTGTCTCTCAGTTTAAGGAATTCCTGTCCTTGTGGCTGCCCAGCCTTCTCCCTTTCCTTCTTCTCCGTGATTTTTTTCCTTGATCACACACTGCCACATTTCTCCCACCCTTTCAATAAACCCACACCCTTTCAATAAATACCATCCTTTCATTTTCCAGTGCCATCTGAAATGGGAATAGAGCCCCTGGGAAGAGCCCATTTATGGACAGGGAATCCAGAGCAGCCATGAACCAAGGCATACGGGAATAAGGACTTGGGCATATGCAGGAATGGAAACTAATTTTAGTTATTCCATTGCAAGCTCATCACACTGTCAATGTCACACTCCTCTTTATCTCCCATCTCACACCCAGCAGTTACCTCATGCCACAGCTATCTCCTGACAGGAACTGTTGTGGGGCATTTTTGCAATAATTTCATCCCTGTATTTTGGAAAATCTCAAATCACATGCTGTGGTTGCTACAGCACGTTTGCGTCCCTCTCCTGCCTCCCTGCAATGGTGTGACTGAGCAGCCTTGACCCAAATTCCTGAAAAAATAAAAAAAAAAAGAAGGACCAGAGAAACATTTTTTTAAATATTTTAAAAGAAGCCTACTATGCAGTAACAATCTAATGAAATTTTTAAGGTATGGACTGCTGAACCAAAACCCACATGTGGGGAAATCAGATGTGACACTGTATAACTGGCAGACTTTTTATCCCCTGGGGAGCTATTCATGCCCAGAAATCCCGGGGCACTCAAGCAAACATTGATCACCTTCTCCTGGGAAAGGTTCCCCCTCCGAGGCTGCTCTGAGGGCAGGTGTTCCTCCATCCCAAAAAACAGGCTAAGGAAGGGTGAGGATGCTTCAAAACCACTTCATATTCCTTCCTGCCCACAGGAGCATTCCACCCTTTGGATCTCCTGTATCCCTTGGCCAAAAGACCCTTTTGTGACCTCTCTGCAACCCAGGCTGCCCAATGAGCACCTGCTGCTGATGAAATGGGATTGTTGTTGATGCTACAGATTGAATCATGGTTCAGTTGTGATGCTTATTCATGTTCTCTCAGCTACCTCAGGTGATCTAGTTAGCATTGATCTTTTTGAAAGCAATTTCTCTCTAGGATACTGTAAATTGCAGTGCATATAGGGTAAAAAAAGGACAAACCATTTCAGTGACATGAGATAAAGCCCTTCTGTTACACAATTCAATTCAGAAAAAAATAATTATCAGTGTGTTAAAATCATCAGCCTGCAGCTTAAGGAAACAGGAAGCTGCTTTTATATCAGATGTGCTCTCTGGGTGTCCTTCATCTGGCAGATCCCCAGCAGGGTCTACATGGAATAAGTCAGGAAACTCAGCACAAGCTGCTTTGTGTACAGCCCCTGCACTCTGCCATTGTTCAAGGACTTATCAAAACCAGAGCGGAAATGTGAAAACACTTGGAATGTCTGAGCAAGAATTGTGCTCCTAATGAGCCACTGGGGCAAGAAGACACTTGTGGGTGAGGAAATGCGTGTCAGATCCCTTTGCTCACGAGTACCTTTTGTTTTACACAGTAATACCTGCAGGGTGAGACATGGCAGGCTCAGAATAGATGTGGCTGGGCTGAGCAGGGCTCAGGGAGGTCCCAGCCCAGCCGCAGAGCAGCTGAAATGATGCTGTTCAGTGCTGGCACCCAGAGATCCAGGCTGCACAGCCACTGAGGCTTAGCCCATAGAAAAGGGGAGCAAACCTAAAAAAGCTCCTCCAGCTCTAGAACTGCTCATCCGTGTCAACAGAGTAACAGAGAGAATTTCACTCAGCCTCTGACCAAGGGCCAGCTGCAGACCCCAAAATATTCAGTGTGTTCATAGTGAGAGAGGAGACTCAACCGAAAAACTCAGTGACACAAATGCTAAAGGACTCCTTTTAAATTCAAAACCTTCAGCCCTGAACCTCACAGAAAACCCCCATCCCCGCGTGTATCCCAGCACAGCAAGCAGCAGCTCTTACAATGATCTCTTTAATTGAATATCTGCATATAAATATAAATTATATATATATATATATATAAATAAAATCAGTGCATTTTTTTAAATGAATATTGAAGCATTAAAAAAGGAAACACTCTGGAGCCATTATCGCCCTCGTGATGAATGTCCTGCGTCACTGGCTGTGACAAGCAGCCCCAAAGACTTTCCTTTCCAGGGCTCACTGCTGTGCTGCATCAAAGGGTTAAAGCTAAGCCAGTTCTCAGGGGTTTTAATGGTAACCTCACTTCCTGTGGAAGTAAAGACCTTTATTTGGTGATGAATCATCAACAAAAAGAAGACTGCACTTTTCTCTTAATTAACAGAAGCCAAAGACCAAACTGCTCCAAAATTTCCCGAAGATTTCTGTGCTCAGCTCTGGAAAGCCAAAATATCCAGAGATCAGTCCTTGATAAGGCTATGGAGGATTTATAGATAGCCATGAACTCCACAGTGAGGTCTAAATTAATCTTGCTAATCTCAAATATCTACTTCTCATGTGGTATAGCAATAACCTCAATAACACCCTTTTCCTCTAGCATCAGGTTTCCCACGTTCAGAAGAAAAAAGCTGAATAAAAGGAGGTTAAAATACCATGTTAGTGTCTCACTCCATGACAGCCACACTGCACATGATTTTCACAAAAATATTGATATTTAAATAAAAACATAAAGGATGAATTTAAAACAGGCATGCCTTGAGCATGGTTCTCGTTGTGGCTGTTTGTGATCGATTTGGGCAAATGACAAAGGAAGAATTGCAGAGATGGGGCAGCAAATCAATGGATGTGCTCAGACAAAAAGCAGAGTCCAGAAAGCCCAGCATGTCAGTGCTTTAGTCCTTGGGTAAAGTTCTTAGTGTTTGCAAGGAAAAGCTCTGCAGCACGAGCAGAAGAAATGCCTCTTTATCTTGAGTGCTGAACCCCTCGGGGAAAGGCGCTGAGCTCTGGCCACGCTGCCAAAACAAGAGCGCAAGGAAAGTCTGTGAAGAGCTGGGAGATTTAAGTGGACATTGTTATCAATGAACCAGACCAATTTTTGACTATACACTGCTCACTTTTTGTTGAAATTTGCACACTAATGCAAAAAGCACCATTAATTTTGGCAAGTGTTTTTGCAAAGTCATTTCTATATTCTCCTGTGTCCCTGAGCTGTTTGAATTGATGAGAACCTGAAATCAGAGTCACCTGTTGGCATTTGTGCGTTTTCAATAATTTTTTATTTAGCAGTGCTGTGACTAAATCAAGTATAACCATGATTTGCCAAGTCACATATGAAAGATGAATGAAATAAAGATTTTCTGAATTGCTTGCAAATACGCCAGTCATGGAATCATGGAATACCTCAAGTTGGAAGGACCCAGGAGGATCACCAAGTCCAACTCTCTGCTCCTTAGGGGATGTGATTCTTCTTGCTCACCCTGAGCTCTTCTCCTCTGCATCCAGGGCCTGGTGGTATCACCAAAGCTCTTCTCCCAGGCGTTGCAGAAGAACGCAGTTTTTCCCAAAGAAATTCCTTTTTAACGTAAAGACCTGACTCTAAAACAGTTTTGAAAAAGGCAGAGGGAGCTGTTGTTTGCCCTTGATGTGAAATGGGTGCATTTGGAGAGACGCTCTGTGGGATTTTCATGTTTGCCTGAATTCCGTGCGGATGGAAACGGTTCACGTACAGCAGGCAAAGTCAGCTACCGGGAGGGAGAAAGGAAGGGCAGCTCCTCTCCGAGGAGAAACTTGTCCTATCTCTGAGAGTCCTGCTCAGAATGTTTACAAAATGCTCATTAAGGGAGAGGGGATGGCGAGATAGCAACAAATCTGGTGAGCAGCTTCCACTGGCCGAGATAAGAGAGGCAAGGCGGCCATAGAGGAGAGCGAGATCCAATTACCGAGACCTGGTTTTGGGGAGGGGGAAGGGGCAGACAGACAGGACGGATCACAAGTTTCAAGACAAGAGATTCCAAACTTGTCATCCCTCTGGGACACAGCCCAGCGGATAAAATCACCACCGAGCCCGCACCAGAGGCAGAGCTCGTTGAGCGCGGTTGGAGGCTCGGGCGAAGCCATGGATTCTGTCATCTTCCAGCTCTGGGCTGTCCTCTCCCTCCTGGTTCACCTTGCAGCCTGCAGTCCCATCCTGAGCTTGGAGCACTCTTCTCTGGAGGAAGACGTGCCTCTTTTTGATGAGATCCTCTCCGAGCAAGATGGGGTTGATTTCAATACGCTGCTCCAGAACATGAAAAATGAGTTTTTGAAGACATTGAACCTCTCTGACATCCCCGTGCACGAGTCGGCCAAGGTGGACCCGCCAGAGTACATGCTAGAGCTGTACAACAGGTTTGCCACAGACAGGACATCGATGCCTTCTGCAAACATCATCAGGAGCTTCAAAAATGAAGGTAAGAGCTGCTCATCTCTGGGAGAATGGATAGAAAGGAGCATTCTTAGAGCCAGTGTGAAATGTCCTGACCAGGTACAGAGCATGAAGCATGCCAGGGAAAAGGCCTTTTGGTGAGGATGGCCTTGAAAATCAGCAGCTGTGGCAGGGCTGCCCAGACCCCAGCTCTGGTGGGAGATTTCCTTGTCCTTTGCTCTGGAGACTGGAGGGTTTTGGGGGGAAGTATGTCTTTAACATTGGGGCAGCACCAAGTGTAATTTCAGTTCATCAATTTCTTTATCCCCATAGTGACAAACATAATTTGTAATCAACTAATTGATTTTTTAAATAGATACCTTAAGAAATATTTGATATTAAGGCAAGATTCATTTTTACTCACTGTTCAAAGTGTATTTTCAAGTGAAATATTTTAAAATCCTGAGCTTAACCAAGTACAGCTTTCTGTTAATGCCTTCTCACTGTTGATCCCCATGGCATTTCTAAAGTTTTCTTCCTTTGGCATCAGCGCACAGTCCAGAAAATACACAAAAATCAGTGAAGAGGAATTCTGGGTAACCAATAGGTTTTACTTTGGAGTACCAGCCTATATCCTAATAAAAGCAAACAAACAAAACCCGAACAAACCTAACACAGAATCACAGAATATTCTGAGTGGAAAGGGACACACAAGGATCATCAAATCCAACTCTCAAGTGAATGGCCCACACAGGGATCAAAGACATAACCCTGACATTATTAACACCCTGTGCCATTTCCCTCTCTTTTTTCCTCTGTTTTTCCTTCCATGGTCCACTCAGTTCAGAGGATGGGATAAGGCTTCAGCACTAATATTCAATAATTTGCCAATGCTTTTTTACACTAATACATTAAACTCAATAGAGGTTTTTATACTGAAAACATTTTTCAACTGAACAATTCCAAGTATCCATTAATCCATGTGGCAAATGCAAGTGCTTTGATTCATGTTCAATTACCATGGGGCACATGTGGATGTTCAAGCTGCCATGGGGCCTCTCTCATCCTCTGCTCATTTAATTAATGAAGTTAAAGACATTATTGCTTTTTCCTCAACATTTCTGTTGAAATCATGAGTTGTGAGGAGAGGCTGAGTGGAACTCACTTGAGTTTTGCAGGGATGCCAGGAGAGAATCCCAAAGCTCTGTTCTGCTCCCATCTCCTGCCAGGCCCAGGCATCCTTTACCAGCAGTGGATTTCTGCTATGAAGAGACTCTGCACTGTGATTTTAAGTGTCTTTACATGTCTTTTTTCCAGCGTGGAGAAATTTTTTGGCGGGTTGGTGGCAAACCAGTTGCAGGCAGTGGTGGCCAGTTGCTCACCTTGCCGTGCCTGTCTCTGCTCAGCAGCAGGAGTGAAGGAACACACGTGGGAGGTGTTGTTCTCATTTTGTGCTATTTGAAAAAAAACCCCAAACAAATTATAACAAAGATTGCCAAGTACAGCACGGTAAAGAATAAAACACCCTGTGGTTTAGTGATGCAAATCTGAAATCATTCCACCTGCAAAAATTCAGGTTTGCAGCACCAAAATGGCACAGACTGGCCTTGGCGAGGTGGTGTTGGCAGCTCTCTGCTGTCCTGCTGTGCCTCTTGCAGAAGTTCTGCATCAAATGGGGAAAACTTGCTTTAAATTTCTGCCATTTCAGATTTTCTCTCACCTCCTCCAATCCAAACCAGCAAGATGCAAAGCGAGACCCCTGATGGGAACACAGCTTCACAAATAGATGCAGTTTAAGGACTGTGCAATTCATGTTTTTTGTGTGTCCTCAAAGTCTGCATAATTAAGAACCATTCCTTTCATGCTACAGAGCTCTTTCGATAGAGAAATTAATTGCTTGCAATGAGAAGGACAAGGAGAAACAGAGCATGGAATTGTTTTGTTCACCTGCCTGCTGAAAACTGGCAGTAATCCCAGTTTCATTACTATCCATTAAATCCTTTATTATAGAAATATAACAGATGGCATGGCTGGAATTAGCTCTTTGTTTTAACCATGGACCATAACAGTTGAGTTGTAAATGGGGCTTAATACTTGAAATAAAGTTTTAAGGGAAATTCTTCTTTTCCTACGGACTCCAGATCTCCCTTCCCAACCCTCCCAGGGGTGTACTGGAAACAGCAGGAGGTCTGGCCACCCTATGGACTTCCCAGCTGGAGAGCGGAGTCACATCCTGGCTGTGTGAGAGCTGCTCAGGGTCTGCTCCTACCCTGGCTCTGCACAGTGGGTCCTGCTCCCACCTTTACCAACTGGCAGGGAAATGGAAGCAGAATCCCCCCTCATTTTTTATTTGTGAGGAGATGAAAATGCAAAATGAAAAAAAAAAATTAAAATAAAAAGGCAGGTGCCTCAAAGCCTCCAAACTGGAGTTAAACAGCACAAGTCACATGCTGAAGTTCATGGGCTTGCCTAAGTGCACTGGTGGAGCATGGCCAGGCCTTGTGGCTTTATCAAAGTCATTTTTCTACAAACACAGAAAAATTGGGGAGGGCAGAGATGAAGGGACTAAGAGGTCACAAACAGTTTGCCTTTGCATTAATTATAGTTACAGCCTCTGTGTCCCAATCTGCCTCCTGGGTTGTGAGGAGGCAGCAAATGCACCCTCAAGAGCAGATCCTACGCTGTGGGAAGAAATGAATGTTGCTGTGCAGACACCAGCAGTGCCACCTGGACAGTTAGCCCAGGTGACACCAGGCATTGTCCTTCTCACCTGTTCTATTGCTAAAGGTGCCCAGTGAGCCTGGCTGAGTGCAGCTGGTTGCTCACCCAAAGCCCACAGGGCCTGTGGTGGGGTTGCTGTGACTGCCAGGTCACCCTGGTGTCACCACCTGCTCTTCCTGATGTAAAACATCTTCCAAAGCAGCTTTTCCTCCCCAAGTGCTTGGCCCTTTCCATGTCTGAGGGGTGTTTGAGCAGCAGGGAATTCCTGCTAGCACAGGAACACTACAGCACACACATTTCTTGAGTTTGCAGATTGCATATTGCCCATTTCATGTTGGCTCCAGTGCCTGCACCAAAGAATGTTTTCCCTTGTTTATTAAGTAGTTGCTGTGCAGCAACCTAGAAGTGATTTCTATTTCATTATTAGGCAACACATTTTTAATATGTAAACCTTCCAGTTGGCAAGGAGGTCCCTGGAAAGCCTGGGAACACAAGGAGGATCACTACATCCAGGTCTGCAGCATGTCTGGGACCTTCTAGTCCACACACATCTAAAATAACCTCGGCCCTTTTTCCAAGTACAGTTGTGGGAAGTGCTGAAAAAACATTTTCCTGGAGCTGTCCAGGTGAAACCCAGCATGCTGGATGACCCTCAGCCCCTGTGTTTGTGGATGCATCGACTCTTCTAAAACATTTCATTTTTGTCCCTTCCAGACTTGGATTCCCACCCTATAGGCGTGACGGGAACTCGGAGATACCCACTGCTGTTCAACGTTTCCATCCCTCACCACGAGGAGATCACCATGGCTGAGCTGAGGCTCTACACCCTGGTGGAGCGGGACCAGAGGCTCTACGAAGGCCTTGACAGGAAGGTCACCATCTTCGAAGTGCTGGAGAACATCCACGTGGGGGCCGAGGAAGAGAGGAAGATGGTGGCCCTGGCCTCCAGGCACATCTACGGCACAAGCAGTGAGTGGGAGAGCTTCGAGATGACCGAGGCCATCCGGCGCTGGCGCAGGGCAGGGCTGACCACGCACCGGCTGGAAGTTCACATCGAGAGCAGGGAAGGGGAGGAGCAGAACGGGGAAGGAAAACTCGATATCGACATCAACTCCGAGGCCAAGCACCTGCCCCTGTTGGTTGTGTACTCCAACGACCAAAGCAACGACAAAAAGGAGGAGAAGGAAGAGCTGAACGAGATGATAGACCACGAGCAGTTCCTGGGCCTGGAGAACCTGGAGGTTGGCAACTTCCACGACCAGCCCGGGGAGGAGGCGCTGCTCCAGATGCGCTCCAACATCATTTACGACTCCACCGCCCGCATCCGGAGGAATGCCAAAGGCAACTACTGCAAAAAGACTCCTCTCTACATTGACTTTAAGGAGATTGGCTGGGACTCCTGGATAATTGCCCCTGCGGGCTACGAAGCCTACGAGTGCCACGGGGTGTGCGCCTACCCCTTGACAGAGCACGTCACACCAACCAAACACGCCATTGTCAAGACTTTGGTTCACCTGAAGAACCCCCAGAAAGCCTCCAAGGCCTGCTGCGTGCCCACCAAACTCGACCCCATCTCTATCCTCTACTTGGATGCAGGGGTGGTCACCTACAAGTTCAAGTACGAGGGCATGGTGGTGTCAGAGTGTGGCTGCAGATAGTAGGAGGGAACGCGCGCACGAGGAGGGCATGGGGGGAGTATTTAATGATTCAGTCTGTAAATTTGTACATTTGGGATTTGCTATTTAATGAGGTTATTTAATGAGGCCTGTACAGATAATTGTATGTTTCCTGCCACAGGGAATGGGCACGTTGTGTAGGGATTGTATATTTTGTTCCTTTGCTTCCTTCTCGCTGCTCTTTGCTGTCCAGACCCCAACTGAGTCTCTCCTCCTGCCAGGGCATGGAGCTGATCACTGGATTGTTTGGGAGGGCTCTTGGGGCCAAAAGAGCACATCCAAATTCACGGAAATAAAGGCATATTTTTGTACTTTATCAATGTTGATTGGCATCTCCAGGGCTTTCCAGAGCTGTTAAAGATACGAGAGTGATGGGCAATCACACCTAGATTGTTCAGTGTTCTGTAATATCTTTATAAAGTTCTTTACATGCTCATTTTTTTCTTAATTTGTCTCTGTAGATCTTACGTCCTGATTATTCTCAAGCTCCTTGAAGGCACAACCAAGGTGGTTTTTTTTTTTCTTAATACTTCTTGACTCATTCCCTGTTTCAGTGGAAGGTAACTGGCAGGGATGATTTGGCATCTGAAGCAGAAGGGCACCATTCCCTTTCCCATCTTTCTTAGGAAAGCAAATGGCCCAGGAGCAGTGCCAGGCAAGGGTCAAGGCAAGAAATTCCCCCTGTGCAGGTTTATTACAAAATCACTCTGAGGCAGCTCTGGCTTTGCTGCAGCAAAGGGCTCTCAAGGGCCAGAGCTTTAGGTGGGAGAAGAAAGTGCAATAAATTTCCAGAACCCTTGGAATTGCACCAACTAAAATTGTCCTTGAAATTTCTACCAGCTAAGAAGCAGTGCCCATTCCCAGTCATCAAATCCCATGAGATGCAGCTGCATAACCCAACTGGAATGGCCCAGGAGTGCCAGGCAGAACAGCAGAGCCCTTGGTGCCAGTGGGACACGAGCATCTTCCCTTTCTGTAAGTGCAGAATTGTCGATTCACAGGGATGTTCCTCCCCCCAGACTCTACAGATGGAGTCACATGCCATGTTTCCACCACTCTTCTGCAAAAACGTGGTGATAAGGAGGTGTCAGAGCTGAAAAACAATAGACCCGTCACTTTATTTATACTAAGCTGCAAATTTGTCAGATTCTTGGGAAAGTGTAAGTGATGTTGACTCTTTCAGCCCATACCAGAGCCTACTGTACTGTCCCTGCATCTGCTTTACACTTTTAAGGGAAAGTTATCCTCCCTGGAAGTGATAAGGGTCTTTGAAAGAATCACTCCAACACTTCATGGGAATGAACACCCAAGACTTTATCACGCACCAACTAAACCCAATTTCACCCATTTTTACACATACTCTTCTGTGCATCCCATAATTTATTGACCTATTTATTGACTGCCTGCCTTTGTAAAATAATGTAGAATACAGAATGTTTTATTTTTGTGCTTGTGTGTAATCCCACTTGGATAAAACTGATCCTACTTAACATGGAGGTTGCTGACTTCTTGGATACTTTTAAATTGCACATGGCTCAGTTACCCCCTCACTTGCAGAGCTGCTCCCTCCCTGCAGTGATTTCAGAGGAGTATTGGAGTATGGTCTCATCCAATTTACAGCTCCTCTTGCGGGGGTATCACAGCTCTAAGTGCTCAGCTGTGTAGTTTATTGTAGAGTTATGCAGTCTCCAGATAGTGGCCTGCACTCTGGGCTGTGATATTGCTTTATTCCTCACCCTGTGAGTGAGTGACACCCCTGACAGACCTTTCCCCCGAGCCACTCTGCAATCAGAGCCTGTGGCTCATGGCACGGTGGGAGGAATTTGGGGGAGGTGTGACATTTGCTCTGCTGACATCAGCTGCAGCAGCCAACGGTTGAAGTGTGACCACACAGACCCTTTCAAAACTATCCACGATTCTTATGAAGCCATTTGCCAAGACAAGCCATTCACCTTGTTAGGAGTGATAATCCAGCATTAGGGAGATAATCCGACATTTGCTTTTATCATCTCATTTCTTCGGGCGCTGCCGTGGCAGAGATCTGCCCTCCCTGCCTTCCCCCTGTCCTTCCCTGACTGCACCAATGGCTCTGAACAGGCTGCAGGGAAAGCTGTGCCTCAAAAACAATAAATAACCCCCTACAATCGCCCAGAAATATGTGAAGTCTCACTGTAAATTCTCAAGTGACCACATTTCAAAGCAGAGCAGTACCTGCACTGTCTGTCAGAGATTTACTCTCTGTCTCTGTCTGGCAGAGATCTGCTGGAGCACAGCAGAGTCTGTGCAGTGCTCAGGTATAAAGCAAACACAGGACATGTGTCATTTTATCAGCTGCATGTGTGAACTTCTACAGGATCAGTAAAATTCTCAATAAATTCCAATGGTGGTCCTTCAGAATTAAGGGGCAGTCAGCCTGTTGTGAGTAACTTCTCTTAATGAAGAAATGAGGACTCTCCTGCTGACTGAGGAGGATTGCAGCCAGAGTTCGTGGTGAAGGAAGCAAAGCTGTGTCTCATTATGCTATTCTGGGAGAAAACTGAGCATCTCTTGAATCTTTCAGCTGCACCTGAGATCAGAACTCCGGGAAGTGGTGTTTCATTTATGAGGGGTGTCTGTCAGGACTCCACAGCTGCTTCAGGAGCAAAATCCTCTCTTTGTCCTTTTCAACATAACCATGCAAAGGCATTAGGCATTTCTTGGATGTTCATGTAGTTCAATGACAGAGATCAGACCCAAAAAACCAGGAGGGCAGTTATTTCTTAAAGAGCTTTCCCCAAACAGCAAATCAAGGTTCAGAAGTGCTTGCCTTTAAAGCCCCTGTCCAAGTAGAAACAACACTCACAAATAACAGAGTGAGAGTGTGACAAGAGCCAGGGCTGCCAAGCTGGGAGTCCCAGGAGTCCCTGAAAAAAATGTTCCACTGCATGTTTTCATTTTCTTTGTTTCTACACTCCTTCCATCCATCCATCCATCCATCCATCCATCCATCCATCCATCCATCCATCCATCCATCCATCCATCCATCATCCACATTAGTACTGTGACTTCTGTTTCTAAAAGACTATTTGTCACATTAAATTCTGGTGTGCACTGATTCTCCTTTCATTTCCGATCTATTCTATCTCAGCAGATTAGCAGATGCTTAAATCAATTCAATCTTAATTTCAGAAAGGTTTGGGAAAATATGGCTTCACTGTGGAAGTACCTATCTTTCCATCCATCTATCCATCCATCCATCCATCCATCCATGAATCTCTGAATTACTGTAAGCCACTAAAGCCCCCCTGTCTCACCGAAATCATCAACATCAGTAGGATTTTTGCTTTAATCTCTTTCTAGTTGAATATGTATAGGAAATTGTGATCAGCCCCTTTTTTGCTGGATGCTGTATAAAATTCCAGGCAGTGCTTTCAGGCTAAGCAGGCAGGAACAGGCAAAGGGGTGGGAGAAAAACAAATTATCCCAGAGAGGAAGAGCCT
Source organism: Peucedramus taeniatus (assembly GCA_013400575.1). Lineage (NCBI taxonomy): Eukaryota > Metazoa > Chordata > Aves > Passeriformes > Fringillidae > Peucedramus > Peucedramus taeniatus. The sequence goes on from WBNO01009274.1 coordinate 35,908, forward strand.
GGAGAGCGGCTCAGTGAGGGAGCTGAGAGAAGAGCTTTGTTCTTGGATTGCTGCTCTTAAATCCACACACACAGAGGCTCCAGAAGAGCAGGAACCTCAAGACATCCTCCTTACTGCTGGGGCTGAGCAAGAACAGTGACAGCCGTGTCTCCTGAGCCAACACTCAGCACCCAGGGCAGATTTCACCAAGCACTTGGAAGGCTGAGGTTCCCTTAAGGGATCCCTATCTCTGAGCTCTCTGCACGTGGGCTACAATTCCTCAAATAGATTTCTGCCCAAAGCCTTCTTGGGCTGTCCCTCTCTGGAGTGTGACTCCGGGGTCCAGGCTCACTCTGCAGTGCAGCTGATGGAGGATTCCCAGTCTTTGGAGGACCAAACCTGACAGCTCAGCGTGGTTCTCCTGGCCCTGCCCTTGCTCTGGGCTCCTTGGGGAGCTCTGAGAGCCTGGTCACAGTTCAGCCAGGAGAGCAGGCCACCCCTCTCCCTGGCTCTGCCCATCCCATTTGGGGGTGCCCAAATGCCAATCTTTGGGAGAAAAAATGCATTCCTTGATATTGTGGACACATCTCTTTCCAAGGTCTCTGTGCCCTGCCAGGTGAGCAGAACCCTCTAAAAGCATGAGCTGAACCTCCCCAAAACAGAGCTCACTCAGGAAAAACCATCAGAGGCAGCAGTCAGAACCTATTCCACATTTCTCCTCCCCAAAACTACTGCACTGCCCTTCTGAGACTGCTCAGAGAGCAAAGCAAAGCAGAGCCTGCAGCAGTGCAGAATTACCAAAGGAAAATGTGATTTTTGACAGCCCCAGGCAGGTCTAGGTTACCCACAGCACGATGACAGAGCTGAAGTTTGGGATTTTCTGTGACACACACTGAGCCAAAGCCCTGCAAAATCTATTGGGATTTTAGAGAAAAAAAAAAAAAAAACCACCAGGAAGATTTCGTGGCACTTGAACATCTGCTTCAAACATTTGAAAAACTACAGCCCAGTGTTAATTTAAACTTCCTTATAACCCAGTTCAACATTTGGAGTGCAAACACTGTTAATAGGATGGGAACTAGGGTGGTGGGGGTTTGCTTGCTATATTGGGAAACAAAACCAGAACAAAACCAGCTTGAGATAGAGCTTTTGTTTATGTTGCTGACCCATCTGTCTTCATTAATGCATTATTTACGGGAAAAGTTAAAAAATTAGCTTCTGCTCCCTCTTCAAGTGCAGCAGCAACAAATAAAGGCTGAATGGTTCATTTGCCCTCGACTAAAAATGGAAATTCTTATCAGCACCCCTTGGAAGAAGAGGTTTATGATGTGGAGAGTATTATTGTTGGGTATGAGTGCTTTTGGCCACAGCTGGGATTTTCTAGCCCAGGCAATGTCAGAGCAGCCAGGGAGCTGCTGTCACAGAAAGCAGAAAACAGCCACAAAACATCACTCCAAACTCCTGCTTTGTCCTTAAAAGCAGAAATGTGGTTTTTCCCCTGTACTGACCCATGCAGGGTGATGGTGGGATTTTCCTGGGTGTGGAAGGGTTTGGGGCTGAGCCCAGGCGTGGAATTGCCCAGGTGTCTCTGGCCTTAGGACAAGTTCAGTTTGATTCTGTCCCCAGCACAAGCTGACCCACCTCCTGCTCAGCATTTCACAGGCTTAGAAGACTTTGACTGTATTTTTTAAGTAAAGACAGGAAATAGGAGGGATAAAAGCAATCAACAAGGCTGCAATAAAGGAAATTATATGAGAAGAATGGATTTCCGTGGCACAGAGCAATGCTTCCTGAACAGGAGGGTGTTGGCTTGTTCCCTATCTCCAAATATTTTGTTTTCTGTGATGGCCAACAGAGACAACACTCTGTGTTTTAGTTCAGCTGGGCAGCTGCAGCAGTACTTATTCAGTATTAACACTGAGGAATATTCAATATTAAGATTGAGGAATATTCAATATTAATATTAAGGAATATTCAATATTAACATTACGGAATACTTAATATTAACATTAAGGAATATTCAGCATTAACATTAAGGAATATTCAATATTAACATTCTAAGGAATATTCAATATTAACATTAAGGAATACTCAACCTTAACATTGAGGAATATTCAATATTAAGGAATACTCAATATTAACATTGAGGAATATTCAATATTAAGGAATACTCAGTATTAACATTCTGAGGAAGCTGAATGGCTGAGGGCTGAGGGATGCTCCCTGCAGCTCCCCAAACAATGTCCTTCAGCCCTGTGTGACTGAGCCTGTCCAGGCTGGGAGCTTCACAAGGTGTTGAAAATGAATGTGTCGAGTTAAGTGAGAAGGTTTAGACACAGGGTGGTCTCTGCAATCAGGTACAGTAGCTGGGTAGCAACAGCAGCTAAACAACAGCCCAGCCTGCCAGGGAGCTCAGGTTTATGTTGGCTTTGCTGTAGCAACTCCTTATCTGCCAAAGATTAGGGCAGTTCCCATCAGTTGTTGTGGGATTTGGTGGAATCCGTTTCCTGAGCTGTCACCAGGACTGGCTGGGCACGCTGGGGATGCAAAGCTTTGGGAGGGCAGAGCTGCAACTCTGGTCGAGCTCTGGCTGCTTTTAGCATGGCCAGGTTTTATTAAAAATTATGTTAAAATTAGTTAGATTAAATAACTGTGTTGTTAAGATTTATACAATTTTATAAAATTTATGTTAAAATTAGATTGAATAACTAATTGTCTTACTAAAATTTAAGCAATTTTATAAAATTAATGTTAAAATTAGATTAAATAACTGTCTTACTAAAATTTATACAATTTTATAAAATTAATGTTAAAATTTGTTAGATTAAATAAATTTAGGTTAGATACAGAGAAGGAATTGTTTCCTGTGAGGATGGGGAGCTCTGGGCAGAGGATGCCCAGAGCAGCTGTGGCTGCCCCTGGATCCCTGGCAATGCCCAAATCCAGGCTGGACAGGGCTTGGAGCAGCCTGGGACAGTGGAAGGTGGCCCTGCCATGGCAGGAGTGGCACTGAGTGGGTTTGGAGTCCCTCCTGTTGATCCACAGGAATGTGAGCCCACACTCCCTGGAGACCAAGAACTGCTGGAGAGGCTGAAAGGGTTGAAATGATCCCATTTTCACTTACAGCAGTGGGTTGCTGCTGAGACAGACACAAAACAGCAACATCACACAAATGCAGCCTGCAATCCCAAATATTCCTTGGAGTTTTGCACCAATTTTGGCATTATTCTGACATTATTTGACATTATTCTGGCAGGGAAAGCAGCTGCTTCCATCCACAGTGGCTGAGCTCCCTCCTTTTCCCTCGGGATTTCTCGTTCTCTGCCCATTGACAATTTACACCAGCTGCAAATTTGGCCCAATAATATTGATTGTGACTCTCGTGCTTCCTCTGCGGGCCCTAATTAGCGCGTGGGAGATACTGAGCAGGGAGTTAATGGCAGGGCAGGGGGCTGCCCCTCGCCAGCCCTGACACTGCTCAGGGCACAGCACTAATGAGCTCCAGGGCAGGCATTAGAGGATTCAGGGCTCCCAGAGCTGCATTAACCCTGCTCTGTCACCCCTTGCACAGAGCTGCCTCAGCCTGGCCTTGCCCACAGCAGCTCCCGAGGGACTGGGAGCCTCTGGGAAACAAGAAAACCTCTGGGAATGAGGAATTGCAGCTCTGTGCCCACTGCCAGCTGCTCTCCTGCCAATACCCATCATTCCTCCTAGGGGGTGAAACCACTGCCTTCACCCGTGGTGCCAACGCTTCTGGTCCAAACCTTCAGCTCAAAGTTACAAAAAGGAGGGGCCAAGTCTGGTGATCAGGTTATTATCACAAATATTTTTACTGTAAGCTGGGACCCGCAAGTCTTGATCTGGCTCTGCTTTGTATGTGCCCTGCAGGCATTTCCAAAGGCTCCATCACCTCTGTGCCTTTGGGAAAAACAAAAATCTGCCACCTCACTGGCCTGACCTTCACTGGGACAGAGAGAGGACTCAGTTTGATTTGAAATAAACACTCAGGTGCAGACTGGGACAGCTAGAAGAGATAGTGAGTCTCTAAACGTGTGTCCCACATCTCCTGCAAAGTGTAAATGTGATTTATCCCCGTTTCACACTTTTCAGAGCTTTCTTTACCCTGGATAGGAGGGATATGGCAAGGGAGCCACACGTTCCCAGTCCCCCAGTGGAAACATCTCTTCCCAGGGTGTGGCAACACTCCAGTTGCAGTGGATGCTTTGACCTTTCACTCCTCAGCGCTGTCTGTAGTTGCTGTGTTTGGAACAACTGTCCTTGGGGTGCTTGGCTGACCTCCTGACTCCTTTTGGAAAGGCATTTCCATGGAGCTCTCAGCACTTCAAACCAGCACCAGACTTTTAGTGGCACCACAAATGTGGATGCATGTGAAGGGAACACTTGACAGCGCTCAGAAATCCATCCCTGGAGCTGCAAGAAGGGACACGCAGGGTAAAGGTGTCGCTGAAAAACTCAAAACCCCCCAGTGGCCTTAGGGGTTGAGTGTGGATCTCACCCAGAGCACGTGGAGCTCAAGGGGAGCCTCTCGGGCTGGATGGCAGCCTGGGCCAGCCTTTATCAGGGGGACAAGGAAGGAAACAGGGCAGCGCTGCCAGGGAAAGGAAAGATTTACCCCTCACATGCTCAGAATGCAGCTGCCAGGCCAAGATTTATCCTCATTTCGTCTGCCAGAGGTCGGAGCCTGGCCCCTGCCCCCCTGGCTGGGGGGAAATCTCTGCCGGGGTGCTGAGATTACAGGAACCTGCCCTGTTCCCAGCCCGTTATCGGGACACTGTGTGAAGAGGGCTGGAATATCACATCGTGTTTTTACGCATGATAAAGCAAATTTTCACAAGCCACACCAGCGGCCGCTGATGGGCCCTCGGCCACACAGGGGTGCAGGGGGACCTTGGGGACAGGGCTTGGTGAGAAAAGGGCTTTTTGTGAGGCTCCCTCCCCCGGTAAGCTCAGGAGAAAGAAAACGGAGCATTTCCTTCTCCGTTCACCTGGCTGGATCCTCTGCTGCTTCCGACAGGCTGAGCACCCTGCAGTGCTGCAGGGGCAGCACCAGCACTGCTCAGCCCCACAAAACCCCACCCAAACCCCTGCCTCTGTGTTGGAGGTTATAAACCTCATTTATTGAGAAAATAAATCCTGCTCACAGAAAGTTCTTGCAGAGGAAAGGGGAACTCCTGCTGCCCTTGGTGGTGATCCTCATGCAGGGATTCTCCAAGGACTGGAGCACACCACACTCAGGGCCTGCTCGAACATCCCCCAGCCCCTAAACTTGCAGGGTTTGGGGTGGATCAGATGAGGATTTTCTCCAAAGAGCTCATTTGGACAACTCTTAGCCCCTGCTACCTGACGTGCTCCCTGGCATTCTCAGGATGCTTCTTTTTTCCAGGTTATTTTTCCTGCAGGCCACTGTGGCTTCGTAGATCCCAGGGCTGCAGCAAGGTGGCAGGAAAACACAGGGAAAGAGGGACAATGGGGCTGCTGCCAGCCTTGGGGACGCTTTTTCCTCCCCACTCAGTGAACAGTTGTTAGTACACCCAATCTGACGTGTTTTCTCCCCAAAATCAGCCTGGTTTGGGGGCCCCTTTCAGCTCCCACATAAAGGAAGGGAGGATAGAGTGCATCACTCTGGAATTCTGGGGAGAACAACATGTTCTCCTGCTCCTGGGGCCTGGACAAGGCCTCCCCAGCCACGGCTGGACACTTCCCGCACGTCCACCTCGCCTCCCCCTGCAACGTGCTCCTCTGGGCAGTGGCCAGGCTAAAAAAGGAAACTTCCTATCGAGCCAAAAACGCAACTTTGATAAATGTGGGGGGATAAGTCACCATAAGTGTGACTGGCTTGGGATCCAAACACAATAATGTGGGAAGGAAAATTTTATTTTCTTGCCTCTCGCGCCTACCAAACCCTCGGATACAACAGGGTGAATTCTTAAATGAATTTATTTCGTGAATACCTGAGAAGAGCAGAACAGACTTTCTGCTCTAGCACAAAGAAAACAGTGAGGGGACTGAAAGGATGGCCTAAAAGGTACCTTACTTTCATCCCACCCTGCACAATTGAACAGTCTTGGATCTGTGTTTTAACAGCTCTAATTTGGAAAGCCGTGTCACATTTAAAGGGAGAGAAAAATCCTCAGCCTGATCTCAGGGTTTTCACCTTGGTAAAGCTCATTTTAAAGAAAAGAAATCCTCAGCAGCAGCTCAAGGTGCCCGTGGCTCTCTCCCCTCCAGCCTCTCAGGAACTTCCAGCCCACCTGACCTCTGTTGGAAAGTCTCTCTTTCCTAGATGACCTCTGCAAACCCTGCAAATGTTAATGGGTGGAATATCTTCAAAGAGTCCCTCTGATCCTGCAGCCACGGGTTGCTCTGCCTATCAGAGCGGAAGCGCAGGAATGCGCAGTTTATTTTAAATAACGTGCACTTGTCTTAATCGTGGGGATTTCTGAGCCTCAGCCAAGCCTTTGCACGTCATTACAGTCTGCTGTGAAGGAATTATTGGCCTCTTCACACTTTTGATCTTTGCAGAAAGGAGCGTGTGGCATTTCCAGCCCAGATGTTCCTGATGCTGCTCCTGAACCCAAAGGAGAAGTTTCTCCCTAATGGCTCATGGGCCTCACGCTCACATTGGTGAGTAGCTCCTTGCAGAGGTGAAAAATTAAATAAACACTGAAGCAGCTCTGTCAAGGTCATCTGAAATCACAGGAGAGACTCGTGAATGGCAACTGTGAAATGGTGGCAGCCACTTTGGAACCTCTGGTCTGAGTGTGGGGATCCATGGATGTTCTGCCTGTGGGTATCTCCAGCAGGGACACAGGCAGCTGCAGGAGGAACACTTCTGGTTCCTTCTTGGGAAGGCACAATGTGTCCATAACCCAAACTTCTGGGTGCAATCCTCACTGAGCAGCAGGAAGCGTTGGCCTGTTCTTCAGGTAACCTGAGCAGCTGAAAGAAGAGTTGAAATAAACACACCCAAAAAAAACCCCTAAAGGATATTTTTGCCATTTCCTGGTTCAGAGCACGAACCATCCTCTAAGCTCTGCGCTCCTTCCTCCCCCTCGGCCTGTGGGCAGGAGCAGGACTCTGGGCAATACAAGCTCTGAACCTGCAGTTCCTGTGCATTCCTGCAGCTGCATTTGGTGTCTGTGAAAAGCTGGATGTCTCTTCCTAGTTGGTTTTGGCACCAGTTTGGCTCGTGGCTTTAGTTAAGTTTTTTATGTCCTCCTCGAGCATCCTGGTTCTCTTCTCCAGCTCCTCCCGCGAGCGCTCCACGTTCTTCAGCCTCAGCTCCAGCTCCCCACTCTTCCTCCTCTCCTGCTCCAGGTCCTGGTTCAGCCTCACCACTTTGGCCCACACTTCATAGTTCTCCTTCTGGAGGCTGCAAAGGGAAACAGAGCATGAAAGGATTGGATTGGATTGGATTGGATTGGATTGGATTGGATTGGATTGGGTTGGAAAAGGGCTGGGAAATCATTTGGCTCTCAGTCTGACCTCAGACTCCCTCAGCACCAAAACAAGCCAGAGGTGCTGCCCTGAGCCCTTCAGTGGCCACATAACTGAAATAAATCCTATAATAAATATAAATCAATAACTGTGATATGTGTGTGTTGATAATGGGCTAATAATCATAATATAATAACAATATGTGGGGCTGATGGTTACAACCAATGGTGTAATAATGCTGCTGGTGAATTCCGGGGACTCTGATGGTCCAATGTCGTGGTAATAACTGGAATTATGACAGGAATTATGCAAAGCACTGCAGGAACATTGCAGTGCCACTGAGTGATGTGTAAGAGCTATGGAGTATTGATGTTATAATAATACATCACCCACAGCTCGTGCAGTGCAGCACATTGAGTTTCAGACAGCCTGCTAAAAGCTGTGTTTTATCATTAATCACTGCCATGACATCCTGGATAACACTGCTGGTAAATGATCTGTGCAGTGTTTGCTGTCACACCACGAGCTGCTCCCTGCAGTTACCTTTCAATCTGCCCCTCGTAGTCATTCCTCTGTGCCTCCAAATCTTTCCCCAGCTTGTGGACCATGCCTTGCAGGAACTCCCTGCTGTCCTGCTCAGGTCTGGGCTCCTCAGCAGGGCTGCTGCTGGCACTGGCAGGCTCCTTTGACTCGTGGCTGGGGCTGAAGCAGGGCAGGAATTCCTTCTCGGAGGTGCTGCTGGCAGGGCTGGGGCTGGAGCCGCTGCCCTCCCCGCTCTCTGCCACGTTCTCAGCCCTGTGCAGGTCCAGCAGCTTGAAAAGGTCATGGGACAGCGTTCTCTTGTGTCCATCACAGGCCACAGGGTGTGGGCTGCTCTTCCAGAAGTCACTGGCAAGGACATCATTCCTGTCCCTGCTGCCCTTGTCCCCAGGAGCTGCCAGGACGGATTTCCTGCTGGGTAAAGTCTGGGTTCTCTTCCTGGGCTGTGTTTTCCACGTTCCCAGCAGATCTGTGGGCTCTGTGTCCTCCCCGGGGATGCTGGAGGTGGCAGCTGGGCCAGGGGTGCTGCTGGAATTGGGGTGATCCCTCTGGAAAACAGAGCCCTGGAGCAGACAGGTCACAGCCACAGCTGTCACTGCAGCCTTTACAAAGGTCACATTGGAATGGCCACACTTTTCCATTAAAAACTACTTTGAATTGCACCACATTTACCCTTTTTGCAGGGATCCCTTTGAATTCCTTTAATCCTCAAGGTTTTCCCCTCACCAGCCTGAGCTGGAAAGGTTTCATGTGCTCGGCTGTTGGGCCAAAAAGCTTTGGGAGTTTTCATATTCCCCAGAACAGCAGATTTTCCACAGGAAAGTGGAAAGTTTATCTACATCATTTTCCTGCTGTAAATATTCCAGGGGTGACAGATACAGCTTTTGAACCTATAAATAGCAACAGCTTCTAGGGCTCGCTGACCTGTCAGAGCCTGTCACCATTAACCACACGTTTAATGAAGGTAGGTTTGTTGTAAAAAACCAGCCCCTTCATGGCAGGGCAGAATGATGCTCTGACTCCATGTGATCAGAAGGCTATTTTATTATTTTATGATACTACATTATGTTAAAGAAAACTATACTAAACTATACTAAAGAGTAGAGAAAGGATACTTATAGAAGGCTAAAAAAATAATAATAATGAAAACTCGTGACTCTTTCCAGAGTCCTGACACAGTTCTTGTGACCATTGGTCAGTGATTGAAAAAAACTCACACCAGAGCCCAATCAAGGCTCATCACTTCAGGTAAACAATTCCTAACACATTCCACATGAGCACAACACAGGAGAAGCCAATGAGATCAGGATTATTTTCCCATCTCTGGGCCTCTCTCTGCCTTTTCAGCTTCCCAGGATAAAAATCCTGAGTGAAGGAATTCTGTTCAGTGAAATGTAGAGACCACATTGGTCAATTTATTTCTTCCCCTGGGGAATAAACCCAGCCTTACCCTCTGCCTCTGGGTGCAGCCTCTGGGGTCCTCTGCAGCCCCCCAGCCCACGGAGCTGCGAGGGACAGGAGCTCTCTTCTCGTGTTTTGGGGCAGGTGGGGAGGGAGGCTCATCCTTGGAGGGGGGAAAGAGCTTCTGGTGGTCACTGATCATCACTGTCATCACCTTCTGCACCTGGGGTGTGCCTGGAGGAACCAGAGATTGTCAGGGGCAAACCCAAGGCCATGGGGTCCCTCCCACTCCTTGGGGTTTTCCTGGGGTCTAAAACTGAGATGGAACAGAAAACAAGGAGTGGGATCATAAAGCCAAATAAAGCAAATGGAGTGAGTAAAAATGTGGAAAATAGGTTTGTGGAAAATTCTCAAAACCTGACAGAAGGGACACATAGTGTACATCTATATACAAGCCTTAAGATAAAAAATACTGACTTAAAAATACAACAAAATTATCATAAAATTAAATTACTTAAAAATACCATAAAATGACTGACTTAAAAATACCATAAAATTATCATAAAATTAAATTAGTTAAAAATACCATAAAATGACTGACTTAAAAATACCATAAGACAAACATTGTTGAAAAAAATTAAACTCAAAGCAAGTTTCAAAAAATAGCCTTACAAATAAGACTAAATACTTTTTAAAAAGCAGAACTATAAAAAATACATTATAATAAGACCCACAAAAAGTAATTTTAAATTTTTAACTCTAAAGCACTTACAGTATAATGTAACTAAAACTAATAAACCAAAAAACACCTATAATATAGTGTAATTAAAAAATAGTTTACTTCTAACTGTAATAACGTCAATTATAACATCTATATTATCTCACCCTTCACATAAGACTAAAAATAAAATAAATTTTTTTAAAACAACTCTCAACTACCCCATCTCTAAGTAAAATAAAAATATATAATCCAATATAAAAGGAAGGAGTGCCCACATTTCTCTGAGTTTCCTCTTCTCCCCCGAGAAGGATTTTACACCTTCCTGCTCTGAGCAGCTCAGAGATGACCTCAGCAAAGCCCTGAATATGCTGAGCTCCATGAGGGGAACACACAGCGGGGTGTTTTTGTCACTTTGTCAGTTCCTGGGGGGTTTTTGTCACCACAACCACATTTACAGCCCAACAAACACACAGCTCCACTCTGCCCTGCTGCACTCACTGTGCCCGGGCACATTTCTGCTTTCTTTCAGCTCCACCACAGAAAATCCTTCATTCTGAGGCTGTGGATGCAGCTGGGGATTTCAGCAGGCTGGGGGTTCCTATGGCAATGACTCCAGGATACTGAAATGACTCCTTTTACCTCTCATGATGACTGCAGGGTCCTCTACCCTGGGCCTGATCAGGTTCACCCCAATCACTGTGGCCAGGTTGTCCACGCTCATCTTGTTGACGCTGGAGTTCAGTTGGATTTCATAGAGAAACCTGCCAGAATTCCACAGCGAATATTTCACATTTCAGAGCTGGAAGGTGGCAAAAAGTCCTGGTGAAAAGGTCCTGATTCATCCTCCCAGCTCTTCCTCTCAGTCACAAGGACAGAAACACTGAACTGGTACCAGAATAAAAAGCGGCATGTGAGGAGCTGCTCCCCTTAGATCAGAAAGGAAGGGAATCCCCTCATCAAATCCCCACCCAGGCTGGGTGAAACCTGCAGGTTTTGGTGCACATGGATTTGTCCAGGAAAGCCACACCTGGTTTTCATTCCCAGGGATTTATGAGTGACTTTGAGGGTGGTGATTCATGCTCAGACAGTAAAGGGGCTGAAAATTCTCCTCTACAAAAATCAGGACCTGGTGACTCAAAGGGAAGCAAAGCACAGCTTAGGGAGGCTCTGCCTGGAGGAGTCATCCCTGGGGTGACATTTCTGCTCCCCACCACCAAACCTGAGCTGCCCATGCCTCGCACAGAGCACTGACCTGCAGATGTAGCTGAGGAGGTTGTAGTTGTCTCTGGGGAGGAGGGACAGCTGCTTCAGGAGCTCCTGGTGGCCCTGAATGGTGAAAAAACAGCTCCAGGAGGGTTCACAGGACCCAAGAACTGCTCCTGGTCACTCCAGCCATGCCTGTGTGAGGTCTCTCCCTGGTCACTCCACCAGCCCCAGGGCACTGGGTTGTCTCAGCCCTGGGAGTGTCCCAAACGTGTGGTGGCACTCAGGGACAGGGGTCGGTGGTGACCCTGGGGGTGGTGGTTGATGATCTTGGGGATCTTTTCCAAACTCGGTTATTCCATGACTCTGGTTCTCCTGGCATTTGCTCCTCTTGGAGCTCTCCATGGAATGTTCTGCAGGGCCCAGCAAGGAGGGGTAGCCCCAGCAGGGGCAGGGTCCCCTTCAGCCCAGCCTGTGTGGGATGAGCTCTGGGAAGAGCTGACCCTGCCTCATCTCCTCCAGCATCTTGTGGACATTCAGGACACTTTTAACCCCAAAGAGAAGGAGAAATTGAAGCTTTAAAATCCACAAACCCAAGTGGCCAAGATGGGAAACTCCCCTGGCTTTGGGGGGGAGTTTTTCTTTTTAATGTTTCCCCTTTTTCCCTGCCCAGATTCCAAAGCCCAGGGGCTGACACTGCTGCGTGCCCTTGGCCCCTCCAGCTCACAGCTTGCCTTGGCACTGAAACTGATTTCAAGGCCAGGAGGAGAAAAACAAAAGCAGCTCTACCTTTGTCTCATCAGCCTCCAGAGCCTGGCCACAGAGCAGGAAATCCTCGTACTGCAGCCAGGGCACCACGGGCTCAGGGAGCTCCCGCAGGTACAGCTTCAGCAGAGAGGCCACGGTGTGCACATCAGTGTCCCTGCAGGGTGTGAGGGACACTCAGAGCCAGCAGGGCCCACAGAGCTCCACACAGGGATTGTCTCAACCTCCCTGCTCTGCTTTGTGAGCCTGAAGTCACTGTTTTTCCACCCATATTCAACGAGTGGGAAGGTTCCTGCTGGATCCCCTCTCCTCCTTGAGTCCTTCTAAATCCGCTCTCCTCCTCAAGCCCTTCTGGAAGGTTCCTGCTGGATCCTTTCCTCCTCAAGCCCTTCTGGAGGGCTCCTTCTGGATCCTTTCCTCCTCAAGCCCTTCTGGAGGGCTCTTTCTGGATCCTCTCTCCTCCTCAAGCCCTTCTGGAGGGCTCTTTCTGGATCCCCTCTCCTCCTCAAGCCCTTCTGGAGGGCTCCTGCTGGATCCCCTCTCCTCCTCAAGCCCTTCTGGAAGGTTCCTTCTGGATCCCCTCTCCTCTTCAAGCCCTTCTGGAAGGTTCCTGCTGAATCCCCTCTCTTCCTCAAGCCCTTCTGAATTCTCTCTCCTCCTCAAGCCCTTCTGGAAGGTTCCTGCTGGATCCCCTCTCCTTCTGGACGGTTCCTTGTTCCTGCAGGGCTCTGGGGGTGGCACTGCCTGTTTTTCCCAGGAATTCGGGGTGGCACTGCCTGTTTTTCCCAGGAATTCGGGGTGGGATGGAGGAGGCAGAGTTACCTGTCGAAGGAGGGTCTCTCTCCAGCGTCGAAGGCATCACGGAGCTGCCGGACCAGGTTGTCCTGGCCGGGCAGGCGGAAGATCCCCTCCTCGGCCACGCCGTGCTCGCGAATGAACTCGGCGCTCTTCTGCACCACCAGGGGCACCAGGTGCTGCCCAAATTTCTGCTCGTAGGCCATGGTCTGTGCCAGGCACTGCCCGAACACCGCTGGGGACAGGGCACGGGGCACAGCTCAGATCAACTTTCAGCTTTTGTATTTTCCAGAACTCCGAACTTCACATAAAGTGTTCGTTACCCTCACAGCTCAGTCAGACTAAACAATCCTTTCCAGCCCAAAACCAAGGACACCATTGCAGCTTCAGGCCCCAAAAGTGCAAACAACAGTGGATTGAGTATCCAAGGAAAACTCAGAGCCCCTTCCAGGGCCTAGAGGGGCTCCAGGAGAGCTGGAGAGGGGCTGGGGAGAAGGACAGGACACAGGGAATGGCTTTCAGCTGACGGAGGAGAGATTCAGCTGGGATATCGGGAGGAATTCCCAGCTGGGACGGTGGGGAGGCTCTGGCACAGGTCTAGGCCTGGGTGTGAGGAGGGTGAGGCTGTGACCCAGGCAGGCTGGGGAAAAAATGGGGGCAGAAAGGATGGAATTCACAGAATTCCCAGAATTCACAGAAAGGATGGGCTGGGCAAGAAGAGGCAGGGGGAAGCAAAGCAAGGGGATCAGCAGGTGAAAACCAACATTTTTTCAAGGCTCTATCCCTGAATGGGACTTGCTCTCAAGAACATTTTCAGGGTCAAAAAGCCCATGAAGAGGCTGAAAAAGAAGATGAAGCCAGCCAGGAAATGTTCATCCAGACTTGGCTCTCCTCAGCACTGCCCCTGTTTGCAGCAGCCCCAGCACCAGAGGAGCAAGAAAAGGCAGAGGAAAAGCAAAGTGAGGAGATGGGCCGGTAAAAAACAACATTTTTTATCCTTGAATGGGAATTGTTCTCAAGAACATTTTCAGGGTCAGAAAGGAGGTTGAAAAAAGAAGATGAAGCCAGCCAGGAAATGTTCATCCAGACTTGGCTCTCCTCAGCACTGCCCCTGTTTGCAGCAGCCCCAGCACCAGAGGAGCAAGAAAAGGCAGGGGAAAAGTGAGGAAATCAGCAGGTGAAAACCAACATTTTTTCAAGGCTTTATCTTGAATGGGAGTTGCTGTCAAGAACATTTTTGGGGTCAGAAAGGAGGCTGAAGAAGAAGATGAAGCCAGCCAGAAAATGTTCATCCAGGCTTGGCTCTCCTCAGCACCGCTCTGTTTGGAAGGGCCACGTTGCAGCCCCGTTTTCCATTTTTTCCAGGATTTCTGAGCCAAACCCTCCCCCAGAAGTGCTGCAGGATCCCTGCCCCTGCTCCCCTTTTACCTCCCGAGGCTGAGCCCAGCGCCCTCCGGAGGGATTTCACCCACTCCTCCATCTCGGCCTGGGAGCTGGCCATGAGCACGCAGGGGTCCTGCCCTGCCCGGGGCTGCTCGCCTGCCACCCCTGCAAACACGTTTAAAAGGAGAAAAAATACAGTTAAAGAGCAGAAAATACACATTTAAAGAGGAGAAAATACACATTTAAAGAGCAGAAAAAACCACATTTAAAGAGGTGAAAAAAAACACATTTAAAGAGGAGAAAAGACACATTTAAAGATCAGGAAAAAAAAAGAGCAGAATTTTTCTTGTTGGTTTTTTGTTAAATGCTTCTGGTTGTGAATTTCCCTGTTAAACCTGCAGGGGAAGCAGAGCTTGGATTGAGATCTGCAGGGAAGGAACAGAAACTGCTGCAGCTGCAGCCTGGCAGATGGTTTGAGTTTGGGCAAATTTGGGAGAAAACTTCTGGAAATGCTGAGGATAGGTGTGAGCTGCCACTGCTCTTTTGGGTGTGAGAGAACCATGAGAGAACCATTTTTTCTTGTAAAAAAGTCTCCATAACATTAACAAAAATGACTTCTCTCCCTAAGAAGACTAAAAAAGGAATATTCTAAAAATGATGAGCTGACTGAAATTTTAAGTTTTGCTTCTTTACATTATCACTGAGAAAAAAAAAAAAAGTTGTGGGGAAAGGAGAAGTATTCTGAAAGTTTTGTTTCAGAATTCTTGTTACTTAATTGTTATTCTAATAGGGAAGGGAAGGGGATTTGCCCCAGGGATTTTGGGTGGCCAGCCCAGCCCTAAAGTGAGGCATCCTCACCTGGGATGATTTCAAAGATGAATTTCCCTCCTTCCTCTGGGTTAGTGGCCAGCACGTTGATGGAGCTCCCCTGGAGAGACAGGCAGCCCTAGGACAGAGCAGAGCCCCTGAGTGACACCTCTGCCAGGCGAGGGTGGCACCCCGGGGCAGCCCCAGCTGCTCTGGAATTCCCTCCCACCCTCCCCAGTCCCCTCCATCACTGCCCCAGCAGTTTGAACCCATCCCCTGCCCAGGCTCTCCCCGTTTCCTCCCAGCCCTGCGGGCACTGGGGCCGCACTGAAACCCCCGGGGTGTGGTAAAAAATCAGCCCCTTCCTGGCAGGGAAGAACAATGCTCTGATTCCATGTGATCAGAAGGCTATTTTATTATTTTATGATATTATGTTTTTAAAAAGCTATGCTAAGCTATACTAAAGAATAAATAAAAGAAATTTACAGAAGACTAAAAAGATAATAATGAAAACTCGTGACTCTTTATTTAGAGTCCCAGCACAGTTCTTGTGACCATTGGTCAGTGATTAAAAACAGCTCACTCACTCCAGAGCCCAATCAAGGCTCATCACTTCAAATAAACAATTCCTAACACATTCCACATGAACAAAACACAAAAAAAAACAACTAAAATAAAATAAAATAAGGATTATTTTCCCATCTCTAAACCTCTCTCTGTCTTTTCAGATTCCCAGGATAAAAATCCTGAGCGAAGGAATTCTGTTCAATGAAACGTAAAGGTCACACCGGGGTTCTCCCTGCAGGACCCCCCAGCCCCAAATCCCCTTTCGGGGGTGGCCTCACCCCACCTGCGGCTTGGCCTCGTCCTCGTCCTTGTAGTAGAGCAGCTGCTGGCCCCGGAGCACGAAGAAGCGCAGCTGCCAGTTCTTGACGATGGAGCGCTGCTTGCGCAGCCAGCCCAGCTTCTGCGGCCGCGGCTGCAGCGCAGGATCCGCGCTCATCACGCTGCGGGAGCGGGCTGGGGACACAGGGACGGGGTGTGGGGACACAGGGACGGGGTGTGGGGACACAGGGATGGGGTGTGGGGACACAGGGACGGGGAGTGGGGACACAGGGATGGGGTGTGGGGACACAGACAGGGTGTGGGGACACAGGGACGGGGTGTGGGGACACAGGGATGGGGTGTGGGGACACAGGGACGGGGAGTGGGGACACAGGGATGGGGTGTGGGGACACAGACAGGGTGTGGGGACACAGGGACGGGGTGTGGGGACACAGGGATGGGGTGTGGGGACACAGGGACGGGGAGTGGGGACACAGGGATGGGGTGTGGGGACACAGACAGGGTGTGGGGACACAGGGACGGGGTGTGGGGACACAGGGATGGGGTGTGGGGACACAGGGACGGGGAGTGGGGACACAGGGATGGGGTGTGGGGACACAGACAGGGTGTGGGGACACAGGGACGGGGTGTGGGGACACAGGGATGGGGTGTGGGGACACAGGGACGGGGAGTGGGGACACAGGGATGGGGTGTGGGGACACAGACAGGGTGTGGGGACACAGGGACGGGGTGTGGGGACACAGGGATGGGGCGTGGGGACACAGGGACAGGAGTGTGGGGACACGGGTACAGTGGGGACAGAAGGACACAGGCTGGGGACACAGGGACAGTTGGGACCGAGGGACACAGGGTATGGGGACAGGGAGACACAGCAGTGGGGACACGGGGATGGGGACAGAGGGACACTGGAGTGGGGACAGGGGGACACAGGATATGGGGACACTGGGGATGGGGACAGAGGGACACAGTGGGGACAGAGGGACACGGGGCCAGGCTCTGGGCCCCGCGCTCTGCCGTAAGCACTGGCCCCATTTGCAGAGGAAGTGGCTGCAGTGGCTGCCAGCGTGAGCTTCCTTTTTCCTGCGTGGGAGCAATTGCCTCGCAAGTGAGAACAAAATCACTCTTGGGGTTGTTTTTTTGGGGGTTCATTTTTGATGGCAGTGTGGGGTTTTTGCTCCCTTTTTGGAGCAGCAGCAACAGCAGAGTGACCCAAACCCTTTGGAGGTCTCAGTTTTGCTCTAGGCTGGTCCCAGTGGGGCAGAACTCACATTAATGGGCTGGGAAGTCTCCAGGGATGGAAAAACACCAGCATGGGTTTGGCACTGGGCAGTGTCCCTGTCACCTCTTGGTGTGGCCCCACTGGTGGCATCCCCAAATGCCTGTGGGACAGCAAATGCCTGGCAGGGATCACTTCCAGGGAGGATTTTTGCCTCTGCAGCCCCCCAGAGCCAGCCCAGCTGGGCAGAGTTTGCATTTATGGCTGCAAGGCAAAACCAAAGCCATGGCTGCAGGGAATGGGGTCTGCATGGGGTGATTTCCTGAGCTGGGAACCCTCGGCACCCAGGGCTCCAATGTTCACTTCAGGGCTGTCCCCACTTCCCCTCCCAAAATCCCCCAGAGCACAAAACCCCTTTTTTGGTGTCCTCAAAGCATTTCCTGCACCAACGGCCTCTGGGGTTGGGCATTTCCTCCAAAACCTCCTCCCCCCGCAGGGAGAGCTGCCCCTGTCCTGCCCCAAAATCGGGAGTGCAGGAGAGAGGCAATGGAGGCCACCGTGACCACCACTGGCCCAGAGCCTTGGCCTGGGCAGGAGCCCCCCTGGCACCCCCACTGCTGGGGAATAAAAACCCAATAAAAGAGGTTTCACCAGGGAATTCCTGTTCCATTTAAATCAATTTCTTTGCAGTTTTCTGAGCTTTCCAAACCCTGCCTGTGTCACAGGGCTGGGGTGAGCAGGGGGAAGTGTCCCCAGGCCACAAGGGTGGTGGCAATCTGCAAATACTGCAAACATTTGCAAATGTGACTTTCACATTTCTGCAAATGAAGACACAGCAGCCCCGGAGACAGTGCAAACACACAAACTCACACAAACTCACACAAACTCACACAAACTCACACAAACTCACACAAACTCACACAAACTCACACAAACTCACGCTCACCCAGCAGCTGGAAGCTGCAAAAAGCACCAGGGTTTTCATCACAAGCAGATTTTCTTGAAAAAAAGGCAATTCCTGGTACCAGCATAGGCTCAAGCCTCTGTCCCATCTCCACCCCATCATCACCCCTAAATCCCCTCCCAGACCACCCCATCACCACCCCTAAATTCCCTCCCTGACCACACCATGATCACCCCTAAATCCCTTCCCTGACCACCCCATCATCACCCCTAAATGCCCTCCTTGACCACCCCATCCTCACCCCTAAATCCCCTCCCTGACCACACCTAAATCCCCTCCCTGGGAGCCCGAGAGGAAACCACAGATGTCAGAGGGGCTGGGACACCTGAGCCAGGGCCAGGTTGTTTCCTCCAGCCTGGGCCTGAGGCTTTGTGCCACCGGAATGGGCCTGGGTAGTTTAAATCCCCCCAAACCTGGATTTTGGGGGACAGCAGCCCTGTCCCCCTGCCCCCTCAGCGTCCCTTTATAAATCACTTCTTGCAAATCATTTGCAAATCATCTGCTCTCTCTCTCTGAAGTGGCATTGGGGGCCAGGTCCTCCCACTGAGCCAAAATCTCAGCTGGGTTTGGGCCCCCCAGCCCTGCCCAGCCCCGTGCAGACACGGAAGGGCACGGAGGAGCCCTCACAGTACCTATTTTTGCAGCATCCATCTTCAGGTTGAAATCCCAGTTCCGTGGCAGCTTGAGGGACATTCTGGATCAGCAAAGTCTTTTTTTTTCTCTTTCCTCAAGGTGAGCTTGCTTGGGAGAGGGGCTGGAACCGAGCCCCGACGGTCCCGTGGGGGTCCCCCCACAAGGAGCAGCAGCTCGGCGAGGGTTGGTTTGTGTGCGAGCTTCCTGCCTCTGAGAGCAGCAAAAACCCCATAAAAGTCCTTTCCTGCCCCCTGCCCTGCTTTCCTGCCCAGCGCTGGCTTCCCCGGCGGTGCTCTCAGGTGATGCCAGCTTTGGTCCCCTCCTGTGCCCTGTCCTGGCCGAGGGGACACCAGGCCAGCCCGGGGCCGCTCCCCAGGCACCGCTGGGGCATTTGAGGAAGTGGTGTCAGAAGCTCTGCGGGTCCTCCTGGGGCTCTGAGAGCTGCTCTGAGGAGGAACAGCCCGGCCTGGGGCTCTGGGAATGTCCTGCTGGGGGGCAGAGCTGGGGGTGAGCCCAGGGTGACGTCTGTGCCCGGCCTGGGGCATCCCTGATGGCACCGGGGGATTTGGGATTGGGTTTTTCCTGTTCTTTGCTGACCGTGGTTGGTTGAAGGGTTTTACAGCCAAATGGGGATGAAATGGGGCAGCTCCTGGAAATCAGAGGGGTGAGCACCAAGGGATTGTGGAGCTGTGGAATGGGTTGGGAGGGATCTTAAAAGATCACCCAGTGCCACCCCTGCCATGGCAGGGACACCTCCCACTGTCCCAGGCTGCTCCAGCCTGGCCTTGGGCACTGCCAGGGACCCAGGGGCTGCCACAGTCTCAAACAAAACCCTCAAACAAAACCCTCAAACAATTAAAAAATCCAATCTAAACCTTCCCTGCCTCAGCAGGACCTGAAAGACGCAAATCTCAGCCCCATAAAGTCATTTCACATCCCTCTCCCATCGGGGTCTCAGGTACAGCAGGTCCCAGGGAGCTGGGGGCTCACTCTGGGGCTGAAGCAGCACGAGTCCCTCTGGGAATCTGCATTATTCCAGGTTTAAAAATGCAGATTAAATTGGCATTTAAGGATTTAGGGTTGGGGGGAGCCCTTGCACTGGGCTGTGCTGTGCCATCCCCTCTGCCTGGCACTGTCACACCACGGCTGCCTGAGCACTCCAGAGCCCCTTTTCTGGCAGATTTCCCACCAAAGGAGCACTCACACGTTGCTGAATATTGAATATTAATGAATACTGAATATTGCTGAGTATTGAACACTGCTGAACATTGCTGAATATTGAACACTGCTGAATATTGAACATTGCTGAGTATTGAATATTGCTGAATATTGAATGTGGCTGAATACTGAATACTAATGAATATTAAATATTAATGAATAATGAATATTGCTGAACATTGCTGAATATTGAACTTTGATGAATATTGAATATTGCTGAGTATTGAACACTGCTGAACAATTCTGAGTATTGAATATTGAACATTTCTGAGTATTGAATATTGAATATTGAACATTTCTGAGTATTGAACACTGCTGAACATTGCTGAGTATTGGACATTGCTGAGTATTGAACATTGCTGAATATTGAAGATTGCTGAATATTGAAGATTGCTGAATACTGAACATTGCTGAATATTGAAGATTGCTGAATACTGAACGTTGCTGAATATTGAAGATTGCTGAATATTGAAGATTGCTGAATACTGAACATTGCTGAATACTGAACGTTGCTGCCCCTGTTGGAGGTGGGAATTGGGTTTGGAGGCACCTGCTGGGGTTTCCACCCAGCTCTGCTGCTGTGGCTGCTGAATTTGCCTGCAGGGACAGGAAGCCCTGAGAGCAGCTGGGGCTGAGCTGATAAGTGAAAAAACAGCCAAAATAACAGCAGGGCTAAAAATAGCATTTTGCTGGGTAAACAGAGGGTTCTGCCCTCCTGACCCCAGCAGGGGCTGGGATGAAGGAATAACTTATGGTGAGAGAGGAGCTCCCAAGGATTTTCCACATCCCCAGGGAAATCTGCAGGTGAAATGAATTTAGGGGATTTTGCAGGGGGAGCAGTGCCAGCACGTCCCTCATCACTGAGCAGGGTGAGCCTGGATTTGTGGGGTCACCACAAACCCCACGGGGAATGTGGGATCGTGTTCAGGCCCAGCCCTGCCCACCTGAACCTTGAACACTGCTGAGTATTGAATATTGCTAAATACTGAATATTGCTGAATATTGAATATTGCTGAATAATGAACACTGCTGAATACTGAACATTGCTGAATACTGAATATTGCTGAACATTGAACACTGCTGAATATTGAACATTGCTGAATACTGAACATTACTGAATACTGAACATTGCTGAATATTGAACACTGCTGAACATTGAACACTGCTGAATATTGAATATTGCTGAATATTGAACATTGCTGAATACTGATCCTTGCTGAATACTGAATATTGAATATTGCTGAATATTGCTAAATACTGAATATTGTTGAATATTGCTGAATATTGAACACTGCTGAATATTGAATATTGCTGAATAATGCTGAATATTGACTATTGCTGAATACTGAATATTGCTGAATATTGAACACTGCTGAATACTGACTATTGCTGAATACTGAATATTGCTGAATATTTTTCTTCAGAAAATCTCTCAGGAAGGAGAGCACAGGGCAGGGAATGAGGGAAGTGAGTTTGGAAAACATGGAGCACCCCCAGAGCACTGAATGAAACTCCCCTACAGATAATGGAATTTA
Organism: Peucedramus taeniatus; assembly: GCA_013400575.1. Lineage (NCBI taxonomy): Eukaryota > Metazoa > Chordata > Aves > Passeriformes > Fringillidae > Peucedramus > Peucedramus taeniatus. The sequence continues at coordinate 57,372 of WBNO01009274.1, forward strand.
TATTTATTTAACAGTAACATACAGTATATAAATAGGGTAAATACTTTCAAATATACAATATTTCACATTCGAACATCCGGTCAAAGGAAGGCAACTCTACGTGTGCAGCTGGAACTGGAACCAAAAGAACAATGCACAGAGAAAGAGCAGGGCTGGGTGGAGAGCAGGGGCTGCAGGAGCACAGAGCTGCACCTGGGGCTGCCACCTGGCTTTGGGGACACAGCTGTCCCCAGAGGGGCTGTGGGACACAGCCCTGCCCTGCTCCCAGCACTCACACAGGGAGGGGACAGGGCAGGACCCCCCAGCCAGGCCTGGGGTGACACAGGGGACATTCCCCTGGAGGTGACATTCCCCAGGATGTGACATTCCCTGGGAGGGGACATTCCCTGGGAGGGGAACAGCAGCTTCCCATCCTTCCCAAACTCCTTGTCCCTGGCAGTGCTCAGATCAGACCTGCAGGAGATTCCCTGCCCATGGCAAAGGAGGTGAGACAAGATTTTAATCCCCCCTCCATCCCAAACCCAGGATCCAACTCCCAACCCTGTGAGTTCAGCTGCATAACCTGGGGAAATCCCAAACCCCAGCTCCCCCCTTCCTGCATCCTCTGTTCCCACTCTTTAATGGCTTTTAAGGGTTTTTTTTCCATGCAGGAAACCCTTCCCAGGCAGCACTGCCTGTGAGGAGCAGCCCAGGTTGGGAGGGAGGAGGAATAAAGCTGGTCAGGGAATTTCTGACCAGGGAATTGTCTGATGAGGGAATTTTCTGATCAAGGAATGTCCAATCAGGGCATTTTCTAATCAGAGAATTTTCTGATCAGGGAATTAATTTCTGATCAGGGAGTTTTCTCATCAGGGAATTTTCTCATCACAGCATTTTCTGGTCAGGGAATTTCTGATCAGAGAATTGTCTGATGAGGGAATTTTCTCATCAGGGCATTTCTCATCAGGGAATTAATATCTGATCAGGACATTTCTGATCAGGACATTTTCTCATCAGGGAATTAATGTCTGATCAGAGCATTTTCTAATCAGAGAATTGTCTAATCAGGGCATTTTCTGATCAGAGAATTTTCTGATCAGGGCACTTTTCATCAGGGAATTAATGTCTGATCAGGACATTTCTGAGCAGGACAGTTCTGATCAGGGCATTAATTTCTGATCAGGACATTTCTGGTCAGAGCAGCCACCCACAGGCAGAGCTGCTGCTCTCCCAGCTGTTCTGTGGAGCTGCTTTGCCCTCCAGTGCCCACACCCAGCATTGACACCACGGGAAAGGCCCAGCCCTGCCCCAAAGCTGCAGCAAAGCTCAGCCCTGCTGGGCACAACAGGAGAGGAAGAAAAGGGTCAAAGCAGGAGACTAAAAACCCACCGAAGGGATTTCTCACTATGGACAGAGCACAGCTTTGGAATATTTATCAACACTGTCACTTCTGCCTGGGACCAACAGCCACAGGAAGGGATTGTGGCAGAGGACAGGGAGAATCCAGACAGACCCAGCTGGTCCAGCCCCCCCCACCCCTGGCACTGCCACTCAGGTAAACCCACATTAAACACAGCCCAAATATTGCCCCTGGGCAGGGCCAGATGAAAGCAGCTCCATTCTCCTCAGCACTTTCTGCACCAACATTTGTTCCATCGACAGAAAATAAACCTAATTCCAGCTGGAAGGGAGCAGTGAGAACAGGATTTCTCCCAACCAGGAGAAATCTGTATGGACACCAAACCCAGTCCTGAACTGTTCAGTGCAGAGCTTTGCCAGCAGCAATTCTGGAAGAGCAGAGCCTTCTCTGCAGCCTGTGCTTTCCACCCAACACCTGCATTTGGGGCACAAAGCTGCTGCCCAGGGAGGCAGAGCAGAGCCCAGCACAGCCCTGCAGGAATGCAGGAGAGAGTTTGGGACCTGTGCTGTGTGTTTACACACACACTCAGGGTAAGTGAAACCAGAATATGGAGTGAAAGCTCCAATCTGGGGGATTTTCAGGTGGTTTATTCTCTGTTGATGCCAGCTCACAGCAGTGCAGGGCTCATGTGGCTAAAAGTTTGTGGCAGCACCTGCCTGAAAACTCCGATGTGCTTCTGTATGAGCTCTCCCTGTCACTCCTTCCCCAGGTTAAAACAAGGTTTCTCTCTCCCATGCACAAACTATGGAAAGAAGGAAAATCAGTCACCTCGCATTTGGGAACACTGCGCGAGGTGTAAATGGAAATATTTTCACTCTCTGGTCACAAAAAAAAAAAAAAAAAGAAAAAGAAAGTTTTACAATCTTTAGGGCTCTTATTTTTAAATAATAAAAAAGTATGATAAAATAAAGGAAAGTACTTCCATAAAACCTGCAGCTATAAAGTAAACTATTTCTGACAAGATTCAGTGAGCGAAGCAGGACAGAAGCCTGCAGAGAAATGAAGCCAGACTGAAATGCAACACAGACCTTGGTAAACTCAGCAGCACGACTTCTACAACTCAAGTAACAAACAGACATGATCCCTGAAAGAAAACAAAACCCCAGCTGCAGCTGGAGCCCACCCAGCAACCAAACTGGTGGGAAACTGCTCCCCAGGTTCCTTCAAATATCCCAGTGTGGGGTTTCCAACCTTGGAGAAATGAAGAAGTGTGGTTTTTAAGGTTATTTAATGGGGGAAAACAAACCAAAGTTGTTCTCACTTGGCAGGAATTGCTCAGTGAAACTTCAACGTTCTTTAAATCTCATTTCCTTCCATCGGTTCTGGAGGAATCTGAACCTCCCACATTCCCACACACAACTGCCACTTCCTCGACTCCTCAGGCCCTGTCTGCTTCTGGTTTGACTGGTTACAAAAATCTGCTTTGCCAGGACATCAGCCCAGAAGGGAGGAATGTGAGAGGCACTGCAGAAGCAGCAGGTGAGGGCAGCTGCAGGTGGGAGCAGGGCTGGGTCAGCACAGGATCCTCTTCCTTGTGCAAGGAGATTCCCACAGGCAGGAACTGCTGGGACAGGTCCCCCTGCAGAGGATGAGGGACCCCAGAGCTGCCACCCCGAGCAGGAGGGCCAGAAGAGTCCAACAGGACAGCCACACCCTCCTGCTCCACCCAATCCTCCCAAGCCTTAAGTCCTTCTCTACAGCTACAAACCCAAGATTTGCTCGTTTCAACCAAAGCTCTATAAATATATCATTTAGAAAAAACAACAAAAAATAAAATAAACCACAAATGCAAACATTTACCAAGAAAGGAAGAAAAATTACAGTGAAATGAGGCCTTGTTATTGTCTTAAATCTGGCAAGGCAGGAGTTCCCTGGAGGAGGCCTGTCTGTGCTCAGTCCTGTTCCAAATCCTGCTTTCTATGCATCCTCCAGGCTGCCCAGAACTCCCCTGTCCACCAGGTGTGCTTTGAGCGTGTTGAAGATGTGCAGCTGCTGCTCTGGCCTCAGGGTCAGGAACTGCTGGATCAGTTTGCTTGGGTTGGGGCCCCTGGAACATAAAAGGTGTTGTAAAAAACCAGCCCCTTCATGGCAGGGCAGAATGATGCTCTGACTCCATGTGATCAGAAGGCTATTTTATTATTTTATGATACTATATTATGTTAAAGAAAACTATACTAAACTATACTAAAGAATAGAGAAAAGATACTTACATAAAACTAAACAGATAATGAAAACTCGTGACTCTTTCCAGAGTCCCCACACAGTTCTTGTGACCATTGGTCAGGGATTGAAAACAACTCACACCAGAGCCCAATCAAGGCTCATCACCTCAGGTAAACAATTCCTAACACATTCCACATAAGCACAACACAGGAGAAGCCAATGAGATCAGGATTATTTCCCATCTCTGGGCCTCTCTCTGCCTTTTCAGCTTCCCAGGATAAAAATCCTGAGTGAAGGAATTCTGTTCAGTGAAATGTGAAGACCACAAGCAAGCCCAGCAGAACATTCCCTGCTGGGCATCCATCCCTCCCTGCCCTGCCCTGGGAGCCCAGCTCCAGCTGGGGTGTGGAGATGGGGAAATGAATTTGTAGAGACAGATATTGTTGAGAGAGAAATGAACTAAAAACAAGTTCAAAGGATACCCTTGCAAATAAGACTGGATACTTTGGAGAAGTAGAACTATGAAAGATGCATTGTAATAGGACTCATGAGGGGTAGTTTTAGATAATTGGCTTTAAGGCATTTGCAGCATGGGCTGGCTAAAGCCAATAGGCTAAATATAATATAATGTTTATTATAATATAATATGATACGATGTGATATAATGTGATATAATATCAGGTGATGTAATATAATTATAATATAATGTGATGTAATATAATTATGTAATATAATGTAATAGATAATAGTAATATAATACAATGTAATAATTATAAAATATGATAATATATGATATAATGATATGATATAGTGTGATGTGATGTAATGTGATGTAATATTATATAATTATAATGTAATATAATGTAATGTAATATAATTCTATTATATGATATAATATAATATCATTATAATATAATGTAATATACGATATAATATAAATATAATATAATAATGATATAATGTAATGTAATACAATAGAATACAGTAGAATACAATAATTACCTGATGAAGCTGGCAATGTACACGTTGACAAAGGTGGCCATCAGGTACTGGCAGTCGAAGCGATCCATGATGCCCCCATGGCCCGGGATGGTGTTGGCAAAGTCCTGCCCGAGCAGAGGGATGGCACTGAGCCCTTCCCAGCATCTCTGGTGCCCCCGCACTCCACACCCACCCCCTGCCCCAGTTCTGCCCAGAAGGCAAAGCCAGACCAAGGAAATGTTTGGTTTAAACGTCTCCCTGGTTCTGGAAGTTTCTCCTTTATGAGGGGCAGCCAGGCTCAACAAAGCTCAGCTCTGCTCCTCAAAGGTCAGGAAAGGCCACCCTGCCTTGCCTTTCAAGGCCTCTTAACTGAGCACAGGCTGTTTACATGTGAAACCAACCTGCAAGACATCAGAAACCTCAGATTGCAAAATTTCCTGCCTGAGGCTTCCTTCCCCTACCTGCACCACAGCAGGGTTTGGAATATCACGGTTAAAATCTTAAATTCTCTTCCCTTTTGGTCAAAAAACGCAGATCCTGCTCCAGCATTTTATCTGTGTCTGAACAAACCTCCCTTCCCTCGGAGCTCTGGGAGTGCCTCAAAACACTGTGTCTCCTCCCCAAAACCTCCATGGCCTCCCCAAAGCCTCCATGACTTCCCCAAAACCTCCATGGCCTCCCCAAAACCTCCATGGCCTCCCCAGAACCTCCATGACCCCCCCAAAACCTCCATGGCCTCCCCAAAACCTCCATGGCCTCCCCAAAATCATCATGCTCTTCCCAAAACCTCCATGGCCTCCCCAGAACCTCCATGCTCACCTTGATTTTGAAGGCCCTCTTGAAGCCACTGGCAAAGAAGCCCCCAAAGGGGCCGATGAGGGAGGCGAAGGTGGAGAGGGCGATGCTGTGGATCTGGAAGGGGTACATCCTCACAGTCTTCTGCAACACAAACAGCACAGCAGGATGCTGGGGGTTGGATTTGTTTCCTTTGTGTTTGTGGAATTTTTTCCTAGGGAGCTAATTGTTGGGTACTTATGGGTACCTGACCAAAACAAAAGAGGTGGCCAAACACGAGTTTTGGGAGCCATGCTTTCTGATAATAGGGCCATTAAGGCTCACCAGTGACTTGACACACTACATCATCCCACTGTGAGATGCTCCACCCAGTGAGGGGTGCACGAGGCATTCCTACACAGATAAAAAGGAGACGTGGGAGCACCAGGTTATCCTGTTTTCCACTGGATTTCTTCCCAGAGGAAGACTGGACCCATCTCACCACCACTGGTCTTCCTACAGGACCATCTCCACTCTACAGAACTGCATCTATTACTCCAGGAGGATTCATCTGGACTGCTTTTAACACCCTGATACCCAGGGTATCAGGTCACATCCCTGACTCTATCAGGGTTTCTCTAGGGTTTTGTTTGTTTTATTTTGCTTGTCTTTTGGCACTATTACATTTGTGGGGTTTTTTTT
>WBNO01009275.1:4694-23004 GCA_013400575.1 Peucedramus taeniatus
ACCCCAATCCCGAACCCGAACCCCAATCCCGAACCCGAGCCCTGACAGAAATCCCTCCCTCCCCCCGACCCCACGCGCGTGTCGCAGCTGCAGTACCGCCTTTGGCCACCAGGCGTCACCAGCGAGTCACCTCACTGCGTGCACGCACTCCGCAGCTGCGCTACCACGCTTTGCCAGCAGGTGGGAGCAGCGATCATCTGGAGCCAGTGCGCATGCGCCCTGTCTCCGGCGGGCGGCTGCAATACCCGCACTGGGCAGCAGGCGGCGGCAGCGACCCGGAAGCCCCAATCTCGGTGTCCGGGTCCGCTGCAGTCCCGGCACCCCGAGCACATCCCGGGCATTTCGGGGCTCTCCTGAACCCCCTCTGGCATCTTCGAGACACGTCCCAAGCTGTATTTCCATCTGAAAGCCCTATAATTCTATATTTGGAATTTCTTATATTCTAAAATCCTGTACGTGATACAGCAGATCGTATGCATATACCCGCATAAATACACGGGGGGTTACATTTAAATCAATTTTTATATAAAGCACCATTATGTGTCAATTGATATAATTGCGGTTTCAGTGTTTTACACACACGCACACCGTCCCTATGACTTTCCAGGCACTCTGGGGCTGTACCGTCCCTTTTCGGGGAGTCCCAGGGGACGGCTCGGGATCCCCCCACGGCCACCGCAGCACCCGGGGACATTGGGGTGCCTCAAATGACGTCATTGCCTCTCGGACTCCAACTCCCGGCAGCCGCCGCGCGAGCCCCCGCCATGCGCGCCCTGCCCCTTACGTCATCTCCGCGCNCTGCCCCGGCCGGGTCTGCTCCGGCCCGGCACTGCTCCGGCCCCGGGACTGCTCTGACCGGGACTGCCCCGGCCGGGTCTGCTCCGGCCCGGCACTGCTCCGGCCCCGGGACTGCTCTGACCGGGACTGCCCCGGCCGGGTCTGCTCCGGCCCGGCACTGCTCCGGCCCCGGGACTGCTCTGACCGGGACTGCCCCGGCCGGGTCTGCTCCGGCCCGGCACTGCTCCGGCCCCGGGACTGCTCTGACCGGGACTGCCCCGGCCGGGTCTGCTCCGGCCCGGCACTGCTCCGGCCCCGGGACTGCTCTGACCGGGACTGCCCCGGCCGGGTCTGCTCCGGCCCGGCACTGCTCCGGCCCCGGGACTGCTCTGACCGGGACTGCCCCGGCCGGGTCTGCTCCGGCCCGGCACTGCTCCGGCCCCGGGACTGCTCTGACCGGGACTGCCCCGGCCGGGTCTGCTCCGGCCCGGCACTGCTCCGGCCCCGGGACTGCTCTGACCGGGACTGCCCCGGCCGGGTCTGCTCCGGCCCGGCACTGCTCCGGCCCCGGGACTGCTCTGACCGGGACTGCCCCGGCCGGGTCTGCTCCGGCCCGGCACTGCTCCGGCCCCGGGACTGCTCTGACCGGGACTGCCCCGGCCGGGTCTGCTCCGGGACTGCTCCGGCCGGGACTGCTCCGGCCGGGACTGCTCCGGCCCCGGGACTGCTCCGGGCCCGGCACTACTCTGGGCCCGAGGACTCTCCTGCCCTGTCGGTTCATCTGACCCCATTAAAATCTTACCTCTGCACTCTGCACCGTCCTTCTGCTGCTTTCTCCAGACTCCTCAGCCGGAGCTCACTGTAGGCACATTTGGTGCACGAAGGGTTTTGCAGGCACAGGCCCGTTCCAGCAGGCAGTACAGCGTTCCCTAGGCATGATCCAGGTTGGCTCCAGGTGCCCAGGTGCTCTGCCTGCAGCACTGGCACGTCCTGTGCCAGCTGCCACTGCCCTGCTGCTCTTGTCACTGTTTTGAGCCCTGGCTCTGATTTACTGTGGCAGAGCAGTGCAGTGGTTCAGGGCAGCCTGGCACAGACAGATGCAAGTGGAAGTGCAGCCGGTTTTCTGTTTACTTTCTCCAGAGAGGTTTTGGGCCTGTTTGTTCATTTAAAAGCAAAAGAGAAATATTTCAGTCTCATGTAAAGAGGGACTGGGGAAGTGAGTTACACTACTATTTAATCCCCCTACTATTTAATCTGCTTCTTTCCCCTGTTCCAAGAGACAAAAAAACCCTCAAAGTCTCTCCTACTTCAGATGCACCCCTAAGCTTTTTTGGGTTTCCTTTGTGCAACTCTTAGATGATTCTACAAATGTCAGGCAAAGACAAGTTCCCAGTGCTGCATCTCAGTGAAGCTGTTAAGTGTCACCAGCCCAACAGAGGATGAGTTGACAAAACACTTAAAGAAAAGGGGCTGGCTTGCTCTCACAATACTGAGAAAGAGTGGTTTTATTTCTGCTCATGGGTGGAAGATGAGGTGATTCAAAAGCTGTTCTTGGAGGTGGCTGAGGCTATGGAAAGCAGTATTGTTTTTCTCTTACACCTCCCTCTTCTTCCATGCATTTGGTATGTTCTGCATCCCATTTTCCATTAAATGGTAAGTGCATTCTGGTGCACTGGTTTCTAGGAAATTCCTCTCTAGCTTACTCCAGATCTCCTTTCCTTGCTCCAAGGGGGTTTGTATCAGTAGTGTTTTTCTTACCATAATCCAAAGGTTCCCCACAGCTTTTCCTCTCTGGAGCTTTCCCCTTTGAACACAAGGTCTGTCTGTACTGCTTCTTTCAAGTTCTGTGGAGCCCTGGCTTTTGGCCCAATTTTTAAAATGCAAACAAAAACAAACCCCACATAACACCTCAACCTTACCTTGTTCTTAAATAAAGCATCCCACAGCCATCCACAGGGCATTATTAGAGTTGTTTCCATTCCCTTTGCCATCCTGAGAGCTCTGGGGCTGCTCTGCAGGGTGAGGACTTGGCATCACACACTGATCTTGCATGGCAGTGGGCACAGGAGGTAAATGAAGGAAGTTCTAAGAGGAGAGTCTGGCAGTGCCTCACCTAACTCCCTCCTCATTGTCCATGGAAGTACTGGGTCTGTGTTTTCTATGGACCAAATTAATATCAGTTTCCAGCTGGACTGTTCCATGTAGGGCAGAAGAACACTCTGTGCTGCAGTGCACAGCCTCTGGCCACTGTGAGCCTGCCTGCTGGGGAAGCTCTGGGCTCTGCACAGATGGACAGAGCTGTGTACCAGCACAGGACAGCTCAAGCTCTAAAAAAAAGGAAAAATAGGTGTGCTGGGCATATAAAGTATCATTCTCAGCTGCTGTGGTGCTGACAGCAGATGAAGGCTGAGAACAAATTACAGTGAACACTTCTAGTACTGTGCAAGTGGTGAGAGGTGCAGGGCTGGGGAAAAGGGTCTGTCTGGGGAAAAGAGGCCTCTGGAATCTGGTGGAGAAAACCAGTAGCAGGTAGCTGTGAGCACTGAATGCCATTTACACTTTGGACTGAACCTACCTTCCAACAGATTCTTTGATAGTTTTCTCTGGAGCCATGAAGAGCCCCTGTTGCTTCAGGGGGCTGTAGATAATCATGGAGTGCATGGGGATGTAGGTTGGGTGTGTTGCTGTAAACACTTCACTGAATACTTCACAGCAAGGGCTTGGCAAAAGGAGCAAACATTTTCCTTCCTTCATAGGAAGAAGCATTGTTCTGACAGAGTTGTACTCCATCCCCTCTTCCCCAAAGATTTGTGTGAGCTAAAAAAAATTGCAGTAAAAAAAATAACTGAAAGGAATAGGGAGAAAGCAGAAGCAGAGTAGGGTTTCATCAGGCTGCACACAGCAAAAGCCAGGCTTGAGGAAAGCTGTGGGTGAAGCTCAAACCTCCAGCACAGTAACCCTTCACAGCACTGGCAGTAATTCTGTTACATTGCTCATGTTTAAGTAGCTCTCTAAGCTTGGTTAGCACTGTACTCACACAACCCAAACTCTTCATTTCTAATGCTGTGATTTCCTCTGCTGGCTGTTCCATTGGCTATTGCAACAAGATTTGTTATCCTTTTTTTGAGAGAAAGCTATCTCTGGATCCTAGAAAAAGCAAGAACAAAACAAACAAGCTTACATACATGGCTGATAATGCCTCACTCCCACTGCAGACTCTCCCCAGCCTGCAGACTGCTACTCTGGGCATATCTTGCATTTGAATTCATCTCATTAAGGTTCCTCATTCCCTACTTTCTTCCTGCTCCCTGGACTTCCATGTTCCACACAGGCTGAAGCACCCTCCCCTTTGTTTACTGTTAGCCCTCCTTGGGTCCTGGACTGTGCTGTTGCCTTACAGATCTAAAGAGAGCCTGGCCACCACCGGGGCTGGGGGCTTTAGGCAGCAAGCTGCAATCACTCCAAATTCTCATTATTCCATGCATTTACCATTTCTGCACGGGACTGAGAGTGTTGACAAGGCTTTTAGCATTAAAAATTTCTTGTACAGTGTAGAACACTCCCCAGAACCTTCAAACACAGCAAGGGTTGCAGTAGCACTTAAGGACTCCAGTAAAACACCTCCAGCCTGCCCCAGTGCTGCTGCCCTGCAGCTTTTGCTGCTGTATTTGTGTTGCAGCCTAAATTTGTCAACTGACCCTGCTACAGAAGCAGCAGCCTGGGGCACAGGAACTGCAGTGGGAAGTTGCTGCAGCCATTTCCCCAGTGAACATTCACAAAAACCTCCCCTGCAGAAAAGCTGGGCCAGATGAGTAATTAAGGAATAACAACCACAGGTTTGGAAAATGCCTGTGTGGATAAACAGATGCTGGAGATCTGCCTTGGCATTTCAGCCCCTGCTACTCAAAGAATTCTCAGGATGTGTATTGGACTTAAGCAATCCATTGGGTGTTGTTATGATAATGGCATCTAAAAGTTTCCTCTCTCCTGAGGCTGTCTTCCAGTCTGAGGGAGGGAGAACACATTAAGAAAGCTACCTTTTACACAATTTTTAAAAATAAAGTCTATCTCCTATAGAGTGCAAGATGCTTAATTACTCATTTGTCGAAAATAAATTGACTAGAAAACTCTTTTAAATACTTCCCAATACAGTTTATATATCCTTAGATACATACTGTATTTATATATATAATTTTTATTCTATTTGATTCTTGAAAAGACTTATTTTTCCAAACAAAGAACAGCAGAAGTTCTGAAATCATGAGGTCTTTCTGAGTGACAGAGCAGAGGCTGAGTGAGCTGCAGGCATGCTGAAATGGTTACAGCTACCTTAATTACAAACATGTGAAAACCAGTTAGGTCTTTTCTCCATCCCTCTCCCCATTTTCCCTGCTTTTGTACAAGTGCAATAAATACATTTACAAACATCCACAAATAATTGCTGTGAAGCAACCTTTAATGATATGGACTCAATCAAAATTAAACTTTAGGCATCACTGAAAAACAGCACAGTGTAAAATCATTTTCCTGCCTAAACTCATGCATCTTTTTTTTTAATCAGTAACTTGCAAATTTAGACAGAATATTTGAAGCCTTTGGATTCCAGAAGGGAAACATCACACTTCACCAGTGACCATATACAGTAATTTCTGTAAAATACAAAATGTGTGACAAAGGAAAAGAATAAGCAAGTAAGCAATGCCTCTTTTTAAAGTTGTTTCAAAGGATTTGGTGCAACTTTTAACTCTGCATGATGGTGACAGGCTCTGGTTTTCTTCCAGACACTCTAGTATTGCTTAAAGCCCCAAATTAACACACACTGATGTCAACTTAAAAGTACTATGTACGTACCACTACATAAATACATATGCAAAATAAAGTCCATATCCCATAAAATAGAAAAATGTAATATAGAGTCTATTGGGCAAGGCATACAGGCATAGCAATAGTTTTATAACTACATAAATGTAGTTGATATTATTTACAGAGGGAAGTGGAGACAAACATTATCAGCAAACACACTGATTTTATGAATTTTTTGAAGGTTTTCAGTTACAACAAAATGATCTGCAACTCCAGCTACCTGGAAAAGTAAAGTGCTCACAATCCATTTAGTGCAATAACGCTGGCTACAAAACTTGAGAAAAAAAATTTAAGAGCTAATACCACATTATTTAGTGGGACCAAACAAAAAATAAAATCATTTTTGAGTTTAAAAGTTTGAGAAGAGAAATTAAGACTACAAAGAAGACTAACAAGAAAAGAATAATTTTCCAAAGTCAAGTTTTTAGATTGTCTGAAGTGCCAAATGCCATTGTTTCTCATGCTATTTTGTCCCAGCTTTGTCCTGAACATTCTTGGAGACAGCTGTCCCATAATCAAGGAAATGGCACAGATATTCCTGCAGATGTGACACCATGTGACACCAATCAAACAAAGAAATGAAAGATGAATGTACTCATCAGTCTTACAGCTAACAGTCCTTTATCTCTGAGTGCTTGACTTCATAATTTCAGCAGTATTCCTCTGTTTAAGTCAATACTGAGTAATGAGAAACTTGCTTCTAAAATATAATAATTGGGAGCAGATGATAAAAATGAGGGGTTCTTACAAGTAATGTATAATGCTTTCAGCACTGGATTACAGTAAGCCACAACAACTAAAGATTACACATATTATTTCACCTTGGCATCATAGATCAGAATAAACTTAGGTGAACAGTGAAGTACAACCCATTTAAAAGGAGTGATTCTCCAGAGAAAACCCTTCTTCTGGATCTAGGGACCAAATATAATCTCTACAGGGATGCCATGCACAGCACATGTCTACACCAAAATGCCCACCAGCCTTGGTAGAACTGCCTACCCAAATACAGAGGCAGACTGACAGGGGCTTTAGAAATACTTTTATTAATGACTTAAAATTAATTCCTGGCCTTAACTAGAACTTGTAAAAATTCTCACACACTACCTTCTAAAATCAGAATAATTAAGAAATCTCTCAGATAATGAAACCCAAAGCCCTTTTAGTGGTTTCACTGAGATGTGGAAGATGCAGCTGTAATTGACAAGCACTTAGTCACTGATCCCCAGACTTCAGAATGTCCCAAGATAAAATTGTATAAACAAGAATGATGTGATGCAGGCTTCCATACAAATGATTTTTCTTATGAGTAAAGTTCTTGAGAGCAACATTCTGCCCAAGGGAGCTTGATGGGAAAAGACCTTTCTCCCCAAAACTGGGTTATGGACAACTGCTAAACTGGATTATGGACAAATCCTCCTGCTAAGTCATTACAAACCTGTAATCTTAATTAAACTCTAATGAGGAAGGAAATATGCACGTATTGGCCAACATCACCAAGGACCACAGCCAGGACCTCCAGAGTGGGGTGTGGGAGCCAGGCCACAGTGCTGTCAGCACACAGAGGTGTCTTGTAGCAGTTCTGCTGGTGGGAGCTCTGTGCACCCAGAAGCCCGTGGCACCTGACAGGGGACTTACACCACCCAAGCAAGAGCATTTGCCCTCAGCCTTCCCAAAGTTTTGAAAAGCACTCTCCAGAGCCAGGCCTTCCATGGGCAGAGGCTGCAGGTTGGACCTGCAGTTCCCAAAGGCCTCAAAGGAATCACCACTGCCCTTGGCGACCAAGGCTGCTCTGCCTGGCCAGGAGGTGGCACCTTCTGCCCCCAGACTGGCACGTCACCGTTCCCAGGGTGGCAGTCTCTGCAGCAGGGCAGCCCAGCAGCGAGAGAGGTTGTCCTGCCCAGGCACCAGACTTTCAGGTCTCCTGCCTCATGCTGGCCAATGCCAGTCACCCCCAGGATAACAGCACCACGAGGGAGCCGCAGGGCATGGCCCCAGCTCTTCCTGCTGCTGCTGCGGCCCCAGGAGCACGGACAGGCCTCTGCCACCTCAGGGGAAGGACGAGCAGTGCCCGGCACCGCTGACTCACCCCTCACCTTCCCGCGGGCAGGGGAAAGCTCAGCAAAGCCAGCACAGACCTTTCTTCCCGTGTGCCAAGCCCACTGCTGCCGTCCAGGGGGGCGCAGCCCGTCCTGTCGCGATAGGGAGGCCAGGGGTGAGGCAATGAGGCAGCAGAGGCTGTGGCAGCTTCTCCCGTTTATTCGTTCCGCGCACGGGGCAGGAGCGGACGCTGCTCCTCGACGGGTGGCAGCTCCTCGGTGGGCAGCAGCTCGTAGGTGACGCAGAGGGAGGAGAAGAGGCAGCCCAGGAAGGACACCAGGCTGGAGAAGTACATGGCACTGCTGGCGCTGCCCACGGCCGCCGTCAGCGGCCCCATGGCCAGGGCCACGAGGATCTGAGCCAGGAAGTACTGGCAGCTCAGCAAGGAGATGTCAACGCCCATCCCACGCCGCGTGCCCTCCGCCTGCGAGCCTACGAACTGTGGGGACACAGCCACAGAGTAAGGGGGTGTCCCGGGGCTCCTGGCCCCTCCCCAGCCCGGGGCTCACCTCTCGGCTCTGGTAGTAGTCGCAGAGCAGGGAGTAGGGCAGCGTGCAGAGCGTGGCGAACAGAATGCCGTAGGTAGCGCACAGGGACAGCAGCACGTAGACATTCCTGGAGAGCGTGGCCAGGCCCGTGCCCAGCCCAAAGGCCAAATATGCCACAAAGTACAGGGTCCGTGTGCTGAACCGCTCCTCCAGCTTCTCCAGCACGGCTGCAAGAAAATGGTACAACTTTGGAGTGACCTGCAGCCCTCCCCACTGCCACCCTTGGTTTGGCAGCCACATCTCAGTGGCAACCACCACATCTCTGATGAATCGGTGGCTTGCACGTGAGTGCCAAGGATCCTTCCAAATTTGGCTTCCATGATGCAGCATTGCTGCCCTGTCTGCACAGAGAGCATGGCAGAGCTGAGGCCTGGCAGTGCCCCTGTCCCAGAGGAGTAGATGGGAACTGGTGGGCTGGGCAGGCAGAGGCATGACACACACGACAAAGTGCTGGGGTGGCACATGACACCTGAGTGCTCTGCCTGGGACACACAGGCACTGGGTGGTGCTGCACCAGAATTGTGCCTATGGTGACTGCATGTATCTCTGCATTCCATGTACATTGAAAATGCCACTTGTGAAAGGAACCACATCCTAAGAGAGATGTGTCTTCACTGGATTGCTGACCTCACCTGCTGTCAGTACAGGCCAAGCTAAGTAGTAGAGGTAATAGGGTGAAAAAGAACACTCTGCTACTGCACCTGTGCCATGTAGTAGGCTGTGTGCAATATAAACATTGGCCCACTTGTTGCAGAAACATCACTTTTAAGAAATGAATCTTTTCCTAAAGCAGTAGTTAAGACAGCTGTACAAAGTACCTGAATAGAAAGCAGCACTGAATGCATAGATGCACATTCCCCAGCAGCCCATGGTGACCCCAGTGTTGTACTTCTGATACTCATCTGAGTTGTGAGGTGCTTTTGGGTTGCCTTGGAACACTACTTCTCCCATGAAGTCAGTATAAAAGAGTAACATCCCCTCAAATGAAAGCCACCCTGAAAGAAGAGAGAAGTAAGCTATTAGGATTTCAGAATATCTGTTTCCCCTTGGAAGCTTACATGGATGTTATCAGCTATATTACAAATCACACCCTAGGACAGGTTGTGCAACCTGAGTGTTACATAACATCCAGCCACATTTATCTGAGACCGCTGCTCCCCGTGCATAATGCTGCAATGTTTGTTAAAGACATTCAGCCTTTTAAAGACCAAGATTTACCATTTGAATTCCTAAGTGGAAACCTTGAGGCTGACTAAAGGCCACAAAATACTGGTTTAGCAAGACAGAAAAATAGATGACAGCAGTCTGAGCTGTCTTCAGGTTCTGACAGGACACAGCACTCAGTTTAACAGAGTGGCTCATCCCATAGTAATTTCAGGTTGCTGTTATCCTCCCACGTAGGACTAGAAGGAGTGCTTTTTATGTCATGGTTGCAGCCTCCAGAGTGCCTGTGACACAGTTAAACACTCTACTCACAAATTGGCACCAAGGCCATTGATGTAGACAATCCCCTAATTCCTTTCACAGCCAATGAGTGGTAATTACCTGGTCCCTTCTGTCCAATTTTGTGTAAACTGGAATGACTGCAAGCCCTTCCTAAACACCAGTCACACATTGGTTAAGAGTAAAGGTAATACTATAGTGGCTACAGGCACTCCTGCAATGCCATGTTCCACACCTCCTCTTGGCCTGTTCTGGGACCCCTGTACATGAGCAGTCAAAGGGAGGAAAGTAAATGCCAGTCTCAGGGTGTAAGCATGGAAATACAACTAATCTCATCTTTCTGCTTGGTGTGAACATTTCCCTTAAGATGTGCTGATTTAGGCTGTTGTTCCCTTTCTAGGAACAGAGGCTTTACTGCTTTGCTGGGATGTTTTGGGTTTTTTTTTTTCCTTTCTAAGTGCTCTAAGAAGGTACGTCATTAGTATCTGTATGGAAGAAATCAAGTTGTCTTTATCAGCAGCCATTGCAGCAATAAATAAAACACTGAAAAGGGTTCACCCGAGGTAGAGTCCTTCCTGGTGAAGGCAAGAGGTGCTTTGGGAGTACCTAGGAAGTGGTTGATGCAGAGGTTACGGAGAGCCTTGGGCATGTGGCAGATGGTTGAGCAAAGCAGCTTCACAGACAGGGGCTGCTCCGAGGTCTCGCCCGGTTCGTTCAGCTCGCTCTCGTACTTCACCCCATTCAGCAGGATGTTAGCAACCTGCACCATAAGAACTGCCAGGTCAACAAGCACAGTAAAGGAAGCACAAACATCCTTTAAGTAGATGTATGCAATATTGCACACTTGTCTGATCATCTGAAAGCTAAACTCTGCTGCTGGAGTATGTTGACTTGGAGATTAGGAAGTGTATTAGACTGGAACAAGTGACAAATGGCAGCACTGCACTGTAGTTCTCAGTATGCTTGAACCAGTTCCCTTTACTAGAGGACTTGGTAACCACATTCAGATGCACAGGCACAGCAGGAATGCATAAATTCCACTGCATTTATAGGAGCTGTACCCACTTTCAGGTGAATGTGGATCCTGAAGTTTTAGAGACACTGAGGAAGAAGAGGATTAGTTTATTTGAAACACATTATCATTGCTTGCTACCCTCAATGCTCAACCTCAGTGTGCCCAGTATGTTCCTGGCCCTAACAAAGTCTGCTCTCACAAACTGGGTCAAAGTACAGCAACAGCAAACAAAACAAACAAAAAACCACCACCCCCCAAAAATTAAAATAAAATAAAAAATCCCCAAACCAAACCAAAAGAAAAAAAAAAAAAAAAAAAAAAGAGGACTGTTTACCTCATCCCAGATCATAAAAAAATGGGCCAGCATGCAGAGGTCTCAGACATTCCAAGTTATCACCAACAGTGGGAGGTGAGGTCAGAGTCTTATCCCTCAGTAAGGGAAAGCTCACCTCCCTGATGGAGCCAGATGTAATGACTGCCATAAGGAGAAGCTCATGGGAGAATCCTATCCCTGGCCCTATTTTGCAGGTCTTTCTGTGGAAAGGGAAGACACACGCTCAATAAAAATGTGACCTTTTCTGTGTTCATATGGTAGCTCCCTTGGTAGTGAAGCAGGACTAAAAATACTGACCTAACTCTCACAACTGGCCCAGTTAAGAGTGGGACATTCCCATTTCTGCCTTCTTAACAAAGGCAGCTGACAGACTGTCAGCCATAATTCACACTGTACCCACTACTTTACTGATAGAGTAAAGCAGGTGTGCTGTTCCCATAATGACTTTTATGAGGAAGCTGTCACAAGAGTCTTTAATGAATAATTTGTGCACCACACATTTAAAACTGTATGAAGAGATTAATAACACTCATGTTTACATGGTCATATCATTGATTTCCTGCCCTTACCTGTTGGCTGAAGGTTACATTTCTTCTTCTGTTATTCTCTGGGCAGTGTCCTGTTACAGCATCTGGAATGGCCAAGGTCTGAGGTCTTTTCAAGATCCCCGATGACCGTGGCTTTATTGCATCCAGTGAGCCCACTCTCAGCACATCACTATCAGACCCTGATGTTAAGCTGCTTTCCCCTTGCTCCAGAATTCCATTTGCTCCATGGTAACAGCCATCAGGCACCCGAGGAAAGCTGACACTGACAGGCTGCCTGGACAAACTAGCTGGAAGTGTCATGTAACTATTATGCCCGCCTGTAAAACAGTCTATAAGCACACTGTCAATATTTGAAGTCCCAAAGGATGATGCAAACTCATTAAGTCCCGTCAAAGAATTGTCTCTGCTGATAAAACTCCCGTATTTTGGCGTGAGTGGGCTCATGGGGGAAACAGGACTCGTAAAACTTGCATGTAAGTGAGCTGAGTTATGAGAAGCAGAGTTTTCATTTACACTTTCCTCAAAGAAGAAAGGTGGAGAAGGAGGGAGAGGAAGACTTGGACTTTTCATCACCTTTTTCTTCCTGTTAGAGGACTTTAAGGGTCTCTCTGGAATGCTAACTAGAGTCAGCACAGTAGCAATAGTCAGTACAACTGAGGTGAAGACATAGATGACACGAAGTTGCCCTCCTACAGCTTTTCCAAAACTGGTTTTATCCCAGTGTATTCCTCCAACAACATAACCAAAGCCACCTCCAAGACCTGGTGGAAAAACAGAGCTAAGATTATCTTCCCTATCCAGTCCCACAAGTCAGAAGCAGCACAGCACCACTCGTCTAATGAATCATGAGTAGAATCTGACATTTCTGTTTTGTCATTTGACCCCTTTTCACTTCAAATGCACTAATAAACACAGCTGTGCCACAAGGACAGTCTGGATGTACCAACACGGTACAGAAAGAGGGAGAAAGTGCTGTGAAAGTGATGATACAAATAATTAAAAATTATAATTTTTCTTTGCTAAGAACAAAACACCTTACCTTTAGCTATTTCAGTCCGTAAACAGAAGTGTCCACCAGCCTTGTGACAAGGCTCTGCAATCATTCAGCTAAGACTGTTTTCCTGAAAGTGAAAATCCATTTTCCTCATATGAGGAATGCAGATCTAACTAAGACAGATCCAATCACTTCAGAAGTGTAGCAAGTTCATTACTCAGCATTGTGTTGACAGTGCACAAAACTGCCACTGTGTTACTACCGATGAACAGGGAAGTTTTGAGAGCATCTCTCTCTCCATTCACATGGTGAAAGTCTTACAACACTCTCCTTTCTTACTCACAAACACATTCAAGAGTGAGGAATAGTCTCCTAGAACAGGGCAGCACAGCAATTGAAGATGACAGCAGTGAGGGATCAGCAGCACACAGTATGCACTTTCGCCTCCAACAGAGCAACTACAAGACACATATTCCACACCTGCAGGAAACCAAACCTCCTCCCTCAAGGGATAATTTTGTTTCCATAGGTCTTACAAAATATGTGAGGGACCTTCAGATGAACAACCCAAGACTGTATCTTGTTTGAGCTGAGGTAGTTACAAAAGCCTTTTGCAATAAGTAGATTTTTTTTACAGTTAATTAGTGATGCCTCTCAGTATTTGGTCATTATGCTTATTCAGGAAAAGATCGGTGTTTACACCCTGCTTCCTCAGAGCAGGGCTTGTTTACTCAGGTTTCACATCTCCCAGGAAGCACCAAGAAGACATACCTGCTAACAAAGCGTGGATGTTGAGGCCCCTGTCTTGATCCACTGGGCTGCACACATCCATCATGTAGGCATGACTGGGATTGTCTGCTGAATCTGCACTGAAGTCCATGAGGACAACACCACAGACCGTAAGGATGATCCCCCATTTGTGGTTATTCTCAGTGTCAGACAAGGCACTCCCTATATCTTTGCCATTCAGCATAAGTGAGAGCCCAAGCAATGCTCCTGGGAACAAAACCAAAACAAAACCAGTCACTATTTGTAAGCAAGCCTGCAGAGCTCCAGACTCCACAAGCATTATTCTACCTGCACAGCCTTGCAGCAAGCCCTACTGCTCTTGTTCATATCAATGCAGCCTGGGGAATTAGTGTGGCTTATAGGATACACATAATCCTTTTCCAATATTTGAGCTTAACATATGTCTGGAGTTTACTTTGGCCAAAAACATCCACATTCTTGACCCTCAAAACATCTTTTCAGACTCTGAGAAGCTTTTATGTGTGGATCTCCAGTTGCCAAAGCATCAGTTCAGTGTCCCTCACCATCTTCATCAGACCCACAACACCCAACACCTCAGGAGCATTTTGTTCAGCTTAGTGCCACAAAGGAAGTCACATAAGCGAGATGCACAACGTTTTTAAGTGTTATGCCCATCATTTCTAAAAGACACACCTACTGCTAAAACCAGAATGAAAGGTCTTCTCCTCCCAAATCTTGATGTGCATCTGTCACTCCAGGCTCCCAGCAAAGGCTGTAGCAAAAACCCTAAAAAAAAGGAGTCACCAATGAACAGGATTCTTCTACAAGCCTGTTTCAGAGAGGAGTTAAAACAGGCATGCCTTAAAGGCAGTTAAGGCAGGACACCACAGTGCAGTGACATCCCCAGTCAGCACTGGTCACCCAGGGGCACACACTGCACACTGCCTGGCACTGCTCAGGACAGGGACTGAGTAACAGAATGTGCTGCTGCTCACTGCAGGGCACTTCACCCTGCATCAGTAACACAGAGTTTGACACCAGGTGAAGAGTCAGAGTACAAGTTAAACATTCTTAAGCACTCTGTTCCTTACAAGCTATTTCATTTATCCCATATTAGATGTGAGATCCCCTGCAGGATTAGCTTGGAAAACAGCAGGAAGCAAATATGCAAGTAGGAAAGATGTCTGTATTAATCTGTGCCAGCCTGTTAGGAGGGGCCTATCTGTTCTTCTGAAGCACATGTTGTGAGTACAAGACCAGGCAGAACAAAATTTTCCAAGTGGTATCCATAGTAATGGGTACACTCCCAGCTCTGCCTCTGTGCTAAGGCAAGTAATTCAATGCCTGTATCACCAGTGGTCAATGGTCTTTTATCATTGGAACACCTCATTTGTTTCAGAAAGCTAAACAGGAGAAGAAAATCCCACTCTGCTTTTTTTCACACACCCTTGAAAACTGTCTCTGTATGCTTTTTTCCAGGGGGACATAAATGGTTACACTGATCTTCTTATGCTTGTTTTTAAACAGGAACAGAACAACCAAAGCTTACCCTCACACAAGTTTTAAGAGGTTGAGAAGCTATTAAAAGAACAGATACTTTGAGCACGTTTGTCTTACTTCACATAGGGCACAGCAAGAATTGTCCTCCTATTTGTTTGTCTAAAATTATGGTTAGTACTTCTTAACCTCA
Organism: Peucedramus taeniatus; assembly: GCA_013400575.1. Taxonomy (NCBI): domain Eukaryota; kingdom Metazoa; phylum Chordata; class Aves; order Passeriformes; family Fringillidae; genus Peucedramus; species Peucedramus taeniatus. Next base: position 19,757 of record WBNO01009275.1, read on the forward strand.
AGAGAATATACTCATGAACAGCTGAGGTACTGCAAACAAAAAATTAAAAAAAAAAAGCCATAGTGGAAAAAATAAGAGGGAAGAAATAGCATCACAAAAAGTTACCTAATATAGGGCTGATGAACCACACCATTCCATACAGTTGGTCTGGAAGCCCCATCTGGAGCAGCACAGGGGTAACATAGGCTGTTTCCATGGCATAGCTGAATTCAAGCCCAAAGAGAATGCACCCATTGAAAAGGAGTTCCAGGAAAGACCTCTGAGGCTGGAGATCCCCAAAGTCAACCAGATCAATGGGACACGGAGTATTTGGCGGAGGCGGCGGCGAGGGCCGGATGTGTTTCCTCCTTTTCGGGTGTCTCTTGAAGTTGTTGGCCCGGTGACTTATGTGCCGTGTGGGCAGTCCAGAATAGCCTGGAACTGATGACCTCCAGACCTCCTGAGAAGCCACACCTGACAAGAGGGCAGCATCGCTGACAGGGCTTGGTGCAGATGGTGGAATCATCACGGGTAGGGGTCTGGAAGACAAACAGCTCAGAACAAAATGGCTGAGGTAAGAAAAACTTTGCTTAGTTTTTTTTACTGAAGTTCAAGTAATTTCTCAACATTTCACATACAAAGTATGGCCTTTGTATTAGTTACAAACTCTTCTTTCCATTTGTGTTTTATGGGCACATCTCCTGCATCCTTGCACAAATGAGACACCAGAGATACTGTCCAGGTTACCTAGGTATTTGCCTACCATCACAGGGGGTTAAGATTGAAATATTTAAAACAATTAACAGTCACAGATGTCACATTTCCCAGAAGTTCCCAATGGGTCAGCAAAGGGTTTACATTTATGTAGAATTCACTTGAGTTAAACTTACTCAAGCTAAAAAAATAAAACATAATCTCAGTCTATGTTTACAATAATGCAAAGCTGTGGCCTGGCAGCAGATTCCAGACCCCTGCTGCAACAAGAAATCACTTTGGCAAAAAATCCTTTTGCTACTGATCCTACCACTCCTGCTGCCTGTGCAGAGGCCAAGGCTTTATGCAACACCTTTATCTCAATGACCAAGTTTAGTTTTATTCCTATTTCCATTCCTGAATTCAGCAGAGATATCTCCACTGCAAGGAGGGAGTCTGATCCTTAGGAACTGAATCATGAGAGGAAGATACATACCCCACAAGCCACCCTCAAAACTGCTACTCCTTTTTTAGTGCTTAATGGTACCCAAGTGCTGAATAGGCTCCTTGGATCTCATCAGAATCACTCCTGCAGCCAAAGTGTGCAGTGTGGTGGGTAAAACAGCCAAATGGTTTCCAAAATAGCACATCAGATAGATGCCAACAGATCTGCTGCATAAACGGACCACATGTGATTTCTTGATTTTTGCCAGAAATGGAAACAGCTCATGAGTGAAGTCTGACCTTTTCTTTATGCCTCCTTGCCCATAGACCAAAGCTGCTGCTGCACAAGAACAGCTCCACATCACCCCATCCCTCTTCACAAAACCCTCACAACTGCACACTACTGAGTAAAACAAGTCTCTTACTTTTTTGATCCCCAGTTCCCCCGGGGAAAAAACTCCCAGTTTTTCTACTCTTTGGCTGTACAGCACTCTCTTAAATCTCATGTTTTCTGCCTCTTCGTCTGGCACATTTCATACACTGGTCTCCCTTCCTGTAGCCCTTAGTCTACACAAAGCCACAATTTATTGTATATCCCCAACTATTACTGAAAGCAGAACCCCCTAAGTCCAGGTTTACCATCACACTAACTCAGGCAGTGTTAAGCATGGTGGATGATGCCTACACAGACCAATCCTCAGCTCCATGCAGGGATCCAGAGACACTGCACAATACAAAACTGACTGCCAAGCACCTCACAGAAGACTGCAGCTGGAGTAACCTGAGTGCATTTGGGGGCCAAGGAGGATAAGGAAGGATAAGAGTGAGAAGGCATCTATTGAAATATTGCTAACATTGTATCAAGGGTTTCCTGGAGACCACTTCTCCTCAGAAGAGGTGTATATCATGCAAGAGAGAAGAGCAGGCAATTCATAATCCCAGCTGCATGCCTTGACAGCCCTCACCTCACACAGCACCAACAGCAAGCTGCATCTTGCTAGGAAAGCTCATTAGCCACAAAGTCCCATACAAGGACCAGCAGAAAGAGAAGTGTATGGAGACTTCATGAAGACATCTGCACCAGTGTTCCCCTTGACACTGTTTCTCCAAATTACTGAAAACTTCTTATGACCCATGTCTTTCACAAGCAGAGTACTTACTTTGCAGAGTACCTTTATCAGCCTCCAGGACAAGTAATTTCCTTTCCACAATGAGAATTTGTTAAAAATGAGGAGATACCTGAAAGAAGACATAATGAAAACCCAATCAGATTCATGACAGTTGCTCTAACACCCTTTTCACAGAGCCATGACAATGAAGATGAGTTAAGATGAGTTAGCAGCCCCCTTCACTACTATTATACCTTGCCATTGGCACAGAGGGTGTTATCTCCTTATCCTCATCTATTAGTTTCATTTCATACTAGATCCACCTTTATCTTCCTGCTCTTTACTGTGTATTGCAAAGCTATTGCATTCCAAGTCATAAGTAGCAATGTTTGAGTGGTATAAGGAAAGACCCCTATGCATGGCTCAAAAATACACATGGTGACCTGCAATTACTTGAAATGAAAGGCTATTATTGACAACATGTCAGTGATCCGGCAAAAATCAGTGTAAAACTGAGCCTATATCCCCAATCCCCCATTTTCCTCAACGTACTCGTTGTTCAAAGCAAGACATCTCAAACCTGCCCTCGGGTAAATCTACGTGGTGATCCCAACAGCGGCAAGACAGGAAACCTCTCCCTTAGTGTGGCTGCTAGCCCTCAGTGTCAATAGTTATTTGGGATATTTCGCATTCGACGTCTGTTACACCAACACTTGCACATCACAGTCTGGACGGCGATGCTGGCTCTGCCGGCTGCTGTCCGCACAAACGTGTGTGCTCAGGCAATGTGCTCGGCAGGCAGGCTCGTCCGCCCTCACCGCTCCTCCTGCCACCGCTACGCCGAAAATAAGTCTACTTTTCTGGCAGAATCTGGTTCCAGTTTTTCTGCTATCGGGTACCGAGGGCTCCAAAACCCCACAGTCATCGGCGCCGCGGGGGAAGGCCGGCCCTGACCCTGGTGCTGACCCGGCCGCCGCCTGCCCATCCTTTGTGCCGGCCGGGCGGGAGCCGCGCCGGCAGCGC
>WBNO01009275.1:23029-40922 GCA_013400575.1 Peucedramus taeniatus
GCTCCCGCCGCCCCCGCACCGGCACCGCCTCCCCGGAGAGCCCCCGGGCTGCCGCGGGCTCAGCAGGAGCCGGGCGGAGAAGTCGCCCCCTGCTCACGGCGGTATCCCCGCTCCACGGCCTCGGCGCAGCAGCGCTCGCAGCCGCTCCCGCCCCGGACAGATGCGGCTGCCGGGCGCTCATTCCCAAATTGGCACTGGTGAGGCGGATCGTGATAGTAAGATTTTTAGCGGGTACAGAGATATTTTTTGATAGGCCTGTAGAGCAGATGCCATAGAATATGATGCACTTCTCTATTTAACAGTCTTCCCCTTCCTTGGCTAAAGAAATTAGGCAATTTTATTTTATAGTGCCTTATTTTGGGCTTGTGTTTCAAATTTCCTCATGGTTTGCAAACAAAGATGTAATTATGTACTGGTCTGCTCTACTTTTAAAATAAAACTTAAAATTCAGAGCCTTAATCATTAAGCATTCTTAATTTATCTTCAGAGGTTACCATAACACTGCAAGAATCCCTTGTATATATTAGTGTTTAGGTCTTGTAGAATTTATTGTAGCAGGAAGATGGCACATAAATCAGTAGTCATAGTAGGAATAAAAGGTATTGTGCCATTTGTCTGTAGAAAACCAGCTCTAATTCATGCCATAGAGGGTGCAATCACATTTGGAAAAGATGCCAAGGAGCACTGTCTGAGGCAAATAGGGTTCAGCTAGGGGACAAGCTCATATAAAGCCTGACAAGAAATTGTGAGAAATTGGGATAATCTAGCAGCACACAAGGATAGGCACAAGAGATCACTGCACATTGTTATTGCCACGAATTTCCTGCCACCTGATCTATAGTGTTCAATTTTTTTACATCAGTTTGGCCATGATATTGGTCAAGTACTCTTCATCAGTGTTTATGTAATTAAACAGCAGTGTTTAATTTAAGGATCTGTGTAGAACACTTAGGGTTACTGACTCACAGCATGACATTTGCAGGGCAGAAAGGGGTTTGTATTGTCTAAATGAAAAGTGGGACTGAGTTCCTCACCTATCCTCAAATGTTCTTCCTCAAAAACCACAACCCAAAGCATGTCCACAGCCCCAGCAAAACTCTTCCCTTCACTGCTTTCTAAGACAGGGCTCTCTGTAAGCATCTTGTTCCTGAGCTGACCCTGAGCTATGTGCCTGATTGTGCCTGATTAGGTGAAACTGAGCAAGAAACTTGTCATGCACTGGCATTCTTGCACTGTTGCCAGTAGTTTGGTACAGTGCATCTTTTCATCTCCTTCTCCCCTGTCAAAATGCTCATGCAAGACAAACTAAACACAGATGAGAGAGTAAATCCAATGTCATAGATGTCATAGTAATGAAATAATCTCAAAAATACACCTGTTTGTCCCAAACAACACGTGTTCCATGCCAGACACCACTGCAGGCTTCTACTGAGGATGCTTCAGGTTCCCCATTTTGACATACACTCTATTCTCAGTCCTCTTGGCAGATTTGAAGCTATTTTGGTCCTGGGATGTCCCTCACCTGTGCTCAGCTTTTTCTTTTGCCGCCCCAGATACGAAGCTTCTGGATCTCCACCAACCCAGCCTTGCCACATGCCACTTCTCAGTGCTGATCCACATGGCTGTGGCCACAACAGGATGCTGTGTCTGCACCCAGGTCTCATCCACAATATCCACTACTCCACTTGCTGCCTATTGAGAGAACAAACTGGTTTTAGAAGCCACATTCATAACAAACGGATTAAAATCATTGCAGTTGCTCTGGAAGAAAACAATCACATTCTCATTCAAAACCACAGGTTGACAGCATCCCTTTTATTTACCTGCCTCCAGTGTCACAGCCACTGAAAAGATCCTTCATGCTCTGAGCAGAAAAGGTGAAAAACAGAGAAAAAAACAAGGGAGAAGAAGATGATTTGAAATGCTAAGGATGAAGGACAGGAACAGAAGTAGGTCCAGCAGGGTGGCACAGCTGGTAAGAGAACATGAGCAGGCAGGTCTGCTGCCAGAACGATCAGACAGGTGGGGCAAGAGACAGCAGTGCTGGGAGAAGCCACTGCCATCAGAAGTAGTTGTAGGAACACCAGCTACTTCTCACCCAGCTTCTGGGACTGTGGCTGTCACACACCCACCATTGTTAACTGCCTGCTTTGATAAAGACCCAGGCTTAGCCACCCCTGCAGTGACCACAACTGAGAATACAGCACAACCCCTGCTGCCACCAGCCTCAGTCCAACCACCACCCGTGTGCTAGAGCTCTGCAAACACTGGGAAGATGAAAATGGTACATAAGGGTCCCATTCCTTGCCATGAGGATGGCTTTTTGTTCCACCTGGGCATGGAGACTGGGTTATATTATTAATGCTGGCAGGCACTCGTGGCCATTTTATACAATGATTTTTCCTCTTAAACGTATTTGAGACATTAAACTCATGTTTATTCCATGGTCAGTTAAATAAAATTGTCTGCTCAAAACTTACACAGATTAATTCTTACACCATTTAGCACTGTCTGTCCACTTGGGGACAGTGGGACAAGTAACTCTAGTCCTTCCCAGGGTAAGAACAAAGGAGAGAACAAAAGCAAATCCTGCTGTGCATTCATTTATTAGAATCCTTTGGGCTTTAGACAAAATAGAAACCACAAATCTCCTCTCCTCTGTGAGTTTGCACATAAATTGCTGTTGAAATGTAAAGCTACTCATTTACTTTGTACCAGTTTAACCCATCAGCGTTCAAAAGAGCAGGTTTTGGTGGTGAATACCTACTGCTATGAATCTGCACTGTTCCCTCCTAACTTCTCTGGGTGCAAGATGGTTTTGCATTCACTAAACACTTTTGTTAAGTCCTTCCACAAAGCAGCTTCTGACAGCATATTCATCTCTGCTCATTTACAGCTTGATGTTAGGCTTGCTGTTTCATTTGCCAGGCCTCATTATTTGCTTTGCTCAGATCAGACCATTCCTTCGTTTCTTAGAAACTTCTCTTACTATCCCCATAATCCTTTCCTCTGAAGCAGACATTAGCTCCAGTCAAGTGAAATTCTGTGCAAGACACCAACAGAGAGTATGTTGTTCTCCCTGTTGAAGAGCGGGGTTTCAGTTCTGTGGTGTTGAGTGTTTCTTTTTCTCCTTTTGTCCTAAAGATAATTTAAAACATCTTTCAGTTTGGTTCAGTGGATCCATGATGTCATTCTGTGATCCATCTGGAACTAGCAGCTTCTTTTGCAAACATGACTTGATATTTTGAGGGGGGGAGATACAAAGTCTGTAGCAAACAGACTCGCCATGGAAGTTGTTTGGTGCTCCGGGGCTGCTGTTTTAGAACACCCAAAGGCCACATGAATGCTGGAGCAAAGATTAATCTATGCTCAATGACTCAATGAAGAAGAGGCCTGATGAGTTACCAGGTTTTTGTGTCTGCAGAGGAACCTGTGCATACATGTGTCGTGGTTTGATACTGGCCAAATGTCAAGCACCCACGAAAGTCATTCACTCACTCTCTTCTGCTATAGTTGGGCAGAGGAAAGGGAAAAAATTAATGAAGGGTTTATGAGTTGAGATAAGAACTGAGAGAAAAATACTCTCAGGGCAAAACAGGCTCAAATTTAAAGGTATAAGATAAATTTATTATTAACAGAGTCAGAGGAAGATAATGAGAAGCAAAAGAAGCCTTTAAAACAATTTCCCCTCCCCAGCCCTTCCCTCTTTCCCACCAACAGCGCAGGGAGACAGGGCGGGGGGGTTTTGGTCAGTTTGTCACTCGAGGTCTTGTTCTGTTCACTCAGGGAGAGGAGTCTCCTCTGCTATGCCATGGGCTCCCTCCCACGGGCAACAGCCATCCCAAACCTGCTGTGGTGTGGCTCACTCGTCCACAGGGTGCAGTCCTCCAAGGATAGGCTGCTCTAGTTTGGGAGCAGGGGCCCTCTCTCTCTCTCTGTTCGGGTCTGCTGCTGGATCACAGCTTTCTCTGGCATCCACCCACTCCACCGGCAGCACTTTTCCCAGGGCTGTGAGTGGATCTCTGCATGCCCCGTGGACTTCATGCATTACAAGGGCACAGTTTGTTTAACCAAGGCCCTCACCACAGCCTGCAGAGGAATCTCGGCTCTGACTCTTGGAGCACCTCCTCCCCTTCCTTTTTTTCCACTCTCCTTGGTGCCGCCATGTTGTTTTCCCTCACGTGTCATTTCCTCCTCTTCTCTGACTAGAGGAAAACTGCTGCTCATTGCCAACAAGTTCCACCANGCCAGGGGCGGCCAGGCAGGCCAGGCTCCCGCGGGCCGCGCCGAGATGGCCCCGGCCGCGGCGCCTTGCCACCCCTGGGAAAACCACGCCTGCGCTGCTTGGATTTTCTTCTAAAATGTGTCCTCACAGAGGTGTTACCAACCTCTCTAACTGGGCCAGCAGCATGTCCATCTTCAGAGCCATCAGAGATTGGCTCTGTCGGACATGGTGGAAGCTTCTAGCAGCTTCTACCTAGCACAGAACCTACCCGTGTGGCCCCTTCCCCACTACCAAAAACCAGGCTGTGCCAAATCAACAACAACACTCTGCAAGCTCTTCTCCACTTCCTACAGAACAGCAGGCAGCCTGCTTCGATACAAGTAGAGTCATCAGGGAAAGACCTCCCTGGAAGAGATCACACCAACCCCTCTTCCTTCAGGAGGACCAGGAATGTGCATGTTGTGTTACTGTGGGAGACCTCGGGTATGGCTGCAGAGATCTCCTCAGAGCAAACAACGCCAGGCTTGTGATAGCAGTACAGCTCAGAGGCCTTGACACAGAATGGCTGCCTTGCAAATACTGTATGAGAACATCAGAAACTGTATCCCCTCCTGAAGACACAAGGAGTAGCAGGAAAGGCTCTCAAATTAAGTAACTTTTTTTTCCTAATTTATCAGAATTCACTTCATTTAAAGTGGGGGGAAAGCTACTTAGTGTGAAGAACTTCAATTTTTCTCCTCTGGAGCTCCACAGAGGAGGTGGGGTGACTGCAGAGCAGTAGGTGAGGAAAAGCCAGAGCAGCATAGGTAACAGGAGAATAATTGCTAAGCCTACCTCCAGTCAATTTGCAACATTTCCAGGTTAGTGGTGCTGTCATATACTGGACAGCTTTCATTTCCATAGCACAGAAAAGACTAAAGCTTCCCTGTGCTCAAAATAAAACACTGAGTATTGCTCCTTGGGAGGAATATGTGGTGTAGCTTAATCTGTCCTTTTTGACTACCACAACCTGGCAATAATACAGAAAAACACATTGGAGCGACAAGTTAATTATTGTCCATGCACTGAAGTCTTTCAAAAGGAAAAACAAAGCAGCCTTTGCCTGGTTTGGGAGAATGAGGTTCAAGTTTGCAGGGTCGAGGGCAGGGGGTGGTGGTAGGGTTGGAGTGCCACTCCATATTAGCTAATTATTAAGCAGAAAAGTTCGATTAAAGAAATGTCACAGTTTTGGCCATGGCCTTTATGCTATTCAATACCACCTCAGCCATTGCAGGGATGGGGAAAAGCCTCCTCTGGCTTCCAAGAAGAAGGGCATTCCTTCTGGTGGAAGAAAGGGAGGCAGGTGAAACAGTCCAGTATTGTTTTATTTTACATGTAAATTGTTCCTTTGTCTTATACCTTTTGTTATTAATATTGCTGCCGTTACTGTTCCTTTTCTTATCTCATTGCTGTTTCCAGCAAATTGTTCTTATCTCAGCCTGTGATCTTTGTCTTTTGAACTTTCCATTGGTGGAGGAGGTGGGTTTAGCAGGACTGCTAAACTGGGGAATAGCATTCCTGAGCCACAAGAAGAAAGCACTCAGAACTTACCAAAAAGTTGAGATCTCTTACTTATTTGTTGCCAGTGGTTAGCTCTCACTGAAAGAGTACTTGACTGAGTCATGTGGGCTGTACTATGCCTTAGTACCACAGCTGATTTGGCAAACCCACTGCCAGTGATATTAAACAGCTCATATGACAACACACCACCTTGTGTTTTCTAAGTATTTTAGATAAATATATATTTATGTGTATACAAACACAGTGACTGTCTTAAGTTCTTCAAGCTGCGTAGGATTTAATGCCATGGATTCAAGACATTTGTCTGACATAAAACAAATTGCCCATGAAATTTTGGGTGAGTTTTCAGAAGGTTTTAGAGGAAAAATAACCACTCATCTTATGTGACTTTTTTACAACAGCTTCTTTGTCACTGTGTATGAGACCAGAGTATCCTGGTCTGTAGCATCTTCCTGTTCTACTTAGGCAGTCACTGTATTTTAGCAAAAGCACTCTTGGAATAAGCTACAGTCAGGAACTCTTATAGTAGAGATCCAAAGATCTCAGCTCATGTCTAGAGAACAAGGTGTCAGCAGCTGCATTTTCTCCTCTTGTACACAAACATGGTTCCAGATATCCATACACACAAAACCTGCCCACTGATTTTTCACTGTATTTTGGCAAGGGGAGAGAGAGGGAAGGTCAGCCTTGAAGGGGTCAGGCAGCTGAACCAGATGATAGTTGGAGGTCCCTTCAAATTGAACTATTCTATTTTGTTCCCTAAGACATTTTTCTTGAGAACTAGACAGCAGCATGATTACTTAAGAAGCTAGGAGTAAAGCCCTGTACATCTGCTACCGAGCATCAGGCCTGCCTCTTTTAAACAGTCTTTTTTCAAGCAAGGTCAATACTCAAAATTTTCTTGTAATCCCTCAGAAAGCTTGATGCAACTCTTTCTTTTATGCAGTAAACTCCTCATTCTGTCCAATGCAGTAAACAAAAAGCCACATTATCGATAAATTTCCTTGATGCTATTGTTCTTTTGCACTATAATTTAAAACAGATCAACCCTAGACCACCTGAAAGTTTGCAAATCAGGGACCAAGACATTTAGTCAATGCCAAGTTCATGACAGTCTTACATTTACTTAAAATTAGTTCAGCTAATGACAAAAGTTGCTAGAGTTGGAATTATGGAATATCCCAAGCTGGAACTGACCCATAATGATGATCAAGTCCAACTTCCTGCTCATCACAGGTCCACCTAAAGCTAAACCTTATAACAAGACATTCCTTGAGCTCTGACAGGATTGGTGCCATGATGACTTTCCTGGGGAGCCTGTTCTGGTGACTGACCATCCTCTCAGTGAAGAACCTTCTCCCAATGTCCAATCTGAACTTCTCCTGGCTCAGCTTCATTCCATGGCCTCGTGTTCTGTTGTTGGTTACCACTGGAGTTACACAGATGAATAGAGGTGTTCATCATACAGGCTAACATGTCCTCTAAATCCCAACTGCACCTGCTCTTTCCACAGTCCACTTTTCCAGATCATTTCTAGAGCCAATCCCAGCTTGCCTTCTTCCCTTGAACTCTCCCTGTACATCTCTTCCAGGCAGATGAGAGCTTTTGTTAAATCCAAATGAAACTCTGCTTTCCACAACATTTATGCTACCAGTTGAAGAACAAATTGTATATTTCTGTAAATGCCCAGTCATGCCACTAAGGTCTATGGCCTATAGTATTGAACACAGTGCAAATACAGAGTAGGACAGAAAAAAACAAGCAAGTTCAAACAAGGTGAGGTGCATCTCAATTATATGTTCTTAATGCTTATATGGTAAGATGAGCTTACCACGTAAATTACACCGCCCCAGCATCCCTTACCTGCCAACTGAGTAGGAGTAAAGAAGTTGGTGGGCAGCTAATACAATGTAAGAACATAAAGAAACCTTGTATGTGCCAGTCTGCACACCACCTCCATATCTGGCCCTCAGCACATTGTCATATGACTTTAATAGCCCAGATAAATCAGTTCCTGAACCCAACTCCTACACTGGCTATATTAATGGATGCATTAAGCATTTAAAAAGACACTTGAATTTTTACTTTGAAAAAGGAAAAACACAACCAAAAAACCCATACCTAAAGCATCACTAGAAATAAGAACCAGCACTTTACTGCAGAATGAAGAGCAATGCTAACAGCACTAATCCACTGAGTTTTCAATTCATTGAGAAAATAAATTCAACATAGTGAATTACTGTAGAATACATGAACATCAGTCTTTAATATTCAGGAAAATTTCATTAATGCCACACTTCACCTAAAGCATTCAAGTGTTGTGCAGTGACAGCCAGTTTTTCTTCCAGTGGTTTGTACTTGATTTGACTCATGTTTCAACTCAGACATTTCCACAACAGCAGCGTATACATTCACTCCTTTGCTGCCCAGAGCTTTCTGCAGACTGCTCAACAAACTCTTCTGTTTACTTCTGCAGAACAGAATAAATAGTGCTGCCCTCAGAATAATATGAGGACGTTTATCCAGCTCCTGCCCGCATCAGCCACCCCTTCAACGGCTGGTGTCTCACCGACAATGAAAACCCAACACCGTTCAGAGAATTAGTCACTAGAGGGCACTTAGAGAACCCAGAAGATTGAGAATGTGCTTGGGATCAGAAGGCCACGACAGTTTAAAGAGTCCAAATGATGAGATTTGCATTTACTTCCTAAGCAAACTCCTGCGACCAATATTTTAAGATAAAAAACCAGGAAAATAATTCTATTTCAGATTATGACCTTTATCATATTTTGTCTTTCCATCAACTGAATTAAAGAAGGCTGGGGAAAAACTCTCCTCTGAGGCAACACACAGACTAGGCTACATTGGCCATCCTTCTAGACAAATGTTGAACAAAAGTGTTAATTGCTGGCATGTAAGATAGAAATCGTGTGAGGTAGTGGCTGTTGCTGCTGAATGCAGCTTCAGGGAAAGAGGTGCAGGCACACACAAACCAGTGTGGCAAACTCACTGAAATACAGCATTTCATTTCACTGCAGTGCCTCAAATTGACTATGCATTTTACAAGAGACAAGGATGTGATTATGCCTCAGAGGCCCTGCAGATTTTATTCTCTATGTGACAAACCACTGGAAGGTGACAAGTGCTATGTCAGGAAAGCAGGAGCAAGAATCCTGGATGGTGGAACTTGCAGTCACCCAGAGCAGGCACAGGCTGTATATATTTGACTTCTAAACTTAATTCCTATTTAAAGACAGAGCATAAATAAAGACTACTCTTATCCCTGCTGTGTTACCTGAACAGCTCAATTCTTTGCTTCTTGTATTAATTGTAAGCTGCAGCTTTCAGCCCAGTATGTCCTGTCTTTAGTAAGATTAACATTTTCTTGGTTACTTAGAGTCTTTTTTCTGTATGCTTCTGATCTTCTGCTGGAGGAAAAAAAAAAGCAGAATTTGTAATCAGTGAGTTCTGCAAAACCTCAAATCATTGCTTTTGTGAAGGCCAAGTGCAGGGCAGCACAAGGAAGGGTTGATCTGCTGCTGTGCAGGAAGAAGTGGTGAGGTGAGCACAGGTCACAGCACCTGGCCATGGAGGAGGGTGGTGAGCAGTGACCCTGACAGGTCTGTCACTCACTGCCAAAGCATTGCTGCACTGAGCTGTGTTCTCTAGCAGGGCATTGGGCTGGCTCAGGGCTCAGATGGAGAACTCAGAACTCACACAAAAAAGCAGAATGGCACTGAATGGTACTTGGTGGACACTGCAGAAAGACCAAAGGTGTGCCTGCCTCTTGCTGAGTATTCATTAAAACTCTGATTTATAAATTGGCTCTGTACCTTGTCTAAATTGACTTTGGAAGCCTACAGGAAATACTGCCCCACTTCCCTGTGTTTGTTTGCCACAGGGGAAATGAGAAACCACTGGATCCCTGGGGCTAATTACTTTCTTCAAAACCCAGCATTGCTCTGTCTCTGACTCAGCTGCAGCATTCAATTTTCTGCTGAGATTGTATCTATATCGCATTACAGGATGAGTTGCAATAGCACCTGATGTTAATTGCAGTGCACAGACTGCTCCCTTCTCTCCTTTACACCAGTTATCAAGAAAAACCAGAAAGTCCACTTCTGCTGGTTTTAATTTAGCCTCTTCCACCCATACAGAGTGCCTGCCAGACAGGAGAGGCAGGGGCTGTCATCCTCTTTCTGCCTGAAAATATCTAACAACAAGGTAGAGACTAGCTGGATGTCTGCATGCAGATGTCTGCATTCCATCCCCAACAATCAGATACTTTATGGAGACAGATGTTGGGGTGCACAACAGCCACTCAGTGTAAACAGTTGCAGACTGGTACCATAGTATTTCCTGGACTGCCCCAAAGCCAGGCAGCCTTCCTTGCCTCTTGCATCCACTGAAAGCAGAGAAAAGGACAGAGATGAAGTAATAGAAAAAGGACATCCCTAGGCTGCTCTCGAAGCTTGTCAGTCTCTTTCAGGATCTATGCCTGCCTAAAACACCAAAGCAGCCCTTAAACACACCCACAGAAACAAGCAGGGGCATTCTGACTGGACAAGAGTATATGGCTCAGCAAATTGTCTTGTGGGAACTAAATCTGAGAAAATTTTTTGGGTCATGAATAAAATTTACCTTTTCCTGGAGCACAGTGAAAACGATGAGGAAGTTTAACACCTTATCATTATTTTGTTTCCCTCCTAAATGTCCATCTCTGACTGTGGCATTCTAGCACTAACCATGTATCATATGGTTTTGTCTCTGACAAGTCATTTGCTAGCCTGTCATTTGCCAGCCTATCATTTCCCACTCCCCTTCTGCCAGCAGCAACCAGGATTTCTGTCATTTTCAAGTGTTAACCAGCATTGGCAGCTGCCACTTGCTTGGCATCATATGTACATAGAAGAATTATAAGGATTTGTAACATGTGCCACACTTTCAGTGCACATTGAATGAATAGCATTAGAAGAAAATTAATTGATTGGTCTATTGGAAAGCAATGCCTATGGGACTAGCACTGGGGGCTTTGGATATTTTTGAGTGAGATCCTTCAAGCTCAGCCTCCCACTAAAAGAACAGGAGGGCAGCCACAGTAGATCAGGCAGCAGTTCTGTTTCCTACAGTGCACAGTGGCTGCTGCTGCTCACAAGTCTGCCTTTTACTTCTACTGGTGTAAATAACCTATTCACCTTGCCATGCAATTTGTTGAGTGTTTTTTGAGTGTTTTCAGGTGAGTCTGAGTGCTGTAAGCATCTCCTCTCTTCTGATTTCTTGCCCTTTAGTTAAAGGCCCTTTCCCTGTTTGGCAGCCCATTGCTTTCTACTCCTTCCCCATCAGCATTAACAAAATTGCTCTGACTGGAGTCCAACTAGCAACATGATGTTTCCAACCTGGAGTTGCTCTGGGATTTGCCTTCATTCTCTTAGGATAAAGGAGGTTAAAAAAATAGGAGAGGAACAGAACATTCTGTCAAATAAACATTTGCTAATGCTCTTGAGCAAGAGAAATAGAACAGGTAGCAAACAGATTAACTATCTGCTACAGCAAATAAACAGCAGCAAAGGTGCCCTGGACACTCTTTGGAAGGTATTTCTACATTAAGCCTGATACTCTGATATATTAATTGATCTCTCCAACAAGACCCATGACCTTTATACACAAAATTGGAGGCCAAACCTCAAAATAATATAATTAATCTCCCACCTTGTATAATAAAAACGGGCTGGCTCTTAGTTTGACTTCCCTACCCTTTTTTTTTTCTCTCTCCCATGAGGAATAAGTGATTTTGGCAGGTACACAGTTACTCAGTTTATCAGTAAAATTATAATCTCTTTGGGCATAGGACTAGCAGAGCTTGCTGAGAATCCACAGGTTTGATTCTATATGGAAGTTTAGTGCCACTTCTAGGTCAGGTTTATGTCTGAAGATTGAGCATGGTAAATGAGCAATTGGTTCCTCTCTTCTGAGGCTGAGCTACAGGAAGGGGTCTGACTGCAGCCTGGAATACCTTAACCAGCAGGGAGTACTTTTCCTTCTAGGCCTGGAACAGATGAAAATGACACTGCAGTCTGAGTCAAGCTCTAGGGTAAAAAAACTGAAAAATACCATTGAAAAAGGGTGGAGAATGGCAGAAATTATTTAAGAGCTGAAAAATATTTTGCAATCATCTAACTAAATAATTTATCTTTTGAATTCCTGCATGAGACACACAGCAAGAGCTTCTAAGGCAGTTGGTTCAACCTAGGGCAGAAAATTAAAGCTAAACAAATTGAAAAGACAAGTAAAATGTTTTTCAGAGCTAGAAAAGATCAATTGATGCAATAAGCTACTGAGGGAAGCAGTAGACATGCACAGGTCTCTGGACTCATCTGTTAGTCAAACAGGAAGACAGAACATGGATGGAAGATGCTTCTGCTCTATGAGAGCTCAGCCCATGAGAGTATTGGTCCCTTGTAGCCAAAGGATGAGAACCTATCTAAACAATCTTTTCTTAAAGACAGTAGGGACAGAGTTAGATCACATCCACTCCACACCAAGCCAAGTTACCATCTCTTGGAAGATCAAGAAAATCTCCTTCTCAAGTGTTATGGTGAGAGAGGACATGATAGCCTCCAGCCAATTCCTTCAAACAGACCATATTCCCTTGGCTCTCATTTTCACATTGGCCAAGAAGCTCACAACCTTCCCATGCACAAGGGGCAAATGCTTCCAACCTCCCACACTTGTTTTTTTAAATTAAAAATCCCACTGCACCAGGAGAGTGCTTAAGTGATCAGGTTACATGGAGGCAATAAAATGGGAGAACTTTTTGATCAAAGATAAAGTGAACATCCCAAGACACTCGAATATAGGCTCGTTTAAATTGCAAATATCAAGTAGATGTCTTCACTGAGACTTCTAGAGATCAGATTTCACAGTTGAAGGACAGAGATGAAGATTAGTATATTTATACAAGTAGACTTTTGTCACTATTTTGTCTCTGGGCATGTTGGATAGGAGATAAACAGGTTTGATAAAAGTGTCTTGCTGCAACTTTTGCACAGCTTCTCAAGCCACCCATATGCCTAAAGAGAAACATTGCCACCAAATCTAGTCCATGAACCACAGTCAGGCCCTATCCTTTGCTTTCCATTGATCATACTAAAAATAAAGCCTAGAGAGCCAGTTCTCAGATACAGGAGCACATAGTGTTAACATAATATTGGTCCTGGGAACTTTGTGCACACATTTTCCTCAGCAGAAGAGATGAGCAGGACTCCCTCAGCTTTAAAGCACACTGGGCAACACTGAGTCTGGATCTCTCCTCAAAATTAATTTCCTTGAGGACTTCAAAAGGGCAGAAACATGTAGATGCTGTGGACAGGTGTGGTTTTTAGCATTATATATTTTGTAGCTAAAACAACAATCTGTGTATTGGTAGCTCTGTACAGGAAGCAGGATCTAACTTACATCAGAATTCTGATGGGCTTTTATTATGTGTATCAATCCCAGAATTGCCAAGCTGGGCAGCTGGCAAAGCCAAATGTCACATCAATATTCTCAGAAAACAGATGCATTTTAGATTGCCTCTACTTGTCACACCAAATGGATCTTCACTAAGACAATCATTATCTTTTTTATTCTTCTCCAAAATGGAATTTGCTTCCATTTGCAATTCTGTGTAAACCCACCAGCAGCTGGACACAGTCTAACTTTTCTCAGCCCTTCATGGATACTTACAGGTGCAACACACCCAGCTGGAAAGAAAGGGTTTATTATGTGTTTGTTATCTCAGCCACTGCTAAAACTCCTGATGGGAGGCTACACAGAAAGGACAAGTTGGGAAGGAAGGTTCTATTAAATGGACTGTCCACAATCACAATGTCTCCTCAAAAACCCCCACTGTCACCTTCTTCTGTGGTCAGCTGACAGAAGTCATGGATGTCATGTCCTCTAAAGCTTAAGTCAGAAGAGCTGCTTCCCTCTTTGTTTTGCACAGAGTGCACCCGGGTAGCAACACACACATTACATAATAGTAAGTCAGAAACTGAAAGGAGCCAGATTGCTAAACCCTTCTATGCGGATGAGATTTTTTTATTTCCATCACCTGATAATTTAATTGCTCAATTAACTCTGCCTGAATGCCTTGGCTGTGGAAGAGGAATGTTCCCTTGCAGGTCATGGTAAACCAGACAGGAGGCAAGTAAGCAAAGCAAAGGTAAATGATTCCTCCACAGCAAACCAAATGCATCATCCAATTGTATTTTCTCTCCTGCTCTGCTCCTCCCTCCTCGTGTTTTAGGCACAGAACAGGCACCAGACAAATAAAAGACCATAAAACTCTGGTAAAGCCAGTATCACAGGCCTCACCAACATGGTTTAAATCCAAAACTTTCTTAGCCAATTCAAACCTAGCTTGGACATTTCTTTTTGCATTTCTGAAACTCTGTAATATGCCTAATTTAGGTAGCAGGGTAATCTCCTCCTTGAGGAGGACTTTGAAACATCTGCTGTATCACTGAACATTATACTCTTGTTTTTCTTCACCCAAGAAACCAGTGGACAGGATGCAACTAAAGTGGCACTTTTTGACCATCCTGAGGCAGAGTGGGACTGACTGAGGGCCTGTGGAGGTAATTCTTGTCCACCAGCAGACCCTATCTCAGAGGACTCTGGTTCCAGTGAACATGCCTGTAAACATTATTGCAGCAAACTACACATAATTAAATCATTCCTTCTTTCATAAATACAGCAGTCAAGTTCACAAACCTGTGTCTCTGCTGTTCATGTCAAAACCTGAGTGCTGCTGTACAATTTATGGAATCATGTTAGATTATTTATTTATATTATTTCTCATTTATATGTTAGTGGGCAAAAATTTCTATTAAAAATAATTTTAAATTGCTTAGGGATATAGGAGAGTCTGTATTCCTGGAGACTTTTAAGATTGTCTGCCAGGATGCTTGGGAGCATGTTAATGTTATTAGATCCTGCCTTGGGCCAAGGAGATAACATAGAGGAACTCTGTGACCTTGCAAGATCTTTCCTAGCTATTCCTGGAACCACTGAATGACAATGGCCTGGAAAAGCAGCAAACTAAAACCTAGCAAGAGACACTTCTGATCTGTCTTCTCTGGAAGAAAGAAAAAAAAAGGCAAAGAGGCTGGAAAAGTTTACATTGAACAAAGTAATGAAAGAGAGAAGAGCTTACAATTGAAATCAGTGAGTACTAAAGGGAAAAACATCCTCTGCTACCTGATCCCTTAAGGTCTTCTCATGAACATCATCATTAAATCCCTACCCATATTATAATTTTAAACAGCTCTTTCAGCCTCCATTTGTGAACTTCCCCCTGGTAGTGCTCCTTTCCATTCTCATGAGAGCTCACATTAAGTCATTCCACAATGAGCCTTTCCTAAACTCCTCCCTGAAGCCACCTCTAAAATATGTAGGGGTGAAATAGAATTTACTTGGCAGATTACTGACCCCCTTTTGCTCGTATTTAGGATGCAGTGTCTCCTGAATTCTTGGTCATTAGAAATCATCAGCCTGTTGATTTTACAAGTACTCACCATGCTAGAAAATCCTGTTTCTGCCTCATGCCATGCAAAGCCTGACTGGATGTTACTTTGACCTGAAAAACAAGAAACTGAGTAGGTTTGTAGCCAAACCTCGAGCTGCTGACTATATCTGTGTCAGGAAAAGGTGCATCTTTAGCAATGACATTATATTTAGAATATGTCTTTTCTTAGACAGATCCTTTAAATCAGGGCAGTTCAAAAGAGGTGAATTTAATTAGAAAACATTTATCCCAAATGTCATAATGACAATCTTGGAAATTCAAGATTAATGAAAGCCAGAAAGAAGCTAAAAATAGCAGCAACTATACGTAACCAGCTTGGGAAACAGAAGTAAGAGGCAGTGAGGAACTGGAAAAGAAACCCAAACCAAAACAACCCCCTACTTTCCAGCAGACAAAGACAATCAGAAGTGTACATTAGTAAAAAATCAAATGCATTAATTTGTGAAAACACCTGTAACAATCAGATTGTCCATTATGACATTCATAGGGTAAAATCTCCCAACAGTAATACAGAAAAGGTAAGTATTTCTCATAGTTATTTCTTTTTTGGAATGCAAGATATTATGCATATCATATAGTTTAAAACAAACTCAGAGTGACATTTAAAAAGTAGTACTAAAAGTGGGATATTATTGAATCAGCATCCTGGAGCCCTGTGAGACATCTGAAGATCTCATTGCCAATGCTCCTTTTCTGCAAGTCATTGAAAAATAAGGAAGCTTCATAGGTCAGAGAGAAAAACTAATCTTTAGAAGCACAGACAGGACAATCCAGGACTAAGACCTCTCTTAAGTATTTGGAGACAATAGCCAAGAAATAGCTAAAAATAACTCTAAGTCTGCACCATGAAAAATTTATTAAAAAACAGGAATAATTTTAAGTGTCTTTAAGAAATTGAGAGGCTTTGCAAGGAGAGACAAAAAGACCAAAAAAAAAGTGTTACTTATGGCCTCTGACTAAAATTTCTCTGCTAGTAAACAAAATATTGTGGCATCAGTAGTGACAGAACTTCAAGTAAAAGCAATTTTACTTTCAAAATGTTTGGATTAAGGAACTGCAATTGTAGCTTAATCTGTTTGGGATACCATCAGAAAACTGTCTTTAAGATGATAAATTTGCCTTTTTACTCCGCCTAACTTATGGAAAAATCTGCAAAACATTTCAGTATGAAGATAGAACATTCTGGAAGAACTTGATGATTGTTACTTTACATATGAAAAGTGTTTCTATTCCATTCTTTGAGATTTTATCATGCAAATCATGCAGAAATGGGTGACTGAACATTCCAAAAGACTTAACTTTTACTCTGTTTGCTTAAGCAAATACTCTGATACCTGTCACCAGTTCAAATTTAATCTTGTCCCAAGGCTAGAAAACAGGTCACAGTAAGTTATGTTTGCCTTTTTGTTGTGAAATTTCAATGCATTTTCATACCAAGGACACATGAAATAATTTCTAGGCCAGCTGACTTCACTGGTACCTCTTGACTGCTACAGGATTCTAAAATATTTGCCTTTTTTTGAAGAATGCAAGCACTGAAGGATAATTTGGTCCTTTAATTGTTACATTACCTAGGGACAATTTCTCTAAATGAGCCTGAAAGTAGTGCCAAGTTTTAATTTCACTCTTACATGCAAACCTGAACCAGAGCTTCACAGAAAGCCCCACAGTTCTAGTGTGTGAGATCTACAAGCATTGTAGGTTTTATTTTGTGTTGGAAGCTCATCAGCTTTCAAGCACATTTCCGCGTTTATAAGGCAGTTGTGCAGACCCAACACAAATGAATAGGCAGAAAGCCACGGGAAACCAGAGCACTACCAATTACCTGCAATTGAATACTGTTTCTCAGAGACAATCACAGAAACAATTGGAAAAGACCTCTGAGATCAAGTCCAGCCTATGACCCAACACCACCTTGTCACCCAGACCATGGCACTGAGTGCCACATCCAGGCTTTTCCTAAACACCTCCGGGGTGGTGACTCCACCACCTCCCTGGGCAGCTCATTCCAACACCGGGCCACCCTTTGTGAAGAATTTCTTCCTAATGCCCAGCTTAAACCTCTCCTGGCACAGTTTAAGGCTGTGTGCTCTCGTTCTGTTGCCGTTTCCTGGAGCAGAGCCCGACCCCCCCTCGCTGCACCCTCCCTTCAGGGAGCTGTGGAGAGTGATGAGGTCTGTCCTGAGCCTCCTCTTCTCAGGACAAACAACCCCAGCTCCCTCAGCCGCTCCTCACAGGACTTGTGTCCCAGACCCCTCACCAGCCTTGTTGCCCTTCTCTGGGCACACTCCAGCCCCTAAACATCTGCCCTGGATGTGGGCCCAGACCGGACACAGCACTCGGGGTGCGGCCTCAGCAGCGCAGAGCGCCGCGATGTCCCTGGTGCTGCAGGCCGCACCACTGCTGTCCCGGCGGCTGCTGGAAGGCAGGGCCCCGCTGCAGGGGCCGTGTGCCGGCCGGTAGCGCTCGCTGAGGGCTGCAGGGGCCGTGTGCCGGCCGGTAGCGCTCGCTGAGGGCTGCAGGGGCCGTGTGCCGGCCGG
>WBNO01009275.1:48897-76757 GCA_013400575.1 Peucedramus taeniatus
TAAGTGCATTTAATGTCCATTAAACATGTACCATCCTTACTGACATCTAATCTGTTTAAAAGCAATGCAGTTATCAGTCTGCTCTGAAATAAAAAAGCACACAATAAACAGAGCAGGCCAGCAGATTTATAAGATAGCCAGAACTACCATTAAAATAAATATATTTCCAGGTTGTCCCTTTCTACTTGCAAAGTTTATTTTCTACATGTACAGCAGAAAGGCAGGACAAAAATGCTCTCAGAGACTGGAAAAAGGCAAGGTCAGGGGTAGTGCATGAGTATTAGCAAGGGCTTCCTCAGCAGGTTATGCAGACTCCAGCCTTGTGACAAATCATCACAAGGCACAGTTGAAAGCTGGTGTGAACTGTTAAGCCTGGAAGAAGGGAACAGACTACATACATGTGAGTTGGGTGAACATTAAGTTCAGGTACATTTATAGGATTTTAGAACTCATGGTTTGTTCATGCTCAGAAGCCCACCTCCCCTGGGAATGCAGTGTCATGACAGTGCCATGAGATCGAGGAAACCGGTTTGGAAATTATTCCTTTTTGTTCAAGGAATATATCTCAGCAATTCCATCCTGGCATTGTTATATTGGTAAAGAAATCATATCCAACCACTCCCAACAAGCCTTATAGCAGGAGTTTGAAGACTTCACTATTGCAAATTGATTTCCTATGCTCCAAACAAAATACTTTTGAAAGTGCTCTGACCATGGGTGATCCTCAGCTGCCCTGCTGCATCCAGGACACTTTCAGGGACCAAGACACACACTACTTGTATTTCTGCTTAAACTTGGGTCTTGCCCAAAGAAAGGCCTGGCTTTCTTCCACTGCAGCTCTATTAGCATTGCCAGCAAAGAGAATTTATGCAGAGTAAAGGGACTGGTGTTCCTTCTACAATAGGGCCAATTGTCTCAGGCTGCCACATTCAGTTAAATGTTTACTTTGTTGTTTCACAACTCAACAGGAAAGGAAAGGTCAGACATGCCCTACTGCAGAACAAAGATGTTGTCAGTCATCTATTCACTTCAAGCCAAGATTCCAGTGGGAGACTGCTGCTTTCCAGTTTTTTCCCTCTTCCTCCAGGAGACAGAAACCATGTAGTAAATTAACACTCCAGCAATTCTACCAGTCTGGTTTCATATTCTAAAAGAAACATTGGATGTCAAAGTATTCTGTAAAGGTCCTGAAAGAGGAATATTACCAGGATTTGCTCACCAAGACTAGCTAACAGAGAAAGATTAATCTCTTGAGACTACCCATGAATACCATCCTTTTTGGCACACTTGAAAATGAGAGCTATAGCACAGACAGAGCCATAAGTGTGCAGTTTCCTGTGACACAAAATTTCTCTTGCTTGAAGTAGTGGAGACCCTATTCAAATTCAGTCTTCCAGAAGCTGCTTTTGCCAGCACAAGGGTAAAATAAGAACAACTGTCTAACAGGAATGGGACTGTTATTCTTGACTTGCCATGAATGGCAAACCTACAGTTTCACACTCAGTTGATGAAGCATGAATGCACATAGACAGACACTTGGATATCTATTCCATTAAAAATAGCCAAAATCTTCCTTAACCTCTGCATATTTCTTTCTCTGTTCAGTTAACACATAAAAACACAAGGAACAGAGATTAGACAATGAAAACCCATCATAATAGTAATCAAACTATTACTGTGGAGTGAAATATGCATGGGTCAAATAAGCATAATGTAATTCTCAACTAATGGCAAAGATGCTCTGAGCCTGCAAAGGAAACATGGATTATTTACCCCTGGCATGAATAAGTCGTGCTCTGATGAAACTTGTACTGCATTGTTTGGGATGGTCTGAGTGGCCAGATGGTTGTTGGGACACTGCTTTGGATGGGATGAGTCATGTCCCAGCAACACCTGTTTCTTTCCACTGGCTACTGAGGAAACAGAGATAACCAGCTCCAAATCAAAAGTCTGTGTTTGAACAGGCAAGTCCTTCCTGCTTTGTTTCTTCCTGAGCTAAACATGCAGTTCATAGATTAAACAATAACTCTAGGATCTGAAGAGACTGCTGTGCCTGCAGAATCTGGGAGATTTCATCTTTCTGAAAGACCATAACCTCAAAGACACAACCTCATACCATTTCCAGCATACACTGGGGAATCCCAAACTGGGAATGCAGGGAGGAGTTTGGAGAAGACAGTGGACAACAAAAATCACAACCACAGCTGACTGAGCAGATGTGAATTATCCAAACCTTCTACCTTTGGAGCTGCTTACACAAATTAAGCAGTACTTGTTCCATAGCTGTTTAAAAGCATGTGAGTCCTATTCAAACTGGTGAGTAACCTGTGCACCATTCTGACATGGCAAGCATGTATCTGATTCCCAGTCTCATTTAAAACGCTAAAAAATCCCTCATTGACCTAAGGTGGCAGCAGGATCTGACTGGAGAAGCTCAGATCTCTTAAAAACTGCCAGTCTATAAACAATCAGCCACATATGGCAGTGATGCACTGAAAATCCCTGGACATGACTCAAAACTCTTCCTCATAAAGGTGATGGGAACATTCCTGGGCCAGATATTCTGGCCACAAGTACTGTCCTCATCACTGAATAAGAACTTTATCATTCCCAGCAACCCATACCAGTAGAGTTCTGACTTCTCTAGGAGACAGACAAAGATCAGGTTTTTACAGATCAGACCTGATCAGCCAGACCAGGCTCTTCACTACAAAGTGGTCAGAGATCTTGAAATAATCTTCAAGTTCACGTATGACCATGGATATATTTTGTCAAGTAAGCAGGATTTTCACTCCCAAGTCAATACTATTACATTAGCAGAGAAAGTAGTTTCCTACACAAACGATCTTATACCACATACTATCATGGTCAAACAGCATTTTAAACTATGTTTGAAGACTGAAACACCACCACTGTAAGCTTGCAAATGGGTAATATGATACAGAGTGCTTTAACAATATTACTGCAAGATTACTCCATTCTAATTCCACCAAATCATGTTACATTTTGAAATGGAGATGTGAAAGGGCTATTGCAGTACTGCATTCATAAATTCATATTATGTAAAAGAAGTACTGACCTCAGGTCACAGAAAAAATACAAGCAGTTTTAGAATCTTGCTCATTAGATCCTGTAAAAAGGGAAAGATATTTCATTTTTCTTCACAATTACTCAGAAAAGACCATGACACAATAAAAAATTTGTCAGTGGGATTTCTTGTAACACTGAGTATCTGCCATATTACTCAAGAATTCCATGTATCTCAGTCTCTTGGCTAACACAGAATTTAAACTGGAACACCCACAGTGGTTTTTAGAACATACCAGCATATTTTATTCTAAAAACCACAAGGACAAGCCCTCTGCTTTACAAACTTACATGTACTTGTGTGTTTCATTTGGCTGACTGTAAATCCAGCTTTTCAGAGCTGAATCATTACAGTTTGATGACACCAAATAAAGGGTAGTGGCTCATGCTCTCATGCAAACAAGTGGGCGAAGTAGAACGTCAGAGACAGAAATGAGATGTGCTCTATTAGGACACTGCCCCTCATCTTTTGAACCTTCTCAGAAGGGAAATTTAAAAGCAAAGAGGAGCAGCAGCACAGAACAAACATCAAATATATTTTGCAAAGAGCCTGAAGAAACTGCAGCTCTGTAGAGCAGAGAGATCTCCTGCTCATTCCACAGTGCAGACCTCATTAAAACAAAGAGGATGGTGGGGACACCACTTGAGCTTTCTGTAAGACTCAGCATGGCAATTCAGGCTGTGATCCAAAGCCTGGGTGTGCAACCTCAACTCTGTTGTGCTGAGACTGCTGTTGAGACATAAGAAAGTGTACAAGCCTTACAAGGTAAAATCATGGACAAAGTGTAATAAACAAGATATGAATAACAGTCTAATGAATAAGAGAAGAAATACTGGCATGAAAAGGTAACACAAAGCCAAAAATATCTAACAAGAAAGAGAGAGCAAAGAAATTTCATGTTTTGTGCCACTTCTGCTCTCTGTGAGATCCTGGTGCTCCTGCACATGCTCATGAAAGGGCTCTTCTCCTTTGACTACCATTCACTAAATTACTATTAGAGTCAGGGAAAAGCACTGGCATGAAAATGAGTGCCATACATCTTCCTTTACAGCCCCCTCATATGATTAAAAAACAATTATTTAAAAGCTAAAAAAATGTTCACTCATGGGGGTGAGTCAGAGAACTCGCAAGTGACTCGTTTTCCGGACAATCTGCGTGGACATCAAAGACTTTTGTCAGGACTTTTTGTCCTACAAGACCAAAACTATTACACAGACTGATTGCTTTGTGACACAAACTCTGTTGTCAGCTGATAAAAAGATACTGTAAGAAGGAGAGAGGTGAAGCTCAGGATACTGAGGACAAACACACACAGTTTCACTGGCCATATTTACTTTTACACATACGTGGTGGACATATTTCCAACAGCCTATTGCCACACAACTGAATGCAAACAACAGTTAGCTGATGTTGTGACAGCAAATAAACCCCCACACTGTTATGATTACAAGCATAAATACTCAAAACTATTGATTACAAAGATTAACATTATCTGCCATTTGGTAACACCTCGGAATGAATGTGGCAAAACATTTTAAAACACCTGTGTTGGTATATACCAATATATGTTGGTGTGTTCTAAAAACCACTGTGGGTGTTGCTGTTTAAATCCTGTGTTAGCCAAGAGACTGAGATCTGTAAATGTCTTCCAGGCACCTTAGTTTGTCTTTTCTCTGGGTTGATTTTTTCCCCCTCAGAAACTTAACTGAGTACTAATAAAGTCATGTCAGTGGTTAAACCTCATTGTGAATACCAAATACTGCTAGAAAGTAAACATCACTCAAACAGGATATAATTTCTATACATATGCTACAGTCATATACTGCAATGCACACTCTAAGCAAGTGAAAAGTAAACTTCATTTTTCCTAGAGCTTTATTCCTGTTCAGTCTTTAATGCCTCTTCCTTTTACGAAGTGGCTCATGATAGTATGTAGGTGGAATCTGGAAATGAAAGGCTGTTCCACAATCATGGTTATGCTGCCTGCTGAGAAGTTAATTTTATTATTCATGCATTCCCAGAAGAGGCCAGAAGGACATGGGCACATCTACAAAACACATTCTGTTCTTGTTTTCATATGGGGATTATTTCCCATCAGCAGGAAGGCAAAGCTTTATTGATCTGTCAGAAAACATCAAGGGGCCATTCACCCCTGTTATGACAAAATCAGAGTAAAACTACTTTTGAATGAATTTTTCATATGACAAAAAGTTGGTTAGAAATCACATGGAGAATGTAGTGCTCAAATTCTGAAGTTTGTGCAATCTAGGATCCTACTACAACACTACTACACATAATGTGCTTTTACTTATCATTAGTAACAACACCACGATGGCAGTAAACTGTGACTATATTGAATGGTGTTTAACAGTATAATAGCCAGCTCTGGTTACACTTTTGGCATGAATTGCCAGAGAATGCCTGTTTCAAAAAGCAGCTGCTACAATTCCAGCTACATTGAGAGATTAGGCATGCCTTTGAAATGTACCTTCATACTCTCAATAGGTGTGTTTGCAACTCAAGGCAAACTGAACTGAAAACAAGCAATGTGAGCTAGAATACACATTGGGACATAGAAAATACCAACCATCTTGTCAATCAGCTTTTCAGACATGAAACAGATTCTAGAAAAGCTGTCTCTTAGCATTTGTGGTTTGCAGCAACCAATAGCCCAAAGCATTCGGCTCACAATGAATAAGCAGGAAAGAGAAGTGCTTGAGAAGCTCCAACATGCTGAGTCCTGCACACCACAGTGCGGTGCTAGAGACCAAGCCTGGCTTGGTCTGCACTCCCAGATGAGTCTGCAGTCAGGTTTAGAGCAGAGCCTGTTCACCCACGCTGCCCTCACCTTTACCTGAGAGAGGCACCTGATGGCTCACTCTGCACTGCCCATCCCGTGAGCTCTGTGCCCATACAGGACTGTGAGAAACATTCTCACACCACCTGCACAAACTCAAAAGGAAGAACTGCAGGGATATATAAGTGGTACACAAGAACACAAATTCTATCCACTCTGTGCTTTTCTTTCACAGCACACAGGTTCAGCAGCACGGCCAGCTCTGCAAGCTGCCAGCTCACAGCCACACCAACTCTAGGAAAAGGTTGGCACAAGTGTCAGAGGGCACTGCCTGTTTGATCTAACTACAACCTTGGACTAAAGCTTTTAGGCTCTGTCCAACAGTGACGTTTGGAGTTTATCAGTTTGCTCTTTACAATGAAACTCCCTGCTCCCAAAAAGAAGACAGGAGTTTCACCGAGGTAGCAATAGCACAGAAATATAGAGGGTGATTTTCAACCAGCTATGTAAAGTTCAAAGTAATTTCTTGCTAACCTTGCCTCTTTAAAAACTTTCTAAACATAATTTGGCACGGTATTTTAAGTTGACCACAGGAAGCACAAAACGGGAAAGTCCAGGAGCAGCCTTGTCTTCCCCTCAGGCACTTCCTGTACTGGTGACAAAAGCATAATGCAAAATTGCTAAGAAAGTGTTTCATGTTTAGGTTACACTTTGTCTTCCTTTTAGGCAAGAAATATTTTTTCATCAAAAATCACAGCCTTGTGAAACAACAATGCCCACCTCGGCATCACTGTGTCTGGTTAGACTCTGAGCTTTTGGGAACATGTCCCTGATAAAATAAGTTAAGGAGTAAACTCAGATAATAAACCCAGAGAATGACCCCAACCATATCTGGTTTTCCTCCCACTCTTCAAGCACACTGGGTGCTTAACAGTGATTTTTTTTTTGATGAAAGAAAATCACCTATACTCCACTCCACTAGCCTTGTAATTGCTTTGCTAATGGAAGAAAAAGCTCAAAGGTCCCTTTAAGGAGGAAAAGATAATTCAAGCATTCCCATGTTATAAGCAGACACAACAAACAATTGAAAAGGACACAAATTATTCCCTGATATTCACACTTCTGCAATGTGGCCGATGGTGTTAACAGATCAGACCTTTTCCTGCTCAGACATCTAGGCAATAAAGGCAAAAATATGCAAAAGACAAAACATTCACAAAACCTTTTCCACAAGTATTAATCTCTTATTTTCCTTCCCATGCTGTCTACAAGATAGTCTTATTTTAAACTCTGTTTAAGCAGAATCTGTAACACTCTAAGTCTCAATGCATGTTTGCTCCAGCCATGACTTGACCCTACAGAGAAGAGTTTGGTGTGTTTTAACAATTCATTTTTCACCTCTGCTTCATTTCCATAGACAGAAGAGGAGCATGCACACAGCAGGTAGACAGAGCATGCTCTGCTTTAGGTACCTGACCTGGATGACTGGAGAAGCAGGATCTTGAAGTGTCTGCTCCTTAATCTTGACACAGCATCTGATCTGTGCTGTACATCCAAGAGGGATGCTTCTCTGCACTTTTCCCTATTGTCACTGAAATCTCTACATCCTAAGTCATCAGCACACTTCTCTACTGTTCCCCACAGCTCCTGACAATCTTGAATGAGAGAAAATTAGGCAGCAAAGATTATGTCCTTAACTATGAGGGTTATTGTATTTGTAGTCACACAACTGACAAAGGAAGAGGAGAGGAATAAAAAAGTCAACACTCAACTTACTGTTTGCCACAGGTTTTAGTGAACACTTCAGGATGTTCTCACAGCTCACTGGAAGAGCAGGACACAGGTTTTCACTTAAGGTGAACACAGAGTCTTTACAGTCTCCCATTTCATTATGGCTGTTACCACAAAGGCAGGGTCAGTGTGCATGCTTCTGTGAATTTGCTAATGTTCAATCCTGTCCACAGAGCCTTCAACACTCCTTCCTCCAAAGGTGCCAGTCATTTCACCCAGCCCTTGCAACTGGGAGGGCTTTCCTGTCATAAAAGGAAACACTACCTATGTTCAAATCCTTCAGCAATAAGTAACTGACTCTTCTGTGTTCCCACAGAGGGTAGTTTCTGAAAGACCTGGGTAGGTGTTGGGCCAACTGCAGCAGGAGAATCTTGCTTGTGCCAAGAGATTTCAGAGTGCAAAAGACAGATAAATGTATAGGAACCGGACTTGGTCTCCAGCTGTAACAACACTTCTCTCCACATGGAGAGACAGATGCTGTGCCTGATAAAAGCAAAACTCATGCAGGGAAAGTAGCTCTCTAAATCACCTTCTAAACCGCAAATCAAGGAGTTCCGGGACTTTGACTACTGCAGCTAATGGGCACACAACAAAAGGCATGGCAGGTCCTGGGGCAAGTAGAGATAAGCCCTCTTAAATGCCCACGGTCTTTCAGCTCCTTAACAGCATCCTGGTAACATCAATTCAAACCACATCAGTTCCTCTAATAATCCACATTAAAACAGTTCTAATGCCTCATTCCTGCTGAAGGAAGCTATTTGCCTGACTTTTCACTAACAGGTGACCCACAGACATACAGATTGTCAGTCTTCTCTCTATGCTGTCTTTTCATCAAGGCCTAACTCCACTGACACTATTCCTCCACGTGATAAACCCACCATGGCTCAATTTGCAAACCCTTCCAGATTGAAACTTTCTGCTGCAGATGCTGAGAGCATCGATAACCTCATGATCAACACCAAAAGTGAACGTGTGCCCTCAGCAGTGTGTCGAGGACACCTGAAAAAGGTGAGTTCTGCACAACACAGGGCAGTTACTGTGCAGGGGCAGGAGCAGGATCAGCAAAGATGGGCAAGTCTGAACATAGATTCATTCATAACAAATGTCACCACGTGGGAAAAGTCATGGTCACTTTGGTGGGTTTTACAAACAGTGAAGTCCAGCACTTCTGGACCACACCAGTTAAATGGATTCCAGTTTATTAGCATAAACTATTTTAGAAAGGATATTATGTTACATTCTATTCCACCCCTATAGCTTCCATGCAGTTGCTTTGCTGAGAGATGATGTTTTCATTGTAACCTAGAGAAACATGCAAAGTAATTTATACAAGAATACAATCAACAGATTTTCCATTTGGAATATTTTTATGTGTCAAGATCAAATTCAGTTATGTCCTGATGAAACTTAAAAGTAATGCAGGGGTTTTTTTGCTTCAGAATAGAGAGTATTCCTCTTGATTTAACACATGGAGTATGGAAGATAGATATACCTGTCCTGTGTCTTGAATCCTTTGAGATTTGCCACAACTCAAACACTGGTAGTATCATCATGGGCAAGCTTAAAACTAGGTAAATAAATTTTTAAAAATCCTTTCAAGAAAGTTTTGTTTATGTTTACAGCCTGCTGTCACCTATGTGAGGATGCAGGACAAACTCAAAACCTGGGGCCTGTCATGTTTCTGTTTATTCTACATAAAGAGCTCTGCTGAAGGTAGTAAAAAAGCATTCTGCATTATATACTTATATACTTATATTTCTTTTAAAGTCTTACGGAAAATCTGTAAATCTTCAGTTTCATCATTCTGAGTTTTTATACGGTAAGTAAATAAAATATACAAAAAAGTGAATATATCTATAATTTATTTGGAGGAATACAACAGGGTATCATTCTCCTACTTTCTCAGGCATGCCTTCCATGAGAATCCTATCTCTTAGCAAATATATATCCAGGTAATTGTCTCCCTGATGATGCAAGTGTTCCTTAATACTACAGGCAACATTCTGTTCCTGATGCTACTGATTGACAGACCCACAAAAAGCTAGGGGAAAACAAGACATTACAACTGCTGTTAACTTTGTTGGACAATGCTATGCTTATTTTGCTCTCAAAAAATTGAGATTTTTAGGCACAAATGTGCCTCAGAATGTGTGTATACACCTAAGGACTAATTCTTCTAGGTTGGTCTTTTCCCTTTCCATACAGCCAACAGCATTCTGCTTTACAGGTGAGAAATACTGCTTCCTGTACACAGAGCCATGTAAAATGGTATTTCAGGAAATAATGGATTTTTTTAAAGCTACAAAATAAATACCACACCCCAAACACACCCCCTAACTTGTTTTCGTGTTTGAGACTCATAGACTGCCTGCAGGTACTGCTGTCCTCATTCTGCCTCTGGGAAAGGTGATAAATCTTATCAAGAAGTAATTAGGACAGAGAGCAAACTCTACTGTCAGCTGAGCCAAGGCAGATATACTCTGTTAGAGTTCCTTCTCCAACACTTCCCTCTTACCACTGCCTACTTACCAGCTAAACTGACCAAATGAGTCAGTCATTGCAACAAAATGATGTAATGCATAAAAACTTTGAACTAGTAACCTCCAATATTCTTTGAATGCTCTGGAATAACCTCTGCATTAGTCAGGGAGCAGCAAGTACAGTTTGCTGCTGCCTTGGTGAGTCATGAGCAAAAAAAACTTGGCATCTCCCACAGGTTTGTGTTACCCTCATGCTTTTCCATGACAAGCCAATGTTTCCCAAACTGAGCACATCTGTGATGCTGGCTACATCCCTGCCAGATCCTGCCAGTGACTCATTTGTGTGTGCCCCAATCAACCAGAGCTCCTGATCTGTGCTCCTCTGTGTTTACATACACATATCCAATAAAAAGGTGCATTCTGCCTTGGATATTTATCCAGCTAACCTCCACCTGAAGACAATCTGAGTGGCTAAGCAGTTTAGATTACAGTTCCTGTAGGTGTTTTGTGTCTGCAGATTTCCAGTTTCTCATGAAATCCACTGAATTACAAACAGCACTTTCCCAGTTATGTAGTCTTCACTTAGACAGTCCTTCTGTAAAGGAGGCAAACTTCAAAACTTACCACCTTGAGAAACGTTTCTAAAAGTTGCCCCTTCAAGCAGTAAGCACTGTAGATTAGCACCAGATCTACTCAAAATATCTGGATATTTGTAAACACCAAACATCCACCAGTCTCTTACAGATTTTTCCTTGCAGAAATTGCCAAAAGAACCTTTTGAAGGTTTTTGACTTATTTAATACAAGCACTAAATGTAGTCTAGAGACATCTGGCAGTTCCTAGGAAGGCGAGGCATAATCAGTATCAAGAAAGGTAAGGTAGGATGGCCCATTGTATTTAACTGCAGACTGAAATGGATTTGGTCAATGTTCAGTCAAATGTATCACTGGTAAGGACTGAAAAGATGAGGACAGTTTGGTTTGGCCTTTGTTTGGTTTTTTTTTTTTTTTAATAAAGACAGAACTGATCCAAGAGTTGAGCATAAGAGAGTTAGCATCTCTCAAACAAAAGATGCAGCTAGAACAGATGTTTTCCTCTTGCTAATGCAGCACTCTTCAAGCTGGTTTTTGTCTCAGTGACTACAGACAGTAGATCCCAATGGACATGCATAAAGATTTATAGCTATTGAAATGTCAATTGCATAAAACTTTATCTTCTCTACAAAAAGCACAGAAGCAAAGGTTCCTAGTTTTCTGATGCTGTATAAGTCTGCATGGATCATCAAGGCTAAAAAAACAAAAAGAAAAAAAAGACTAAAGCTGCAGCAATCCCACAACAGTCCCAACAGGCAAGTTTATGTGAGGTAATACTGTGCAAAAAGCTCTTAAGAAAAAAGTAGAAAGAACTCCCAAGAACACTCTTCTTTTCTTCTCTATACAAAAATCAAGAGATTTTAAACTTCCAATTACTAAAAATTTAACTCAAAATTGCGAACAGTTTTCATAAAAGATGCTGGCAGAAAACATCTTCATATTTGCTGAATTCTAACATAAAAAAAGCATTTACTTATTTTAAAGCTACATACTTGGAAGCTGACAAGAGCAGGATGCAGGGCAAGCTGCATTGTTTTACTCACCAGCTCCAGTAATCCCAGAGTAACCTTCTCAACAACACAGGCCTAGATTTCTTAAGTCTGAGGTGGAATTAAAAGGAATTAGCATGTTCAGTTAAGAAAAAGACCCTGCCCTCATCTGTGCAGTTGGGAATTTGATACCCAGCAGACCTGGGTTAATGCTTCTCTAGCTTCTACAAGTTACACAGCTACATCAGAGTGGTCAACGAGCTTAAATGAAAAAAGAACAAATAGAGTAAAAATGTCAGTTTCTTACAGTGCTGAATAAAGCACCCTCACTAACTGCATGTATCCTTTGTAAGCAGGCAGTGACATCTTGGCTGACACATCCATGGTTCCCAACATCCTCTGAGTCACGAGTGAAGCCACAGCTCCTGCACATTCCCAATATCCGGTGTTTGCAACAGGGCTGTGGGAGCAGAAACAAGGGAGAAAGACAAAGAGCTGAGCAATGAATTCTCCTCTGATCCATACACACTGGGCCATTTGCATCACCTCCTGCTCAGACAGGAAAAATCCAGGTTCTCCATCACTGAGCATCTCCAGTTTTTACTTTGTGTTAATCTATTTCTCTTTTTCAACACCAGCTTTGGGGGCTTCCATTTCCTTATCCTTAAATATTCCGGTATCCTGATAGTGTTTCAGCTTCATAAAAATCAGCTCAGGATCTTTGTACTGCTTGTCCTTTATGGGCATGACCTCATTTTAGAAAGCATTGGAGAAGGCAAATATTAGAAGTACACCTTGCCATGCCAACTTTCAACAAAACAGATGTTCATTAACCCACGCTAACCATTCCTTACAGAACTTCTCCCTTCCCTTGGTCTCTCTGCTCAGCAAGCAGCAGAAATGGTTTGCTGCCAGAACCTCTAGTGGCTCAGTAAGCATTCCAGCTTTCCCACTCAGCATTCCAAGCAGAGGAATCAGCCACAGAGGGTTTTTTCCTTTCCTCTAAATAACACACTCAAATGAAAGTTTGCACATGGCAAGCGCTGCACATATTTTGGTACGATAGGAAACAGCTGGCAAGCAGAGGCTGGAGCGATGGAAATCGCTCTAATTGGTTCTACAGAAGACAAACTACAAAAGAGGCCACGAGGTGAGGACATTCCTGAAGTTAACACATTCATCACGGCAAGGAAAAGCTGCAAAGTAAACTTGAACTGCCTGCTGTGACAACTCCAGAAGCTTTTTGCTGAGCCCAATGCAAATAACTGCTCTAACTTCCTAACAATGAATAATGGCAGTAATTGCCTAAGAACAGAAAGAGGGAGTCTCTCCATTGCTAGTAGCAATATAGGAGTAGATATTTGGACCAAAAAAAAAAGGATCCATCTAATTCTGTGTCTTGCCTAAGGGAGGTCAGTCCCAACACCAACTTCCTTAAAAAAAAAGATAGATTTAAAAAAAAAAAGCCCTACAGGTAATAGCTTTCCTTAGAGAGAGCTAACCTGGTTATCAAATTTCTTTTGTGCAATTCCCCATCACTTTCAGCCAAAAAGCCCAACACCCACTGTACTCTCAGTGATCCCCCTGGCTCCAATGCCTCTCTCTGATGTGGAAAAATCAGTGCCACTGCTTACACCAGAACCTCTTAAAGATCCAGCTCCCACTTCATAACTTTGGCCAATATCTGAGCTAGTAGTTTTATGACTAGGAAAAAATAATCCTTCAGCAAGGAGAATAAACAGGTGACCACAGGAGGGGACTGCTAGTGAGACAGGATCAATCTAAAGTGGAGATTTCAATTCTAAGGAAATTCTCTCATGTGGGGTTTAGAGAACAGCCTCTCTCAACTGCAGGCAAGATACAAGTGGGATATATGGCTCAGCAACTGCCCTCCTATCCACAAGGGCTTGCCTGCTCTGAAGGAAATTTCTCCAAGAATTCTGCTAGCTAGTTATAATGGTGCTTTAAATACACAGTACTGCAAGAGCCCAGGCAAATCAAAGTAAGAATTGCTGGTCACAGGTGGTCATCCTGAGACTGGAGTAATCCTTTGGAAAGGACTATGGGCTGACTGCATATCAGCACCAAGCACTTGTGGACTGTCCCCTCTGACACAACTGCTAGGAGTTAGTGAGGGTCCCCAGAAGGCTGGCAGTGCCCTGGAACCCATCTAAGCCAAGTTTGCAGCAGCCTTGAAGAATCCACATGGCATGATCTTTCTCACTCAATTAAACACAGATGAAGTACAACTGCATTTTTCCAGTTTCCATAGAAAAGCAGCACTGGAAGTGACACTGTGGCTCAGCTTTTCTCTCATTTCTGTTTTGTAGTCTAGTTTCTTCAGACACAGCAGCCAGATCTAACATACTTAAGAGGAGTAGCCTCTTCTGAATCCTATCCAACCTGAAATACTGGATTTGTTGGCCAGAGGCCCAGGTGAGGCTGTAACTGTGACACTACATGCAATACCTTCACTTAACCTTTTCCCTCCCAAATTGCCAGAATGTATTTCAGCTATTTTGACATCCTAGCAACAAACATCACTTCATATACAGCTTTTTATTTCACTTTCCATTTGAGCATGCCTAATGCAGTGCTCTGCAGCCACTACCTCAGTGCAGTCCCTTCCAAGCTCTGAGTCAGAGGCTGTGTCTTGCAAGGGCTCAGTCTCCCCAGAGGCCCCAGGGCCAGAGGCTGCTGTGCCAAAAGCCTCCAGGCTGTGCTGGGGAGGGGCTCAGCAGCACCCTCACCTTTGGCCAGCTGCTCGCTCTGTTCCACCCTTCCTGACTCAGCCTCAAAGAACAGCCAAGGGAACAATGTCCTTTTCTTACTATTTGTCCAAATAGGAGTCTGTAGGACTAGGCACAAACAGAATCCAGGTTCTTTGAACAGACTTTTTTTTCAAAGAATCCTGCAACTTCGTTGCAAGGTGTTTATAAACATTTCTTCAGCCATGCCACAGCTAGCTGACTGAAAAAAAAAACCAAAAAAAGCTAAAATAAATGTTCTAATAAATTCCTGGGACACATCAGCACTTGGGTCCCACAGTTGTGAAACTCATTTCTTTAAACACAGAAGCTGTTGGGGAGTTTCTGTCCTTAGTTCCTTATTGGGGAAAACATTTTCTTCTCATATTCAGGAAGAAATTTTAAAAGGTTCCATTTGCCATAAAAAAAAAAAAAAAACAAACCTCACAGTAATATATGTCATTCCTTATGCTAGCATTTTTAGAAGGCAATTTTTCTGACGTTAACATTGTGTTGGTTTTAAATACCATGACAGTAAACAATGCACATGTATTCTGGGTAGGGTCACATCTGGAGAAACAGAATTTGAGCAAGCTGGACAAAGGTGCTTCTAAAGCTATCTGTTTTCTTCTGCTTAGTACACACTGGATTGTATGACAATTTACAGTGGGAGAGACCTTGGGAGGTCTCTGTTCCAACGTCCTTCTCCAGGCAGGGTCACCACCCATTAGGTCAGACTAAGTTGCTCAGATTCAGTCTGATCTTGAAACCCTCCATGGGCAGAGACTGCACAACCCCTCTGAGCTGCCTGTCCCAATGCTTCACTCTGAGAAAGTCCCCCCTTACACATACCCACAGAAATGTGTCTCTTCAACCACAGAAATTCTTCTTCTGACAATTTCCTCCCTTAGCTTCCTAGC
This sequence comes from Peucedramus taeniatus, assembly GCA_013400575.1. Taxonomy (NCBI): domain Eukaryota; kingdom Metazoa; phylum Chordata; class Aves; order Passeriformes; family Fringillidae; genus Peucedramus; species Peucedramus taeniatus. The sequence continues at coordinate 64,303 of WBNO01009275.1, forward strand.
TGTTGTAGAAACATACTCACAGCCCTGCTCTCATCTGACTCCTACTTGCCCCCTCATTCCTTTTGGTCATCCTTTGACTTCTCACTTTCACCACACCATCCCCCACACCTTCCTTTTGCTTAGAAATGGTGCTGGGATTTCTTGCTCTTGTCCTCTCATCAGTTTACTCATTTTATCTTCTCAGCAATAAGAATGTCTGCAGGTGCATGCAAAGAAAGATCCCATACCACCTTTTCTGCTTGAATTCCTCAGTGCAAGGTGAAGGATGGCCAGAACTTTTCCACTCTGCAGGTAACTGGAGTCTCTCCTTCCTCATTCCAAAGCATTCCCCATGGTGTCCCAAAAATCCCTCATGAGCAGACATGATGAACAACAACTACCTTGCCTTCAGCTCCTGCCCTGGACACCACCAGACACAGCAATGCAGATGAAGCCACAACTTCTACTCTGAGACAATACTATCACAACTCCTGTGTCATGTGCTAACTTCTACAGAACTCCAGGCAGATGGCAGATGTGATCCAGCTGTGTAAACCATCCCTGAAGGAATTCCAGGTGAATAGTAGCATGAGGAAAATCCTGACAGATTGCTTCCCCACCCAAGGGGAAAAGGATTTCAACAACAACAAAAAAGATTACAGACTGGGATATCCCAGCTACCTTAAATCTGACTTGAGCAGTCAAGTCTTACTTTGGATGACTCAGGGTTACTCAGCTATCAGGACAAATTATCAAATCAACCCTTTCACTCTGACACCAAGAAATAATGATGCTCGTGACACTTCTTCCTGTTCACCTGCTTGCCAAACAACCTTGTTGATATCTTATTTTATATAACTTTTAAGGCATAGAATATTCTTAGGTGTCTCCATTTTGTAGTAGAGAGGTCTCCCTCTCTCTCAACAAAGGGCAAAAACCATGAACTGACCATAACCCCATTCTCTGTCTCCTTGCACCACTGGGGTGGTGGTAGAGCTGAGAAGGAGGGAGGAGTGGGAGGAAGGTGTTTTTAAGGTTTTGTTTTGCTTCTCATTATCCTGGTCTTCATTTTGTTAGTAATAAATTAATATTTCCAATTCAAGCTTGTTTTGCCTGGAACTGTATTTGGTGAGTGATGTCTCCTGGTCCTTATCTCAACTCATGAATCCTTCATTATATTTTCTCTCCCCTGTCCAGGTGAGAAGGGCAGTGGTAGAGAGCTTTGGTGGGTGCCTGGCATCCAGCCAGGACCAACCCCCCACACTCAGGTATCACACAGCAATTTCTTAGCAAACAAACAGGTAAGGAAGGTACTATCCCTGGGACAATAGCCAATACTTTTTTCTTCTCAAGCATGCTACAGTGGGGCTGCCTAGTCAAAAACCTGTTGATCCCTCCCTGGCAATGTGTTCTAATACTCCACTGTAAATTTTATTTTACACCAAGCATGACACCAAAAAATCAAATATATGATTTGTTTCATATAACATGTAACACATACTCAAGTCCATCCCTACATTCTACTTCCAACAGAAGCCACTAGTAAACTTAAAAAAAAAAAACACATGTTAGAAATGGGGCAGAGGAACCTTCTGTTTCTGTTCATTGTGTGTTAGGGATTCAGCAGCTGGCTCTAGTGTCCTGTCACTGATGATAAGCTGATGGTTGGTTTCATGATCCAAGCCCTCTTCCTCATCCTCCTTTCTTGGACACAAAGACATGCTGGACCAGCCCCTCAGCCACCATGAGCACACCCTGCCCCAAAGGGGCACCTTTGCTGGTGACTCCACTGAAACATGCACTGCTTAAAGCCACATGTTCCTTAGACTGCGTTTGTTTTAAAATAGCCCAAAACCAACTCATTCTACAAACTGAATCAAGAACTTCAAGAACCACCTTAAATCATAAAGCATACCCTCCACTAACTCCTAGAAAATGCCCAGAAAAAACCTAAAAAGCCTGAAAATGTCCGACTTGCTGACTGCTGAAAGCAGTTCCTGCTTAGCACTCACCTGGGGCTGCTGCCCCAGTCCAGCAGAAGGAACAGCATCCTAATCCACTGTACTCAGAGTAATTAGATGGCTGCTCCCACTAACACAAGCACACACTTTTATACCTGAAGGAGTTTAACTAAAAAAGTAAACAAATTAACTTTCTTTCCTTCCAACCAGTAACACAGTGATCACCAACAAGCAATGGCTGTTGCCATTTCTCAGAGAAATTTCTGCAGGAGCAAAATTTTGTAAGTACATCAAAACCATCAATGTACATAAACTCAATGGAAATGTAATATTTTAAAGTCAATACATTGACTACATGGACTACTCTACACTGCAGAGGAGGTAACCCCTCTGCTTGCTTTAGGAAGCAGAGGAGCTTCAGTGCAGGTAATGCAAACTAATCTATGGAAAACCAGTGTGAGCCAGGCCTATGCAATGCTGAGCCAAGAGCTGGCAGTTCAGTGAGTCAGCCCAAGAGCCCTCCACAACCAGGGGTTCAAAGTGGGGCAGCTGCCAAAAACAGACAACAAAAAGTAGAAGGACACAGTGGCTCTGATCTCTGCACAAGGACAACACAGAGAGAAAGGTAACTACAGTGACCAAAGGAACAGGAGCTCATGGGAGAGACCAATGGGGCTGAGATTTCCAACAGGAGCAGAGAAAGAGTACAGGAGATTAGAGGAATTACAACACAGGTTAACAAAACTCAAAAAAGGCAATAAACAAGTTGAATATGCAGCTGTCACTGTGTGTAATTTGCCAAAGCCTAGAACTGTAGGAGCAGGGGCTCCTGCAGAAACTAGTAGCAAACTGGGTTAGAGCAGATAGAACAATTTTTTACACTATGAGCAAGAAACTCACAGATCCTGCTACCAGCAGGAGCTGTGAAGGTGACTGCACTCAGCAGGTTCAAAATGGAACCAAAGGCATGGAAAAACTGATCTGTAAGCAGCAAATACAGGACCAGACAGGGATAGTCATGGCCCCTGGGAGAGTGCAGGAGGACTGGACCACAAAAGCATCCAGGCTTGTAAGCTTTCCTCAAAGTAGCCTTTGCTACTGCTCCCACAGGAGTTCAGTTACTGGCCTAGATGGACTGTGGGTCTGACCCATTAGGGCATTTCTCATGTTACATTTATTCCCCCACATAAATCTCTTGGCTTTTATTGGATCCAAAGCCAAGCAGAAGACTGAAATTCAGAACTTCAATTAGTGCACTGTTTTGGTATTCACACACACCCAGAAGATCCTGAATGGATGTTACTTTCATTACACATATTTCTGGATTATCTTTTTTTTTCCATTGAAATGTGGGCTGTCTTTTGGGAGTCAGCCAGCTGCCTTCAGGAGACAATGCTGCTGAGCTGCTGTCAGCTGCTGCACTGGAACACAATTCCATCTGACAGACAAGAAAAACAATTCTTAATGTACTTACCACGAATGTGCCAGAGGTTAGCACCAGTGTTAGTTGTGTGTGTTAGGCAAGAAAGTGCTCTCTTATACAGCAGTGAGTTTGGGAAAAGCTAAAAAAACCCATAATTGCACAGTACTGTACAGCCATCCTCCTGCATGTGAGCATTTCTACATGTGAAGCTTAACTGCAAAGTTATAAAAAGAGTATTTAAGAGAAATCAACCTATCAGCAAAAAATTTGTCCTCTGCATGAAGTTCAAAATTCTCCACTGATACACAGACAGCATCTTTCCCTGCTAGAGAGTGGAAATAATAAAGTAAGTTGGAAAATAGACCTGTATTACTAGAAATCATTTAATAGCAAAAACTTAATGGAGGCTTTACTTTGAAACTATTGCTTCTCACAAGACCAGAAAACCTGGGACATCACACCAGAATTAGAAAGTGCCTGCGTGACAAGTCTGAGACTGAGCTACATACCTTTCCTTCCTCAAAAGACTATTTTGATAGCAGACTTAGTTCAGCTTATTTACAGGTTTGCAGGTCACTTTTTAACTTGTCCAAGCATATGCCAGGCATGTGTGCAGCAGCCAGATAACTTATAATTTAAGTAATTTCTGAAAACAACATGCAGAAACAAACATTTAATACAGATGATTATCACTTATACTTTGATTTTGGCTTCATACTACTATCTTTGCATCACTGTATTTAATTACACTCCACATTTCCTTCATGAGTCATCGTTGCATAACAAACCTGATAGCCACTTTATGGGTGTGTTGCAGGTTTGCACAATTAACTGAGTCTATTGGACTGGAAATGACGATTTGTATTAACTGAAAAGATCATGTGGCTGTACAGTTTGTGGGTGTTGGTTTATTAGAATGGAAAGTGCCAATTAGAGAAGGAGAAAACAAAGACAAACTAATGATGTTTTAAAGAGAAGTACCTATGACTTCCTGGAAATGCTAAAGTTGATCTGGGATAGGATTCCCAGGTGCTAAATTACAAATAAAATTATTCTTCCTCTGTTCAGAAGCACATAGGAATGACAAAGGAAGAAGCACAGGCAATGAAAGGAGAACAAAACACAGAAAAAGCCAGGAACAGGACAAGAGTTTCCATGCCAAGGCCACCACCACTGTCACCCCCACCTCACAGGTCCTGCCCAGTAAAGTCTGCTCAAGTTGGTCACACAAGATGCTGCTCTGCCCTGAACCCATAAAGACAGTCAGCAGATCCCAAGAGGAGAAGAGGCTTCCATCAACAAATACCAGCTCCCAAAACTGCAGAGACCCCACAGAGGAAGGGAGAGAGTGCAGGCTCAAGAGAACAGAAGTTTCTAGACTTCAGGATGTAGGGCTTTGGCCATGCAGGTGCAGCCTCACCAGCCAGACCCTGCAGAGTTATTTCCAGCCATGCAACAGGAATATTTTTCTCCTCTCCATATTTTAAGCTCAACGGCAAATTCAGTTCAATCATACTTTATTCTTCATACCTACTTTCAACATCTCCATCTCACTACCACAAATCCTTACTAAAAATACAAACACCACATGCCTCCAAACTGACTAATGATTATATATTCAACTAAGGTATTCACACCATTTTGATTAATAATTAAAAGGCGATATGAGAGAACAAACACCATATAATTTAAGTAAAGATGTGCTAAAAACTCAAGTGATTTAGTTGCTCAAAATTCCCATTAATTATTTTGCTATGTACTCAAAACCAAGAAATTTCATAAATTAATTATCCCTTATAAATTTCTTAAGGTTTAACACAGAAGTGACTTCAGTATTTGAAAAAAAAAAAAACCTCACAATTGATATAGTTCAATGTGGTAATTAAAGGAGGAAAAAGTATTTTTAGGTGGAGTTTTTGGGAGGGGCTGAGAGTAGGAGTGGAAAAACATACAGAATCAGATTGTTCCCTAATTTATATTTTTATAATTGAGAGACAACATTTTAAATACTTCTAAATAAATATTTAAAATAGTTATCAGCTATTTAATGCTAAGAGCCAAAATTCAGACATGTTGATTAACCTATTTCCCCAGCAAAATCATTAGGTTCTGTAGAGATTCACTTCTCAGAACATTTGTGTTTTATTAGTAGGCACAAATCCACTCAGGTGAGTAGAGCATTAGGCTCTGGAATTAAAGATGTCAGTCATAAATAGATATTAAAACACATGTCAGATTTTAACATGCCAAAAAAAACCCAGAAGCAAGTTCACCAGCACTGTCTCAATTTGTTGGGGGTGTCTGTGGTACAGGATGAGTAGTGCAAATACAAACACACATCTCAAAATACAAATGCTTGGCAGACAGTTGTGTCCCCTTCTACATGCCCCACATAGGCAGAATCTTAAATATGAGTAAAATTAACTTTATACTACTTGGGAATCAAGTTACCAAACTATTAATTTCTACAATGATACACTTAGAACTGTTTCCAAATACTGCTTCTATATATACAGCTTTTCCACTGAAATTACTGGTTCAGAATGAGAACCAGATGAGCTCTACTCCCACTGTCCTTCCTGCTCAGTCTGCTCTTACCTCCCTGACTCACCAAAGCCACTCACTATTCCACCTTCAAATCTTGCAAAATCTGTGGAATCTCCTCACCCTGCTTTCAGAGGTCTCAAAACCACCCATGTGATACACAAGGCATCTCAAGCTTCCCTGGGTGGCTTTTTTTAAACAGCCTGTTATCCTTCTAGAAGGCTGCCACTTTTGCCTACTCTTTCTTCTGTAGAGATTACAAGGATGGATATTGATGATATTTTCTGGGGAATCCATTCAGTGCAGGTAGCTCAGGGTGCAGCTGCAGTTCAGGTAGAGTTCTGGATGGCCAGAGCACCAAGCAAGACGTCCTGAACTGCTGACCCTTAGCACAGCAAAGGGCCTTGGCCCAGCCAGGGGAAGGACACAGAGAAAGCAGCACAACCCCTTGACTTCTGCATGCTTAGACTGCAAGGATATAAAAGCCCCTTTATTTGAGGCCCCTTCTCAGAGGCACCATCTCAAGCTGTTATTTTGCTAGTTATTTTGCCAGGATTAAATTATTTCACGGATCAGGATGTCTGAGATTCTGTGATGGGAAACCTGCTGTGACTGTGGAAATGTGGGTGTGTAGCTGCCAAGGGGCCTCAGTCCCTGCTCAGGTGTGAGTGTGACTGCCAGACAGGGACACTTCCTTAACATACTCTATAAATAAACTATTTTATCAAAAGAATGGGCTATGGCATTTTATCTTTAATAGCTAAAAATGATAGAGCAGGGCACAGAAAAATGCACAGAGAAACAAAGAGCTGACACCTACCATTACTTCCAGTCCCAGTGAAGCTTACTGTCTAATTATGACTGTAGAAGACTGATGACTTCTAGGCTTGCCAATACAAATACACAAAAGTCACAGAATCTAGCAATATTTAGGAATTTTTCAAGAGTTCCTGTTTGGTCCTGAAAACAAGGCTCTAGTTGTTTGAAGAAGAGACACCTCTACCTGCAAAATACTGTGTGAATGCATCCAATAGTTGTCAGGCCACTTTGCCACAAAGACAAGTCTATGTACTGAGTGCAGTGAGATGACCATGACAAAAAAAACCACATTGAAAAAGAAATAGTGCAGTAGACAAAGGTAACAGAATACAACATGTTCTTGTGAAGGCTGAAAAGGAACTTCAGTGGTGCTGCAGACCCTAACACCGAACATAGGTGGACTCCTGGAACTTCCCCCAAACTGTCATTATGCACAACACTACGGTTGTGTGAAATACCGTGCCTAAAGGGCATAAAAACACAACTGAGCCGTCAGCTGACAACAAGTCCTCTGTCTCTGCAAAGAAGGAGATGGGACGCACCAGAGTAGTTAAACTGGGATTTGAGTCAGCTCCTCTGTTGATGTGCCCAGCATACTGTTCCAGTGGAACATCTCTCAACACTGCCCTAAAAGCACACAATGCCCTAAAAGCACACAATCTTAACGGATTAAGTGAGCTCCGGGTATTTCACCAGACTAAAGCTCGGCTTCCTGATGACCAGTTTACATGCACACTTTACATGCCCGAGAGCAAGAATGAACTCAGTTTGGGAGGACTGTGTAACAATGTCTCTACAGCAGGAGGAAGTAGGTAACACTTCTTGTGAGTTGTTCAAACATTACAGAATGGATGGTAAAAAACAGATGTGGCTGTGGCCATTTCTGGGAAACACAAGTGTGAACAACCAGCTATTTTTAATTTATTGAGTTCCATTCCAGTCTAAGCTGCTACAGACTCTGTGTCAATATTTGTGTCCTTTTTTGATCTCTTCCCTCACTCAGCTTATGCTTATGTGCTGAAAAAGCCTGAGCACATGATTACCCCATTCAGGCAACGTGCCTTTGAAATGGCTTTTTAATCTAGACTCTCCACTCCCTGACAGACTGAATTTTGCAGTATGTCTGTATTCGCTGTCTAGACACTTGAATATGCTAACCTCTAATTTAGCCCTCCTTTACTGACCCATGAGTTTCCTCCCTTCTGTGGGTCTTCTGGCTAAACTGGAAATGCAAGACACTCATTCTGCCCTACACCTGGCTGGTGCAACTGCATTCATACAAATCTGACCAGTGAAGTATGCACATGTTCCTCATTCACAGCAACAAGGAATTCTTATGCTGAAAAAGTTTTGTAGCACTCTCATAACCCCATTCCCTTCTTCATGGTCTCTAGACTCCAAGAACAGCACACTCCTTTCCTGAAAGGATTCAGGATACAACTGCAGAGACAAGGGCCTGAGCTGAATCTTGTAAGCAGAAATAAATCGTTGAATACCCAGTTATGTAAACAGAAAATTATGGAAAAGTCTGACTGAAATATAAAAGGGAATTAAAAATACAGATGCATTCCAACAACAGCTGTGCTGCTCCAAATCCCAAGGTCCACCTAATTCAGTATTGCCCTAGCACGGGTTAAAAAAAGGAAACAAATGTTTAGGGCAGTGGGCAACTTCCCCTCCCAGTTCCCAGCAGTCTGACACAAGGTACTTTCCCTAGAGCCTTAATGGATTTTTCTTTCATCAGGCTTTCTGTGACTAGTTTTTGAAGCAAGTAAAACTTCTGGTATTTGCAGCATTGAGACAGAGATGTAATCAAGGTACACAGACAAGAACTCACAAAAGCCGTGCTGTATTTCCACTTTTAGATAGTATGTTTGCATCACAAACCACTTCCACATGCCTGAAGCATAAAAGATTTGCTATCTGTGTCAGCTTCTGCAGATGGCTTAAGAGACAAATTAGCATTATCCAATTGCTTTAAAGTCTTGTATAGGGACAATTCAAACAAAGACTGAGTAATGGCCCCTGTTCAAAGCTGAATTTCAGCATCAGGTCTGTACAGTTGCACCTAGTTTACCCTTGTTACACGAGAGTCTGCACTGCTGATCTGTGAATGCCTTAAACTCATTGTCTCTGCCCCTTCCCTACATTTCTCTATCCTACAGCAAGCTCCACAGGATACCATACAGCATGCCCTGTACAGTAAGAATAGAAGTATAAAGGTTAACTGCTTGTAATTTGGGAGATATTCTTCCACTCCTGTACCAGCACATCAGTTTACAGCCACTACACCAGTCTCTGACTTCTTGTCACTTCAGTGACACTACAGCAATTCTAATGTGTCCCATATGTATTGTTTTTTCCCCCTGGAATAAACATGCTTAAGTTGCTTTCCCTCAGTTTAGAGTGGTACCTGTTCAAGACTTAGGTAACTAAGAATTTTATTATCTCCATGGTTTGTTTACATTTTCATGTCAGAGTACCACCAAGAGTCCTCAACCTCAACTTTCATATGTAGATCCACTCTGCCAGATTACCACAGAATAGAACAGAAGATAAGTACCTGAATAAGATAAAATGCAACTACATAAGGATTGCATAGTTTAACTCCTACTGTGCACATCCTGGTTCTGCTTGAGGCAAAGGCTGTGATTTTTAAGGAGCTAAGAGCCACATGATAACTCATTTCTCTGGGAAGTCAGCATCCAAGCCAAGGCCAACGTCTTGAATTTTAATCTGTTGAATAATGAAGAATTCAGGACTTCTTATGATGGAAAGATGTTTTCATAAACTACCTTCTGCACTGCATTTTGCTGGGTTTGCTTGTCCCAGGCAATGTCTCACTAAAGGGTTCATAAAGGTTATATTTGAAATAACTTGTGACACATGATCTTGGCTCTGCAGAAGCACCTCTGGAGGTGCAACAGAAATGCATCCACACCACCCTCACTCACATAACTAGTCATGCAAAAACTAACACCACAGCATCCAACATGCACTTTGTTTACCTCTCTTCAGGAAAGCTTTTCCTCTCTGATGACTGACCACAATTACTTTTTCTAGTCATTACAAGGCCAAAAAGAAAAGTGTCTAAGCTACTCATTCCCTTTCAGGCAACCAGACAGAAGGCATGTTTACCAGAGAGCATGGAAAAAAAAACCCCAAGTTTCCTGCTCAAGAACATCTACCACAAATAAATATGATTAAGCAATAATGCAGCAGCAGCTACTGTAAAACAAAGTTCTTGTTGATAGAAGGAGGCTTTAAAAAATCACAACAATCTAAAGAATGACTGTACAGGAGCTTTATCTAACAGAGGCTCTATCTGTATTATCTATATTAAAATACATATCTATTATTTTACACTAAGTCTTTCAGTATTAAGGTTTTTGTAATTTTCTAGCTTCCTAAAAAGATTTTGCCTTTTGCTTCTCCAGCTGCTGCTTTACATGTATGCCTTTCTCCTCTCAAAACAAACAGAAAGAGCAACTGAAAATTTTAAGTGTTGAAAACAGGAAATACGAAGGGGACAGAGACCATTGGAAGGGAACAGGCTGCAAAGCAAGCCAGAAACAGGACAACTGATCAAAGGACATTGAGTGTCTCTGGGATTCCCTCTGCAAAGAGAATCCTTGAAAGAAAGGTACTACCATGAATGAAAGTCCATGCTATTCTTTTTTTCACAGCACTCAGACATTTCATTTATTAAATACAGAAAAGTCTGCTATCCATCTCCAAACCTGCTACAAGAGAGGTTTAAGGCCTCTCATAATACTGAGCTGTTGTTTTTAGCAGACTTGTTATTAGTATTGATGACCCATGGTGTTGGAGACTACTTAGGAGTTAGTCTTCAGGGCACTTAGCAAATTACAAAATGTGGTTTACACATGCCTACAGAACTATGAGGTGGTTGCAAAGAAGGGAGAGAAATGGGAATGTAACTGTTGGTGCAGAATTCAATTTCCTCTGTACTCAAGTCAGCACAGAAGCTACTTCAAGTGACACCATTACTAAATGTTTTTATTCAGTAGAACAATCAGAAATTTCAGGCATGGAGTTTTGGTGAACAAAGGCCATAGGCAAACTTATTTAACAGTAAGAGAGAAAAATTCCATACAATTACATGCACATGAACTAACTCCAAAATTATCTAACAAAATAAAACAAGGCCTGCTGATAGAAGTACAGAGGCCATGGGGTAACACATGTAGGAAATATCAGGAAGACCTTTTCCTGGATCAAAAATTCTCAGGTATAAACAAGTAAAGAAGCCAAACATCTATTATTCCTCATGTTCCAGCACAGAGGCACTACAAGAGTTTGTCCTACTGAAGTAATGTTAACACTGTGAAAATCTGTGAAAAACATTTCAAAGACAAGTTTGTCCTTTGTATCCATTCATTACAACATTTAGGGCTGTTTGCCTATCAGTCAGTATGTACATCAACACACCAGAATTTAAAAAATAAAAAGAGAAAAAAAAAAAAAGGAAAAGAAAAATAAATTACTTTCTCCTCATGCAACCAGGACAATTTAAACTTGAGATAACTCATGTTGCAGGGCCAGCTTATCCACAGAAATAATTAGTCACGGTCCTCAAGTCCAGAACAATAGAAGTACAGCAAATACTTGGAAGCAGTCTTTGAGCACGTACAGTTCAGCACAAGCCACTGCCACCAGAACACAAACATCCTGCAGCCTCCGTGAAGTCTACCCCAATTCATCAAAATCACAAACCCACGCTCTGCTCCCCTCCTTCCTTTCCATGGCTTCTACTTCCCCTTATATTCTTTTCACTTTCTCTCACCTGCATAACATGTCCAGTCAACTTTAGAGGACATCTCCATCATTTTTCACACTGGAAATTTCTCCTAGGTTATAGCCCTGCCCTTTTATTTCCACATCACTTGTATTTTTACAGCACTACAACAGTTCTTATGATAAAAATACATAAGTAGATCTTGTTGTTCCTAAGAACAAGGGCAGATGGGAGACTTTCACCAGTCAAACCCCGAAGAGAAAAGAGGAGAAGTCAACTGCAGACATGCATCACATCATGTACTGAAATCAAGAATTCTTCTTTCTAAAAATATGAGTAACTATTCCACTTCAAAGAGTATAGATAGAAGACACATTTTGTTAATACTATTGTTAGCACCTCTCAATGCTGGGAGTTTCAAGAGTCTCACACTGGTCTTTCTTTCATCAATAAAGACATTATTGCAGTGTAGATTGCTTATGCTGTAATGAACAGCATCATTTGTAAATGCTCTCAAGTCTTTAAATAGTAGCTTTCACCATGAATCCTCCCTTTCTGACCGCTGTGGTTTATTTACCACCACAAATGGTCGAGGTACAAAATACTGTCAAGTGTGTGACAGCCCACCCTATTTTCTCAAGATGCCAAAATAAATCATTACACATGAAGATGGATTTATTTCAACACAAATATGCCTATTTCAAGAAAACTTAACATTGACAGGACCAATTCCTATAACCATGAAAGGTTTGGTGTTTTCCCTCCTTCCGGTAATACTAAAGGACAGGGATTCCCCGTGACTGCAAAACACTCGGTGACCACACGCGTGGGCAAGGCCTGGCCCCACCTCAGCGCCGGGAACCGTTTGCGAGAGAAAACCAGGAGGCACCGACGGGGAGAAACAAGGGGGAAAACACGGGGAGAAACGAGGGGGAAAACACGGGGAGAAACGAGGGGGAAAACACGGGGA
>WBNO01009275.1:77853-106999 GCA_013400575.1 Peucedramus taeniatus
CTCCCCCCGGGGCTGGCCGGGGGTCTCGGGGCGACACCCGCCCCGTTCGCTGCGGCCCGAGTCCCTCCGAGCGGGACGGGACCCGCCCGGGGTCAGCGGAGCCCTCAGCCACATTCTTAAAAATCAACGTGGCGTGCCACGCGTTTTCTTCCTGACCCGAAACAGTATCAGTGCTCTCTCCCTCGTTCCGAGCTGCTCCTCTCGCTCCTGTGAGTAAACAAGAGACCGCACTGTGGGCACCGGCTCTGCGCCTCGCACTCTAATTTAGGCTGGCTTAATTTAGAATAAACATTTCTTTGTGACTTAATACCTCATTACGCACTTATCCTCGATTTTCTAAAATAGCCGGTCTGTGGTGGTTAAATCTGGAGACACATCGCTGTGTCCGTCAGTATTGACAGCGGAGCCTGTGACAGCAGAGCGAGCAGGCCGGGGACTCGGCAGCTCTCCTGTCACTGGAGCACTGACCAAGGGCCCTCTGCAGTATTCTGAAGTAATAAGCAAAAATTAATTGTGCTTCATCCAGAGATAACAGTACCTCATTACATATTAACTGCCTGGGAAAGGCTCTGGGGGCAAGGTGTCTTTGGTATTTTTGAGAATACCTGAATCTTTGTTGTACTGGAATGGCAGGTGAACGATGCCTCTGCATCACAAATGCATTTGTGAATTGCACTTATAATCTGTTAAACTGCTCAATTCTCCTGTATTATTCAATCAGTTTACTTTATGCACAAACTTAGTTGTCTTTCTTTAGTAATTTACCTATATGGGATAATTTTCTGATCTTTTTTTTTTGATAGAAACCTGCCTGTTGAGTTGGTGGGCATATATTCTGGTGAAGCCCTGTGTGTGCCCTGCTCTGCAGTACAGGACTTATTTCAGAGAAAAACAGTTCCAGTTCTCTGTAGTAGAAAAGAGAATTAAAACTTATCACAGAGTGTCTAACACTATGGTTATGAGTCTGAGTCAGCTGAAAAGGAATTTTTATTTCCTGAATGTAAGCTGTCTATATTCACATTAAAATTTTCAGGAGGGTGAAGTACCATACCTTAAGCATGCATCTGAAATCTGACAAGCAGAGGCAAGGCAATTGTCTTGCTATTTAATTATTAGTTTTCTACTGGCAATTTACAGGTTACTCCCATTTGCTGTGTAGGACTGTGAAATGGTAGCCCAAATTTTAACTGAACTTAAACTCCTTGATGAACTTTGGTTCTTTGAATATATTTTAAGTAGCTGACTGTTACAATCTAAATACAGAGTTTGTCTGCTGTTCAGTTGATTTGTCAGTTGTATACCCATAGGATTAGTTTTATTTGCAAGCACCCATGATTTGACTGGTGATTGTAGTCTAATTCTTTACCACAGAGTGGTCCATTTCTGGTTAGCAGAATGTGTAGAAAAATATCTCAAAGTTAAGAATGTAATTAATTTATACAGTAACTGTTAAGAATATAACTCCTATGAGTGGAAATACCTTCTGAGGCCTGTATATGAGCATGCTTTGGCCTGTGACTCAGGAATACTGAACTGCACTGTGGAGGTTTGGTGCATAGTAAAGAAGATCTAATTATTTATTAAGTGAATAGATTTAAACTAACTTTCTCATGAGGCTGTTTCTGCTAAGTGTTGGTTACTCAGTATTCATCTAGCTCTGAAGACAGAAGTACTTGAGGGATAAGAACTAGAGAAACAGAATTTTAAACATTTTTTTCAAAGTATTGGGAGTTCCAGACAGTATATTTAACAGCACTTAGGTTTTTAAAGTCCAATACTTGGAAGTCTGAAATACTTAAATATGAAAAGGGGTGGCTCTGTCTCAGGTACTTACATTAAATAGAAAGTCAGAGGAGAAAAAGGAAATTACATCACATTGTCAAATAAGGAACAGCTAGCTGGAGTAGATGACTTGTAGTGCAAAAATGTGCCCCTCCTCCTGTGAATTGCTTCTGAGATTTGTTAAAGATAATGTGGTGGCAAGGTGAGCAAAAATAGGTTGTGGATTTAAGGTAGACACGTTTCTTCCCCTCCCAGTAGGGGTAAGCAGGTCCTATTTTTCTCCTTGCCCTCTTTCCCATTTCTTACAAGAAGTATATAAGCTCCTTGTCAAGAGTGCTGCCTTTGTAAAACCTGTGGAAAGTTTGTACAGGCATTCAGAAATCTGTACAGCAAGTTGCTGTATTCCATACCCATCAAGTGAAACTAGAGCATGCTTTGCTCTACTGTGCCTACCAGAAAGGTTTTCTTTGTTATGAACTTAACTTGCTTCAAATATTTGGTTGCATTGGGGCTGGGAGAACAGAGTTATAAGATTCTGTGTGTGATCAGTGATAGGTAATAGGTTGAGCTAAATATATATGCAAATGCTTCTTAATTTCTAAACAGAAGATTGCTGTTGTTAGCACACAAGTATTTATTAATATGTATCTGTATGAAAATTGTGTATTTGGGATATTTGCCATAATTGAACTTACCACAAAAATCTTTCCACACTTCTCAGTATGTAGATATGCTACTGTTTATGGATACATTTGACTATTTTTGGCTTACACATAGCCATCCTGTTGAAGTCTGAAGGTATATTTGGCTTTGTAAAAAAAAAATTAAAATCAATCTGCTCCCCAATACTTGCTATTATTGTTATTTGTTAATACTAGCAGACCTGGCTGATTACAAGCACCTCCTTTGCACTGTTACCATGCCTTACAGGGAAAGGTGTCAGTAGCTTCCTAATGCACCAGCAAATCTTTGAATTGCCTTGGCTTTCAAATGCCCTGGTGAAATTACCAGCCATACTTTTAGTTTGTACTCCATTTCTTTGAATAACACAAACTGCAACATCTTCAAAAGTGCTTCGATCTTCCTAAATGCCATAAACTGTGCAAAAGTAGGTCAGACAAGCAGAGTAACTGAAAGCCCATTCTGTGCAAATGAACAGCACACAAATGGGAGATCAGGAATGCTTCATTACTGCCTAGTGTCCATTTTCTTTAGCAAATAGAGTTTGATGTTGTTTATGGATAAGTTTAGATCCTTAAACTTTTAAGGAGGCAGAACTGGGACAGCAGTTAACAGTGAAAACTGTTGATGTTTATATCTTCGTGGCTGACTTCTGTATTTTTTTTTATTACCAATTACTAGAATATAATATATACTACTCAGCTTTAGTAAGAGCATGCTGTCTAAAATACAAACTTTGTTTTCAATTGCTGTTCTCATGTCTCCCTCTTAAGATACTGTCTTCAAACAAGCTTATGCATGTTTTAAAATACAAGCACCATTTCTCTAGACTCCACTGAAAAAGTAACTAGGTGGTTTAGGGAAAGCACTGCCTCTCCTGATATCCTAGCTTAAGGCACAGAGAACAGTTTCAGAACTCTGAAATGTCAAGGCAGATCACCTGTGAATTTGCAAAGAGGTCATTGATGAATGGAGCAAGTTTTATGGCTATATAAATTGTGCTTTATTTTTAAAAAATGAGGACTGATTGAAACAAGTGAAAATTACCTTTTCCTAGAGTATGTAAATATTTAAGTCTGTTTCAGATGTTGAGCTTAGCATTCCAGAGAGATTTCAGAGAGGTGATTGTGCAACTATCAGTCTTGAGAGCTGAGATTTAGACAGCATTCAGAAAGCTGACACAGTAATTACTAGTAGTGGTTTAGGCGTGGGATTTGGTGGAGGTTGGGCTTCTTAACAAGCCCTGCAAGGGTTGTATGTTATCACAGCTAGCATGTTACATGTGCTCTCAAGCTACAGCAGTTGTTCCCCCCCTCATTTTTTATATCATAATCAATGTCTCATGGTCCTGTCAGATCTTGTACACACACTGAGGTGGAGTACAATCATTTGCTGACTAATCAGTATTCTGTACCAGCATATTTTTAACTTGTGACTTGCATTTGACTTCAGAAATATTGAAATGGATAGCAGGCATTAGCCTTAAGCTCTCAATTAATTTTGTTTCTTTTGTAGATCTGTTGCTAATAGGATAGGATCCGTGAGGCACAAAAAACCCACTGTTCAGTGCAGTGTGAGCTGATAAGATGGATGTTTCATTTGGAAATTAGGTTGATATGAAGTAATGTTAGAATTGGTGCTATATGTGTACTGTGCTTCTTAGTCATTTTGACAAATGGGTATCTCTGGTGTTGTGCTCCTCTGAAGACAGTGGTTCTGCTTGCTCTTACAGGACTATGTTATTGCTTCCCAGGGCTCTGTTTTTATTTAATTTTGCTATGAAATATCTGCAGTTCCTGTTACTGGGAATGGTCTAACTGAACTATGTTATGCAAAAATGTCCAGGGTTAAGCTAGGTTTTTAAGGAAGTTGTCTGAAGAGGAAGAACATGGTCTTCACTAAAATCAGGAAGGCTGAATGAAGTAGGACTGTGCTGCAGTACATAGAACACTGCTTTGGCCCTCATTCACTTCTATTAAAGTCTCCTGGCTAGAGCTATTCTGAAATGCCTGCCTAAAATACATCTGGCAGTGACTAAAACAGTCCCACTTCTGTTGACACAGACAGTCAGGATTGAGAAAACCATCACACTCATAAAGAGAATGGGATTAGGTCTCACACATAATAAACATACAGAAGCTGCTGTTTTCTTAAGATGATCAATACTAGACCAATTCAAAATTGAAAGAGCACAGCAGAGTTGTACTTTCTCAAACAATTGTTTATAAATTACATGTAGTGGTACTAGATTGCAAACTAATCCTCAGGTACCTGGCTTACTGTCCTAAGTCCTGCTTAGGAGTTTGCCCATCCCTCACACTTCAGACAAGTACAATGGATCTTTTCTCCTGAAGGAAAAGGAAGATTACACATCTGCATAAAATGCCTGGTTTTGGACAGATTTACCATGAGCATAAGCTACTACCTGTGTCTGTACCACATTTTCTTGCAGTACCACACTGTGAAGGGGTTTTCTTGCCATGCTTGCTGAGCCCTGATACAGCTGGCCCTCTGTTGTTGGTTGACTTTTCTTTAGATGGAATTCTTTTGGTGGAGAGATATTGCCAAATTCACATTAATATTATATGCTCATAGTATTGATTCTTAAGAGAGATACAAATTAAACCATTTTTTGTGGGGTTTGGTTTGGTAGGTTTTTCATATGTTTTTTTTAACAGATCATATTGCACTTGCTGAATGTAGGATATTTGTGTAGATGAAGCACAGACCCAGAGAACACCTTTTTTTATAGTCTTGGACTTAAATTTCTCCTGCCTTCAGAATGCTAACTAATTTTACATTGCCCCTTCCCCTCCCTGATGAATTTCCTGAAGTCCTGTGAGTCAATTTGTTCTGTAGACTGATTACTTACTCAATATAAAGCAATTGCCAACATATTTTTCTGCCATAAATGGGCCAGATAAAGCATTCCTCACACATTCAAAATAGATTTGAATGCAGCACAGCAGTTTCAGCTGAGATTATTTCAAATCACTAGATTTCCAATTTGTTTGAAATATCTAGAAAACTTGAGGCTGTTTTAAAGTATATTAACGTTTAAGTTAGTAGAAATAGTTACTTTTTATGTAAAAGAAGTTTTAGAATTCTAATTCAAGTAGTCAGTAATTCTGTTTATTAGAGCAAAGGCTATGGAACAGCAACATGTGACAGCAGACTAGGCTGCTACATGTTGGTTACTCTGGAAGCTAAAATCTTTAGCTGAAAGATAAAACTGAAGACAGCTACTGGAAAGTTAGATTGTTCTAGAAAACTTTAAAAAAAACCCTTTTTTTGCATGAGTAACTAGTAGTTTATGTTCAAAAAGTGAAGTTGTGGGATACACAACTGCCATGTATCAGTACCTTAACATATTTTTCCTTTTTTTTCTATGCAGTGTAGTTCTTTAAGAGAACTTACCTGGTTTATACTTAATTTTTCAATCAGACTCAAAACAAGAAGCTTGGTCAAGTTTCCCAGTTGGCAAGTATTAGGACAGGAGGCCTTTCTACAGAGCTATTTAGTTCCTTGAATACTGAAATTTCAGATGAGACATGGAACAACATCAGGCTTGCATTTCTAATATTTGTGTCCTCCCTCTTGTAGGGAATGAAAACTGCAGGAAGCCTGCCAAGTCCTGAATATCGAGGGTTGTGAGACATCCTCAGAGAACGCTGCACAATGTCAACTGCAGGAGTTGCTGCACAGGAGATGAGAGTCCCCTTAAAAACTGGATTTCTTCACACCAGTCAAGGCATGGGCAGTCTGAAAACCTGCTGGGGTACCCACAGTGGATTTGAAAAGTGAGTGAGGCTAAAATTTATCTATTGCATCTTCAAGTCTATGAAATGAGTGTTTTGTGTTAAGTGTTGTGCCAGTACGGACCTATGGTTCATTCACAGTGAAGGCTTCTTTTTTTCTTTTTTTTTTAGTACTTTCTTTAATGTGGACCCTATAGCAGTGACATATAATTTGAACTCATCAACCGAGCAACATTTGCCATCCATTGGTAAGTACAAAGTCTGACACAGACGTGTTAGGAAGTGTCAGGGATTTGTCTCGGGAAAAACCCTGCGGGCCTCGCTGACACCAACGCGCTCCCGCCTGGGCCGCGCTGCCCCCTGCTGGCAGCTCAGGAAACTGCTCCCATTCAGCTCCGACCGACAAAACCACGTTTAAATAACATGAGCGAGTTAAACAAAAACACACACACACCTCCCATTCGCCTTGAGCATAGGAGGCCTCTGAGTTGCCATTACCCTTTTGACAGAAAAGATACTTGGTAAAAAAAGTACTTGTTTTTTTCTAGTCATATGCTGGGATCTTTGTAGCTCTCTTGCTTATGCTTGGGGTCTCTTGAACTACCTCATTTAACTGAAGCACTGGTCTCAAACAAGATAATCTGCTATTACCTTAACTAATGCATAAATCCACGACCAGATGTGATCTGTAATACCTGCATTTCACTACCTGGAGACATTAAGCAGATATTACTTACTGTTGCATTAGGAGGAATTAAATATGCAGTGGCAGAGTCATGTGCTGGAGTGTTACTTAGAAAAGTGTCTCTAAGAATTTTTCACCTTTTTAGGGCACTCTTCCAACCAGGCTTCCATGAATGACCACATTGCTGGAAGTTGCATCCAAGTCCCATCTCAGAAATCCAGTCCACCTCCTGTAAGTCCCAAAAGTGAACAGCCAATTTCAAGGTACGACGACCATCTCGTTCCTGGCTTTAGTAAACTGTCTCTAACCATGGGCTGCGTTTCTGAAGAAACACCTCCTCACATGCCAATGAAAAATGGACCAATTCAATTTCTGTCTGCATCTTCTAATGATCGCAGCTGCAGGCCACTACCCCCTCTGCCTATATCTGAAGACTTTGCTCCAGATGAGGTTGACAAAGAGGTAGAGTTCCTGACTAGCTCAGATACTGATTTTTTGTTAGAAGATTATGAACTTCCTCCTTTTAAATCCAGCGCTCCAAGCCGTCGGAGCTTTAGGGGCTGCGGACAAATCAACTATGCGTATTTTGATGCTCCAACAGGACCAAAACCAGAAGATGCCAACCCTACACAAAGCCTAAACGTGTACATATCCAGTATTTATCCTCCCCCACAGCAGCTGCATCGACGCCTGCGAAGGTCCCATTCCGGGCCAGCTGGATCTCTCAATAAACCCATAGTAAGACTAACTGGACACTTAAACAGGTCGTCTCCCACTTCTGATGAAGATAAACCAGAGATCCCTCCAAGGGTTCCCATACCCCCACGGGCTCTCAAGCCAGACTACAGAAGGTGGTCAGCAGAAGTGGCTTCCAGTGCATACAGTGATGAAGACAGGCCTCCCAAAGTGCCCCCTCGAGAACCTTTGTCACGCAGCAATTCCCGCACCCCCAGTCCCAAAAGCCTTCCATCATACCTCAATGGGGTTATGCCCCCCACCCAGAGCTTTGCACCTGATCCTAAGTATGTCAGCAGCAAAGCTCTACAAAGACAAAATAGTGAAGGATCTTCCAACAGGGTCCCTTGCATTCTTCCAATTATTGAAAATGGTAAGAAGGCCAGTTCAACGCACTACTATCTGCTACCAGAGAGACCTCCATATTTGGACAAGTATGAGAAATTCTTCAGAGAAGCAGAGGAGAGGAGCTCTAACACTGAGGTTCAGTCCTGGTCTGGTGACTGCACGGCCACCTCAGCCCCAATAAAACTGGACTCAAAACCCAGAATGGACATAGGTGGTCCCCTGAAACGAAAACACCTGTCCTACGTGGTTTCTCCTTAGTGTCTGGAGGCACAGTCTCAGCTCAGTTGCTTGGGATGGAGCTGAACTTCTGTCATGTTACAAAGTTCTTACAGTTCACAGATAATGAAGTAGGAGCAGTTTGTCCTCTGAGAACTGAAAAGTGGATGACAAAGTCCTCTTAATGCTGCATATATTGGATATGTTTCTTAAGACTTTTCTTGTCTTGGTATGTAAGCTGAAAACCTGCAGAGATTCCGCAGAAACACGGAGGGATAGTAGTCACAGTTGGCCAGTTGTATGCTACCTAGATGAACATGTTTGGTAGTCAACATTATTAAAAAAAAATTTAAAAATCGATCTTTGCTTAAGAGTCACTTATAAAGCAGACAACAGACCAAGTAATGCAGTACAGGTTTTGTGTCAGCTATTTTCCAAAATTTCTTTTCCTTAGTAATTCTGCTGAGAAGAGACTGTCCTCTTTTACTAGGATATGTCTGATAAGAAGGTAAATGTGAGATATAATACCCACTTCAAGACTTGGCAGGCTTATTGGAAGTGCATTTTGAAAGATTAATCTATCTTACAAATTAATTTGATGCTAATAGACTTTTAAAGTGAGTTAGATTTTGTGAATTCAGTTGCTAGACACACTTGGCTCAATTTTGCAGTTTTTCCTAGAAGAGACTTGGACCAGCTATTGCTAAGCCTCTGCTGCTGCTCTTTTCCTGCTGGATCCTAGAAATGTGTGAATGTGTCCTGAGCAGCCACAGGGTTGCTATTAGGTAGGCAGTAACAACTATGTGCTCACCTAGAGTCTGAAATTATGACTGTATTAAATACAGAAACACAGCACAAGCTGGTCTTGTGTTCTGGTTTCTGTTCAGTATTTTAGGGGAGGAGGAGGGTATGAGGAAAAAACATGATTCCATTTATGAACAGTGTCAGTCCCATCTCTTGCTGCTTCAGATGCTGCTTCTTGCTGTTTAATTTTTCCTCACTGTGCCTCAGCCATTCACTGAAGTTCACTGAGGTGCCACCTTAGCAGTTTCTTGTGCTCAGTTTGGTTACATTTATCCTCTCACAGACAAGCACAAGAGAAAGGGTGCTCATTAACAGGGGTACAGAAGATGAATGTGTTCCTCCTAACAGAAGTAAACAAGGTGTTTACAGTTTAAACTGCTGAATGAGATGTTTGAGCTATTTTAAGCTTACTTTTTATTTGTTTTAGTACAAACTAAATGAAGGTGAAATACATGCTATAGAAATGCACTGATATTTCTGCATCGTGTACAGTATTGAATAAAAAATAATTCACTTTGTATTTTGAATATTGTCATGTCTTGAGTTTAATAAAGTTATAAAATACTTATTTATGATACATTTTGGTTTTTGCTTTATTGAATAGTCATGCAATTGCATTTTAGTTCTGCATTTACTGGAAAGTTCAAAGTTAGTAATGTTAAATGTGCAACAGATGTTCAATTCAGCTTGCATTTAAGATTTCTGCAGAAATGTTCAGTATCTCACATTGCACACCATTAATTTTAATTCCACCCTACTACCTGCTAGCATGGTATCTATAGTTTTGTGCTGACAATAAAACATCCTGTAAGATTAAGTTATCTGGCCTAACATTATTAATGATTTTGGTTTTTTCTAGAGTACCTATAGCATCTTGGCCACCATTGTACAGAAAGGAAAGGACAGTAGTGTTCCTGTTCAATTTCTCACCTGGTAAAAAACAGCATGATTAAAAGGGGAAAGAAATTGTGAATACTTATCACAAAGCAAGTGTATTTCACCACAGTATGCAAGCCATGGATGAGGTTGCTGAAGATAGAAAGCATCACACAACTTTGATCCTCTGGCTGTGTATGCAGGCAAGTATTTGCCTTGATCTGTGTGGATGTTTCTGTCAGTGGGCTTATTTCAGAATAAAACAGGGTATCCTACTTGGAATTGTACTGGATGTGAACAATGTCAGATGCAGTTTTTCAGTAATGCCCAATCCCTTGGCTCTTAGACCTTGGAGGATTGCTAAGATTCATTTGGGAAGGTGTTTAAACACCTACTGCTGTGCCATAGCATTAAGAGCCCATGCAGATGATAGGCTTCAAAACATAAACAAGTTACCTAATCCTGTGCAAGGCTTTCAACTCATGTTCAGCCTACTGAAAGCTCTGCTTTCCCTCCACCCCCTGGATTTTTATAAGATGAAAAGGTAAAATCTGTACATAAAACTGCTTATATTTAAGGGGAAGGCTGCAACTCTAGGACCCCAAAACAAGGTAAACTCTCAGTTACACCATCACTGCTGCAGCAAACAGACTGACACTGCCAAGCTGCAGCTCTTCCCTCACAGACTGTTAGAGCTGGCACAGACTCAGTTGTCACTCCAGTAGAACTCCATCTAAACCCAAGTAACTGCCCTACAAATCTCTCCTGGCTTTTGCCTCTGGGTCCCACTCCATTCCTGATATTCCACATTTTTACCTTAAACATATCTGGTATAAAACAGGGTTATTTGTTACAGTACCTCCAGCCCTGTGTCCCAGCACATATTTTCACTTCTGTTAGCAGTAGAGGTGCCCTAAAACACAGCTAATGTAGCAGCAGAGGGTTTTTTTACTTGAGCTGCTACTGTGTACAAGCTATTATCATATTTATAGTGCTGAAAAACTTAAAACCTTTATAAAACTTGTGCTCTTGAATGGTCTTACATAACCTTTTCTGAAATTCCTAAAACATTTAAGACTTAACCTAACATCCATGTGTTTTTCTCCTAGGAAAAAAAAATTGCCTACTCCTTTGCTGAGGGTATTGGCCACTTAGTCCTGAGTATTAAAAATAAGTCACTGTAGTTATGTTAGCTTTCCTACTGTGAGCTGTGTGTCAGCTGAATTACAGCACAATGTTAGGAAGTTAAAATTTGAGAAGTTAAGCAAGGAACTGCTTGGCCGTGAGCAAGATGTTCAAACAGGTTACAGAGCTCAGATGCCTCTTGAGTACAAGGAAGGTAACTTACAGGCAAGCCTTACAGTGTTTCAGTAACTTGACTGTTTTATCTTTAAAATTCATTAGTAATGAGGTCCCACTGAGGACTTGGTCCACAATCCAGTGGTTCTTTTTGTGAAGGGGTCACTGACAAAAGCAGGTGGAAGCCTTGCATATATTCTTAGGCACCAGATTCCTGTGCTTTGGGAAACAGTCTGCATGATCCAAAAACTGTATTTCATTTTCCAAGTGAGTAATTAAGGCTGTAGAGCTGTGGGGGAAGCTTTGCAAGTTCTGGCCAGAAGACATTTCTCTGCTCATCCCCTGGCACATGATAAGACTTGTCAGAACACAACATGCTTTTGCAACAGCCTGATCACATGTTTGAATATTTAGAGTTTGGACTCACTTGAGCAAGGCTTGACAGCTTGCCTCTGAGAGCTAGATTTGACTGGAATAATCACACTTCAAAGCAGTTAGAACTTGATAAACTGAAGTTTGGAGGGTCCAGGAATTTGTGTTAAAGCTGGGAAGAAAGATGTGTGTGTGTGTGTAAAGGCAATGCTGCTCACAGCCTCCTGATTGAAGGAGGAGGTTACCCACACTGCTCCCCTGCCCCCAGCACTCCCCTCCTTGCCTCAGGAGCCTTCTGGAGCCTTGTTGTGACCACCCAGCCACATCAGGGAGGACTCCTTGGTGTCAGGAGGCAGCAGCTGTGCTGGGGCAAAGGGAGTGTATCAACTCCAGAGGGCTGGCATTGTTAAAGCTCTGCAGTGAACCCAGGATCATTGGGATGTGTCTGGCAGCAGAGCTGGTGAGAATGGGAGGAGGGTGCTGGGTGACCTCTCCCCCAGGCTCAAAACCATTGATAGCACAAGCAAAAGCACAATGAGTAACGACTGACAGCAAAAAGCATCTGTCATATTCACCCTGGGCAAGGGTTGGTGTTGCCTGGTGCTGCTTGGCTGCTCTGCTGTTTGCAGAACACCCTTTACTTGGTGAGTTTGACTGGCAAATCAACCCAGAGGAGCTGAGTCTGGCTGGTAACTAGAGGAAAGGATGTTTGCCTCAGTATACCTTTTCCTGAAAAGAAGAGGCAGTGTTAGTACTTGGTGACTTGAAAAACCCATTAGCTTAACTTCACCATATTAACTTGCTGTTAAACAGATAAAGTCAGTAAATAACACAGAGCTGTAGCTGATCATCAGCTTCTTTTGCATCACAAGAGATAAACCAGAAAGTAAACCTGATTCGGAAGTATGCTGATTGACGACATAATTAAAATCTGCAGTCATTTAAATGTACTGATTGTTGTTGCTGTCATTAAGAGTTTTCCATTCACTCCCAGACTGCAGCAGGCACAATTACCACCATCCTGAAACTGCAGAAGAGCACCCAACAATATCACATGTGCTCCTGCTGCAGCCTTGGTTTTGTTTTTACACAGTCTGAGTGAAGTGTTAGGTTTGACATGAAAAAAGAAAGCATCCCTCTAGTCCAGGACAAAGACACCAATTTTACAAGGGCAGTTACTACAGCAGAGTAGTTACTGATGGTGTTCAAACCAAGTCTTGTCAAGAATCCAGGGTTAAGATGATGGCCAGATCAGTCATGGTTGAATTCCCAGCCTTCAAACTCATGATTACAGACTGTGGCCCTTATAAACACTTTTAATATTACAAGCTGTATGTTAAATACATACTCACTGGATTATGTCAAGAAGGAAATTGGAGATGAAGGTAAACCCTCATTTTATCTGCTTGCAGGCACTCTGCAGTTAGGTAACCTATTGATTTTCTTTGGGTGTACTCAATGTTCCCGGGGTAAACTTTTGTTTTTAAAGTAGGCTAATCATTTCCTGTCAGCTTGCTTTTCAGAACAGTTTGTATTCATTTAAAACTGAAAACATACAGCAAATGTTCTGTTTCACACAGCTTCCTGGCACTGAAAAATCTAGCACACAACATTTAATTATACTTATTAATATTCGTTAAATAGCACTGCAGAAATTTCTGGCTGCTGAGCTTGTGATTAGCATTTGTAAACTGAAAGAGGTGTTACCCCCACCCATCCTGCATCGTAATTCAGGCCTTGCATAATCCCCACCCAAATGCCTATTTTCATCCACAGAGCTCATTATTTTTTCTGAATCATACATGGAAGCCACACCCATGATTGCTCATATACTGTTGCTATATTATTTATATATTGGTGTGCACCTTGATCCCAGTTGTGGTTAATTTTGGAAAAGGTGTAAGGTATTCCAAATTTTAAGTGGCATGCCACTGAAACATGGGAACCATGACTGCTATTCATTTCCTTACAAAGTGATTCAGAGGAAGAGATGCTTCTTTCTGAAGATTAAAACTGTCATCCACAAATTATTAACATGTGAAAGCCACAAAGTGCAAATACACTGCCATGAAACACCAGAAGGAAAACCATGCCAGATAATCCCACCATACCCACTCTGAATCTGCTGAAGGATGCTAATTCCTAATCACATTGAGCTGTCATAACATACCAAGAGGCCCTCCATGCAAGTCTCTGCATCAAGCATGGGGTCATCAGGCCTGACACAAAATAGCTTCCCCTGCCCACCCCCTACCCAGGTGACCAAGAGACATGTTCCTGTTATAATATTTATTTTACCTTTGTTAATGTCTTTATTATTTTCACAACCACTTCAAGGACAGGGTCAGCACTACTGAGTGTCCTATGGAAGGCAACTGGAACACAGAACCAACCCAATAAACTTTGCAGGGGTGAGGTGTAAGGCTCTCCAGGAACATACCAGCTTCAAGGAAGTTCACACAAAGGACCACATCAGCTCATGCCATGTTGAGTCCAGCTGCTCCATGGCAAGGTGCAAGGGAGACACCAGTGAATAGCAAGTGGGCTTCTGACAGGTTACTCTGACAGGGTAGCCTTGCAATCCCTGTATTGTCACCTACTGGCTGTTAAGCAAGGTCCAGAGCAAAGAACCATATTAGGCTGCACTTGGTGATTTCATTGGCCCCACGACACGTTGGTAAATTATTCAAGAAGTTTTTCTGCACCTCAGTTGCACACTCCAGCACTTAGAGCTTAAGCAATTGGAACTGGGCTGCTGTGATGCAGAATCTCCACAGCACCAGCACAGCAGCAGGCACATGGCAATGCAGAGGCCTCCAACAACGCAGGGCAGAGGTGAGATTACACACCCTGACACATTCTGTTGCTCATGGGATTCAATTGCTAGTGAGAGGGAGGGTTGTCTTTTCACAGTAACTTCTCATCATGGTGAAAAAACCCAATGAACAAAAGTAACTGCTTTGTTAAAAGCCACAGGTACAGACAGCCCCACCTGAGACACCTTTAAAAATGGATGCCAGCAAGGTGAATGTCAGTAAGCTCCTGCCTTACACAGAGGCTGAGGGAGAACTGTCATGAAGCTCTGATGAAGAAGGGCTTGCCTGAAGGAAGCATGAACTGGTTAGTTCCTGAATTCAAGTTAAATGGTTTAGTGCTATTGTTTTGTTAAAGGCTGACAGTCTAAACATACACACATTGTTAAGGGTGAGGTGACCACGTGAGGACATTTTCTCCTATAGCCAATCATATCATGGCCAGTGCTGGATGCAGTACACAATTGTTCCATGGGAATAGCCAAGGACTCCATCATTCCACAGGGAATATTTCCACTGGAGGAGCAGCCCTCTCCACCAAGACAGACAGCAGGCACTGCCAGCAGTCCAGGCTGAGCTGGAGGTGACGCAGCAGAGTGCACAGGAGAGCTGCAGACTGCTCAGCCTCTCAGCTGCTGGCACCTCACAGGCCACTGCAGGGTGCTCTGGACATGCTGCCTCTCGCAGGCCACACTTCTGCTGTCATCTGAGCTTAATTGGACCAACTTGATCAAAAGCAGTCTCCACGATAAGACAGGATGCTATTGCATGCCCTGGAGCAGCACGATGAGTAAGGCAGCTGTTTTACAAGCAGTTCAGTTCACAATTTAACACCTGAGCTTTATGTTGGGCCAGTCAGTCACTGCAAGGGAGCAACCAATGCAACACAACTGCAGAACCCTGGCTTTCTCCAGCAGCACAACAGGAGGCAGGGGGCTCACTGGCTGCAGCCATGGAGGATTTCATGAGGCTGAATATTTCCTCAAGAGGCTCTGTGCAAAGTGACCCACAAGTGGTCAAGACCCAAAGCTAGAGAGGCCAAAGGCTCCAACTCCTCTTCGTGACCATGGAAATGTCTGTGGACAGCAAAAGCAAGGGAGGGGAGGGGAGGCTTCATCTGTTCTCCTCATTAGGGGTGACTGGCACAGAACCATCACTGGGCACCAGCCAGGGAATGTCACCCTAAGTGCCCTTCCTGTCTTTTTGAAATTATTATTATTAAAGTTGTTAATGCTCTCTAGTTTTCCAAAGAGGAGGGAGGAAAAAAAATTTGCTGCAGGGGATTTATTTGAAAGTTGCCAGCAAAGCCTGTGTCTCTGTGAGCCCATCTGGGAGCTTAGAGCTTCATTATTTCTAATTTCCTAGTGCAAGCATTCATTTACCTTCTACATGATTGAAAGGAAGGTAAAGTACTCCTTTGCAAAACACTGTGGAAGAACAACTGAGTAGTATATCACATGTGGTCAAGAGAAAAGTCAGCACAGATAAATGCATGATCTGTTCCTAGTTCTCTCAGAGACTGCAATTCCCCACTAAAGAGCAATTTCCTGTGAAAAATGCAAATGACAGTGCTGTGCCCATCAGTGATCAGACTCATCACCACCCAAGGCAGCAGCTTACTTCCTCCCACTGCCAGTCACTGTCTTGCCTAGCTGGTGACTTCAGTGTGAGAGTGCTTTTTCCACGTCATACACAAAACAACATGGGAGAAACTCTGGGTCTGAGACTGGAGCTGCACACATATGGGAGTAGCAATGAGTTTCTTAGGAGAACTCATTAAAACTTGAAGATATTTCAATGCACAAAAGTAGGTAGCTCCCAGAGTAGAATGTGTGCAACTTTAAAAAGTGGTTCTGAAATGACAGAGACACCATTCTGACATCATAATTCATTGGAACTTAACAGCACAGAGAAGCCAAACACCTAACTTAGAGAAGAGCTGTAACTGTAAGAACCTCAATAGAAAGATGCCTCTTCGTAGTACAGAAATTCTGAAAATCCTAAATTCTAACAGCAAAAGCCCTGATCAGAGTCTTTAAGAACCAAAGTGATTCCAACTAAACTACAGTGCAGGAATTATCCTTGTTGCCAGGTTTAGAGCCAGCAGATGATGCTGTATTGCCCAGCACCAAACCCCACACTCCAGGAGTAAGCACAGTGGGAATGGCTGTCAGGGAGCAACAGCAGCAGAACTGCAGGCAAGCTCTGTCTGTGGCTTAAAGGTGCTGCCACTGTAAGCTGTAAAAATAACTACACCATCAATATTTAGAAATCAGAAGAATTTGCACAGAAATGTCCCTAGTCCTGCTGGGAAACTTTCATCAGCTGTGGAAGACTTTAGTGTTAGGAATGTTACACAAGACCTAGACTCACTAGACCCAACTCTGCTCTTTAGAGTATGAGTGCTTGCATGAGATCCTCAGACAACTTTTCTTCTTCCTCCCTCTACCATTAGTGGAATGGCCTTGAATTGAATTTTAAAAGTACAGAAGTATCTACATGACTTGGAGGGCCATAAACCCAATGTAAGGAGGAATTATTTAAGGTTGTACAAAGGGTATAATTAGAAGCTGTTGAATGAAGTAAAGCAAACAAGCCTGAGTATAAAAGCTTCCTCTCAATCTGTGATGCCTTCTAGCACACAGAACAATCTTGTAGAGAGCAGAAAGGCCCCTAGAGCTGCTACAGAGCCTGAGTGTGACACAGAGCACTGCAGCCCCTGACTGCTGCAGCACCCAGAGCAGCCCTCAGCACACCTTGGCTACATGGAAGAATTGTTACCTAAAACACAGGATACTGGATTTCCCAAGTTTGGATTCAGTTCTGGAGCCTATCATGTGTCAGCATTGCTTCCCAAAGCATTGCTACAAAAATACAAGCCAGAAATGCTGCCTAGTCCCTTAAATAATAATGTACTGTGGATGTACTCAGGATACAGAGACCTGGGCTCAATTCCCTCCCATCTGGGCTGTGCCTGCTCTGCACACAGAGCTCTGCCAAGTGTCCAAAGATGCTCCTGGAAGACAAGGGTGAGCTCTGCCCTGTGATACCTTCCACACAGGACACATGCTGAGTGCAGGAGCTGGGCCAGTGTCTGAGGCAGCACCACTGCAGGGATTCCCACAACCTGCTCCTTGCCCCTGCCCTTCCCTGGATGCTTCTCAAGAGAAGGCAGGAAGAGGCTAAAGGCCAGATGAATTGTGTCAGCAAGGACAGCCTGTCCCTTTTTGCTGTTCTTCCCAGAAAGCTTTTGATTTGCTGCCAAGTGATAATGCTGCAAGAACTGTAGAATATCCATGGAAGTTCAGAGCTAGGGAGTGTTGTCAGAGCTGGGCTGTCAGCTGACAAACCAGGGCAGCAGGGAGGCACATCTGCTCTCATTTTACATCTTTTCCTTTCTTTCCACACCACATGCAAGACCACATTCTAAACATGCTGAAAGATTATCTACAATTTTGGGCAACAATTAATTTACCCAGTGTTTCATTGCTTATTTTTCAAGCTTCAAATGTTGCATCCCATGCCCTAATAAAATGCAGTCTCCATGTAACAGCAACACATCCTTTCTTCTGAAGGTAGAGTATGAGAACATGAATGACAGTATGGATGCAGTGCTAGGGATTATTTCTGTAGTGGACACCCTCCTACTTCTCTGTCACATCCTTATCTTTCCAACCAAATCATGGATCATCCAGGCTGCTGGAAGACAGGTATTCTTTATCATTTTGGGATCACTGCTTATGTTTGCTTCATGATGCATCTTTTTGTTGAAAGAACAAAATAATCAGATTAAGTAACCATTTTTTGCTCTGACAGTCACTGTGGGCTTCATACCAAATGGTAAGCATATGCATAAATGGCTAGCAAGCTGTCCAAGGCTTGTAATTACTGGATGAAGCATATTCCCCTGTGTGCTTTCACAGCTTTAAGTACTAGTGTGCTGGTTTGTATCCATCATGGTTCTGTTTGTCTCCACCCATTTTAAAAAGTAAACCTTTGTCCCTCTAGAAAAGCATCCCTTCTCTGTTGCTGAGAGGGACACATTCCTAAGAGAGGATTGCTCCTGCTCACAGTACAGAGCTGTGCACTTACCTTCCCCTTTTGGAAAGAAACTTGCAAAGAACTGCAACAAAACCAGACTGTTCACTCTCCACATTTCTTCTCCCTCTTTTTCAGCAAGAAGCTTGTCAGTCTGAATGAAAATATTTCTCATCACTTCAAGTATTCACTGATGGTTCCAGCATCTATGCCCTCTTGTGTGCATTCCTGCTCCTAAGCCATATAATACTTCTCAATTCCCTAAGAGAACTCATTCTCAATGAAGCATTCAAGCCCAAAGAACAACCAGAATCAGGAATAAAAAACCCCACATTATTCTTGAGAGATGATCTGAGGCATACAGCAGATGCCAACTGGCTGCCTTCTCATCAGGAAAACAACCAATCCCCAAACCCTCCAGCTGCCAAGGGACAAAATGCTCAATGTTAGAGAAGAGTGGATGCATTCCCTTCAGTTTAAGCTGAGCTCAGTGGCAGCAGATCCCCAATTACCACAGGTTCTAAAACTAAAGCTTGCGAATAATAAAAAGGCAAAAAGTTTCTAGTGTACATGAAACAATGAACAGAGAAGTAGCTCAGCTCATCTTTCAGCAGCAGGTAAAAGAGGATCTTATGAAAAGAGATACTGAAATGTCAGCAAAAAAGCATTTTGCCAACTCAAAGGCAACTTTTTTCCCCTCAAATCAGAAAATTCCTTTGTAACACCCTAAGAGGAAAATTAGCCTAATCTTAGTTCATACACTTACTTACCCTAACTGAAAGACCAAGTTAATGACACAGAAAGAGAACCCAAGTAAACTCATGTTTGCTGGACATCTGCAATGTAAAATGTTGAGAACAGGGTCAGCTGTATGAAGGCAACTGTGATGCAAGCAGCACTACAATATTTTATTTACCAAGTCTTTTGCTGAACACAGTGGAAGAATCTGCAAGTTAAGCAGATACATCCATGGGCTCTAGGCTCATTTTTCTGAGTGTTTTTCCTATTACCATTTTAATGGGAGTGGGAAAGCCCAAATACACACACTGAAAACCTCATTTCTGTAAATTGAACTCCTCAGCCTTGGAGAAAAAAAATTATAATCAAATTTATGGCCACTTTGCTAATGCTTTGTATTAAAATATTTTTGCAAGACTAAAAACAATACAAGCATGGAAATATTTTCCTTCTAATGTTACAAAGCAGTGCTGCCACCCAGGAATGCAGAGCTTTTCCTGTATTCTGAATCATGCCCATTTACAAACCAAGTAATTATTCCAGATTCCAGGACAAAGACTCTTTCCATCATTTGGTTTACATTTGCATGGCAATACCAGTTAGATGTGCAGATTTACCACACAAACTTGTAAAATCTTACATAGATTACAACTTTTGCATATCTTGAGCATATTTCAAAGCTAGAGAAACATATGAAATATTTCCTAAACAAATTAAGAGACAGAGCATAGAGTTGAAGCAGTTCTTCCAGTAGTTATTAACAACACAGACATTTCTTAATTCTAAATTTGCAAAAGTATCCATGTATTTCATTACGAAAATGCAGTAATTGAGAATGAACTTGTTTCCCATTAAAATAAGCAATCATAAAGGCTCCTATGCAGTCATTTTCTAAAGTTCAGACTATGCACTTCAGATGTATGCAGAACCAGATCTCCAGATCCTGGGGTAACTTCAGAGTCCAGTGAGGTGCCATCCTTAAGCATGATTGCTGACAGAGCCAGGTAACACCAGAATGATTTGGTGAATAGAAGGCAGCAAAGATGGAAATTGATGCCAAGTTCTTAATTCTCATGGGAATATAGCTCCATTACTTCCTCCAGAGACCTGTCCTGCAACTCCTCTAAACTGACAAAGGCTCACTTAAGCCAGGCTTGTAGCAACTTCCAGTCTTTAGTAAGCAGAAACAAGCACTGCTACTGGTGGCATTCTACCAAATCCAAATTCATGCTTTATGCTGATTATTAGCTGCCCAAATAGCTCAATGTATCTGCAATCATTTAATGCAGAAGACAAATTTCAGGGTATCATGTTCAACCTGCAGAATCTCTGGGGTGCTTGACAAGGTATGAATACTCACACTTCTTAATTTCATTCCAACACTGTTGGAAATTAAATACTAGTTATTTGCCTTATTTGTACACAAGAAATTGAACATTGTTTTAACTAATTCTAGGTTACATCTTAATAATCTATGTCATGAAATCAGAGAATATCCTGAGTTGGAAGAGACCTATGAAGGTCATCAAAACCAACTCCTGACTCCACACAGGGCAACCTAAAAGTTAAACCATACAAGTTAAACCATACAGCCAAGAGAAGTGTTGTGAAAAGTGCTGTCCAAACACTTCTTGAATGCTAGCAGGCCTAGGGTCATGACCACCTCTCTAGGGAGCTTGCTTGGACACCTCATTCCAGCTCAGAGTTCAGAAGAACTGCGTGAGAATCTAAACAGATGTTGTTTTAAATAGTACATGGTGGTAAAAAGGTTTCATGGGTCTGGGTTGGGAGAGAACACAGAAAGGAACAACACACCAGTAGGGATGCTCCATTTTTATTTACTCAGCAAACATTTTTCCATGTGATTTTTAAATGTCATCCAAGAACTAACTAGGATTATTAGACACTGTCTGCTTTTTTGTGATGAAACTTTTTGCTAACAGAATCTCTTCCAGAAATGAAGACCTTTGGTTTGTTAAGGTATCCCAGTTCAGGTAACTACAGTTACTAATTTCACCCACAATTAAAGTGTATTTACAACAGTGCACATTACAGTTATTCTACAAAGGATAAGACTATCTAAATTTGTCCTAGTGCCTCTCCCACACCAGGATTTCAATCTTTCAGTATTAGAGGTGCCTTCACCTGTTCAGCCACATCCTTGCCCAGCAGTGTTTCCACAATGGCCAAGCCAAACTCAAAGCTGGTGCCAGGCCCACGGCTGGTGAGGATGTTCCCGTCCTTCTCCACGCGGCTCTCCGAGTAGGAGTAGTGAGCTTGGGGGAACACACAGCAGAACAGGGTCAGTGTCCAGCACAGTGTCCTCCACAGCTGCCACAGAGGGCACAGGGACCTCAGCACTGCCTCTGAGCAGCTCATCCCTGCCTGCTGTCCTCAGGGAAGAACAGGGCCCACAGGGAGCTCATTCCCAAGGGGTGGAAATGCTCCTCTGATTCTAAAAGCTCCTCAAGAAGTGCTCACTGAGCCTGTCAGCTCCCATGAGGTTACTTCTGGAAGTCAGACTGCTTTTGTGGAGCTCTTCACAAATTTCTTTTTTTCCAAATGCATGCAGAAGATACTGGAGGAACCCATCTGCTCACCTCCAGCCTCATTAATGCTCACAGAATGACCTTCCTAGTGTTTTACCATCACTTCCCTTAGGCTGAAGAAAGAAATGTGGAGCCATCAGCTGCCACAGAACCAAAGCATTACCCACAGGAGAGCAGGAAAGGTGCTCCCAGAGTTTGCTGTTGGGACCACTGAGGCAAAGAACCAAAGGGGCAAGAGATGGCTCAGCCTCAAGGGAATAAGGCAATAAATGCTCCTAACACGACAGCAGCAGCAGAATTTCCCCAAGGATGAGAATGTTAGTACAGCCCTCTATTTTCTGGTGATATAGACTCAATTCAGAGAAAAATAGGGAAAAAAAAAAAAAAGCTCTTTTCCTTTTTTTTTAATTGTGGGTTCAGATTTTTTAAAAAAGTCTTGAGAAGGGTTTGGACAGAAACATACCTCCATTCATCATTTTGTCTTTGGCCAAAGGATGTGTCGTGACTTTGCTTCCATACCCTATCCCATGTGCCAAAAGGGCAGTGGGACCTGCAAGAACACAAAGTTGCACCAGTGAGGAATTGCCTCTGCTACACTTATAAGAACAGAATTTGGGCATTAGGACCCCCAGGGGTCAAAGCTCACTGTGGACAGACTACTTTTTATAAAAACTGATGCCAGCCCAATCTCTGAAGCAAAAAGCTCTCACATTACAGTTCACACTGATGTCCCACCCATGACTGTGCTGCCTTTGAAGGAGTGAAGAACAATCTACTTCCAGACATTTTATTTAAAACTGCATGATATTAAGAAACAAAAGGTCTGCATTCCAATCTGAACATTAATTACCTACAATTACTTTACAACCTTGTTAAACCTTGAATTTAGACACTTAACAGATAGAATTTCATTTGAGCAAGTCTCTACATGCTGCAGTTGTGTGTCAAGCAGTATTATGGACAGATCATGGACTAACTGTTCAGTTTTTGGTTTCAAGAGTTTGTCTTTTCTTTTCATACTTCCTCCTTAGCCTGAATTGAGCAAAGAATTTTCTCAAGAAGTGCTAAGTCATCAGACAGGAAATCCTTATGGGAATTCCAAAAGAAACTGAAGGCAGGATTTGTCTGACATGAGTTTCATTTCTGTTAATTTCATTCTGGATTTAGTACAGGAAATAACCTCTTTTGTGTTCAGTTGGAATGAGCTCTAAGAATCATCCTGCTTACAAGCAAAGGCCTCTACTGAGCAGATGTGAATTTGGATTGTTCTGCAAGTGACACAGACAAAGAAGTAGAAGAGTATCATTGCCAAGTTGAGGAATGTTCACAGCTCTGTGTGCCTAGCACCTAAATGAGGAAGAAAACCAGAAAACCCCTCCAGCAATGTACCAAAAAACAAAAGTGAAAATCCCCTCCTGGAACACACTCTGAGTGCCTTTTATGCGTTCATCATCTCTCTCCTCACACTCAGCTTCAGGTCCCTAGACCAGCCTTCAGTTGCAGTATTGGCAATTTTTCACCTTGCTATTTAAAATGCAAATCTTACAAAGTTCATGGTCTGGATACCAAGCTGTGCAGAACATTCAAGCAGACAACCCTCTCCTCAAATCAAGTCCATTTTTGCTGCAGCTCAGGAAGGGTGAGACTGTAATTCTATATTTCTGGCCTTCTTTCTGAAGCTAAAGGGCAGGAGTGATTATGTGAGATAAATTTACAGCAATGACATTCTGCCAATGCTGTGCACTTGCAGAAAGATCACCAGAATAAGCACATACTTTAAAAAAAAAATCCTAGCACACTACCTTCCACTTTTTATTTTAAAGACAGTAACACAATTGATTGGAAGGAACTAGGTAACAACCAGAATTGCAAGATAAATGTTCACAATTTTAGAGATTTCTCTGCTACTAAATTTACAAAAAAAAAATCAGATGCTGAAAGGTGTATATATATATATATGGGAACAAATTCTTGGTACTAAATTACAGGAACACAGATTTCTAAGACAGGAAACTGTCTTCATGCTCCTTCAAAATATCCAAATGCTTTATAAAGCAAGACACTTTGTTAACCCACCTGCACATATTGCAGCAATCAGGCCTTTTCTGCTTTCCTGGTCCTTCAAAATGTCTTTCACAGCAGCAGACTGTATGAAGAAACATCACAAGTCATTGTTTGGAGATGGTTATTTGAAGCACAGTTGAAACAGTTTTCATTGAAATTTCATAAACATGTTTTCTACAGAAAACCAACCGGAATTTTCCCTCCCTGACCCAGGACAGAGGGCAATGAGAACATTAAGAAGGAGAAAAACTGAAACCAAGACTTACTTGCCCCAGAAGGAAAGAGGAAAGAAGTTGAAGGAACTGCAAGGAAGTACTTGACCCACATGAAAGCTGGTTAACCCATGGCCATAGAAGGATGTTGTTTGAAAATACAGCACCAACAGAAAATAGTATTCATAAGATAGCTCCAGGCAGTCTCTATCATTCTTAAGAAGATTTATATGGGATATGTCTCATACTCCATGGCCTACAAACTCTGTGATACCACCTAAACCCTACTTGATAGATCAATTTGTTTGTCTGCTTGCCTTCCATAAGGAATTCAAACCACCACTGTAACAGTTTTGCACCAGAGACAGAATTCTGCAAGGGAGCAGAGCCCCTTGGGTTTGGATAGTTTTGTGTCTCAGCAACAAACTTCCATTTGCAACTGTTTCATCTTCATATGAATATGGACAGAGATCTTCCCATAATGCACAACACCTTTCCATTTTTGTTCTGTTCTACTTATGGCCAAGAATTTACCCAGCTGTCCCACCTATATAATCACAAGAAGGCTTAAGACCATTAACAATTAGTTGACTGATTCATTCAGAAGAGAATTTTTAGATGCTGAACTGAATATGCAGGATTACTAAAAAAGTGCTGCTCATGAGAATGCCCATGAATTTTTAAAATGCCAGAACTTTACCTCAGACAAGTTTTGAGCTCCAAGGTTCCCTCCAGGCAGGACTACAACATCATAAGGCCCCTAAACAAAGATAAAACTGTTCTGTTGAATAGAGGCTGATACATACATTACACTGTTTACAGACATTACACTGTTTGAAGACCACTGCAGCTGATTCAAGTGGCAAGCAAAGAAATTTACCTTTTCTTTCACTGAAGAACACTTTATGATCAGAAAACCAGTTCCAATTATTGAAAAAAATACAGTTTCCTGTTCCAGGAAAAGCCTATTATCAATTAAGTCTCTCATAGAACTGACTTTTAAGCCTAGTGCACTTAAAAGCTTCAGCAAGCAAGTGACAGCTTTTGTGTTGTAAAGACAAGTGGTTTTGCTCCAACCTTACTCTACAGGTCTAACTATAGCATCATTTAGCTTCCCATCAGAACTTTTGAGTTAGCCCAAATCACAGTATTTTGTCAAGCCTACTAGCAGGAAAAATACAGCTCTGTGACTGACCCTTTGCAAAAGCAAATATCTGGGCAGAATTAGGAAATCTGTCTGAACCTAGCAGGTTGAAGCAAGGTATCATTGCAGGGGGACACAGTGGGATGTACAATTCTGTAATTCACTGCAACACAGAGTTAACACAACATGCAACATATGTCCAAAGGTAATGCATAAGGTTTCCAAATTCACCTCAGAAACTGTGAGAAAGACTATGCTTGTATCAGAGAAGAGTGATGACCAACCTCTTTTCTGGCATCTTCAAGACTGGCATCAGGACAAATGAAGACATCTCGACTGCACTGCACTGGTTCTTTTCCTGTTAGGCTTGCAACAGTCACCTTGATCTAACAGGAGAACAAATATATTATTACAAAACAAGAATTTAGGGCATTTTTCTTATATGTTAGTTCTTAAGCAGTACACAGAACAAACAAAGGTGTACTGAGAGCTTGTTCCTCTTATGACAGCCAAAATGGGGAGCACAGTGATGGAATGACAACAGTGCTGGGAGAAGGGAATTTTTATTTCAGTTACTTCTATATAAGTGAAGTTGGTGTGTTTATTTGAAGTATTATTTTCATTCCTAATGAGATGGTAACAGTGTGCTACTACAACTGCAAGAGTAACAAACAGCATAAGGAATCCAAACAGCCAGAACTGTAGTTAACTGGATTTGAAAAGTATTTCAAGAAAAGCTAAGCAATGTCATGAGCTGTAATGCACTGAGCTTTTCAGACCCCTAAAAAGAGGCACTTCCAGTTATTACACATGGAAATAGCTGTGTTTTCTGACAGAGTAGGATTTACTTGAAATATCTGCTCTATTCCACATTAGACTTGTATTTTGAAAGGTTACAAACAAATGTCAGTTGTCAGGCATGCTCATTAGGGGCATGACACAAATATTTGCTAACCAGTAAGGTGATGAGGGTAAATTTTCTCTTCACAGACCACACACTGAATTCCTGGAAATGAACATCAGCTTGAGGCAATGATTTCCCCTTGACCTGGCACACACAAAGATTATTCAGTCTGCATACTCACCCCAGCTCTTCTCATAACATCAGTGGGGATTACAGTTTCCATCTCCTCTGCCCCTTTAGCCAGAATCACCAATGCTCTCTTGGAGGCCATGTCTTGAGGGGCTGCTATTAGGGAGATGGTTGTGAAGGAAGAGGGGCTGAGGGGGGTAGAAAGACAATGTGGTTAGAAGGCAAATCCCCTCCTAAGAATCCTTCCTTATGTTGAAACTGAACAGTAATTTGTACTTTTGCACGTTCTTTCATTTAAACCACCTCAAAATGGTCCAGTAGCATAAATCAATATTTATAACAATCCTTTTAATAGCAATTTTTAAAAAGAATGCAT
Organism: Peucedramus taeniatus; assembly: GCA_013400575.1. NCBI lineage: Eukaryota > Metazoa > Chordata > Aves > Passeriformes > Fringillidae > Peucedramus > Peucedramus taeniatus. The sequence continues at coordinate 104,377 of WBNO01009275.1, forward strand.
TATGATATTAAAAGATTAAGGCACTTGTGCTAGTGGGAGGCACAGCACATCAGCACACCAGCACCAGAAGAAGCAGCTTGGCCTAATCAAGACCTTAATCATGACCTGTGTCTGCCAGAGGGGGTCAGGGTGGGTGGCAGAGCTGTTCTCAATTTGCACACCCCCACTCATTCCGAGACGATTGACTCCTACCCAGGTCAGCACTTACAAAAAGGGCTTGCAGGAGCTTTGACCTCATGTCTGGTTTTTAGTTTCCACACAGCATGCTTCATGAGGAGTTTCCTGTGACTTAACAGTGAGTCGACCAGTGCCCCTGCAAAATCTCACCAACAGATTTTTTGGGTTATTTTGCAACTTTGTGGGGGAAGAAACACATGTGCACATGTGTGATGGGGGAGCAGACCACAGGATTTAGCAAATGGAACAAAGCAGGCTTAAGACTTTTTTTTTTTTTTTAAGCTTCTAAATTCAAGTTGAGGTGAATGGCCAAATTTCCATTTGAAGGTTAAGGTAAAATAATTTTACATCATGTACAATACCCACTAACTCATACAGGTCTGAGAGAAGTCTGTGAAAGCATCTGTGATGTGAGGAGGCATTTCATGGGTTACTACTCTGTAAGACAGAGATTTCTGTCCCATGCAGGGACCTTCCATCTAGAACTGCATGTAGTACCTGGGAGCTCTTCATAAAATGTGACACACGTTTAGGTGCCTACATAAAATAAAATCATCCTCACCCTGCTTCAACTTCATCTGTTTTCAGGTTTGCTCCCTACTGGTAGCCTCCTTTAGACTGTTATTTCTAGAATGAAGTAATATACAGCACAACATCCCACATCATGCAGAACCAGCCCAAGCAGGGTAATTCACTGTGTCAAATCCAACTTTTAGGGCAGCTTTCTGTACTGTCAATGCAAAGCCCACTGATCAAGTACACCCAAATCACAGGTATTAGTAATAACTCCAGGACAACCTAGAGCTTAATAGCTTGAGGGTACACATTGATTCTGCAAAATTTTCATATGAATTTGATTAGCAAAAAACGACCTGAATAGCCACCATGCAGAAATGCTGCATTTGCTTTTTACTGAAGAAAAACAGTCTAGATCACAGTTTGCATCCCTGTCCTTCATTAATTCTTTAGATGAAAACAGGCACCTGATCCTATAATCTTTACTCTTTCTCCTAGTTTTGCAAAGTGCAGTCTCTCCATAGTGCCTTTAGATATTTATTGTACAACACTATCAAATTCTTGAGCACTAGTGTTGCTCTTCATGTGGGTGCATATGTAAATAGCTGTCCCACTACTACGGAAAGATGGTTTTTGAGAAGACAGAACTAAGTTACACAGCTCTAACAGCAACTTCATTTAACAAGTCATTTAACAAGCTACCTACACACAGTAAATGCCAGTCTCCCATTTGCTCCTCAGTGCCAGCTAAGGCCACCTCAAACCCATCAGCCAAAAACACAGCCCTGCGTGGGTACACGTGCCTTTCCGGAGATGGTGACTCGCGTTGAATCAGAAACCCTAACAAGGGTGGCTTTTAAAAAAAAATAAAAATCACACCCTTCAGTGCCCCGACCACAGAGCCCGCTATTCACGGGCAGGCACGGCTGAGGCGCGGCAGCTCGGCCAGCGCGGGTGGAAAGGCCGCATCCCGTTTCTATCCGTTCGCTCGGGACACGGCGCCATTCCACGCAGCACGGACGGCACGGGCCGTGCCCGGGCCGAGGCCTCCCCGCGGGCACGGCGGGGCTTCGGGCCCTGGAACGCGGCTGCCTGGGCACCGCAACCCCGCCCGGCCCGNACGCTCCGCTTTTCTCACGGTCTCTCGGAACGCAGAGAGCGCTCCGGTGCCCGCCGCCGTGACAAGAGTCATTCCTACGGCGGCGCGACCGCAAACCGAGCTGCTGCTGCTGCTGCCGCCGCCGCCGCCGCCCCTCAGACCCAGCCCCGCACGGACCGAGCAGAACCGAGCCTTGATCTTCTCCGCCCTTTACCCGAAGCGTCGGCCCGACACTTCTTTCCCCAGGCTCACGGTGCACAGGGAATGCCTGTGGCTCAGGGATGATGTTGCCTCTGGTTTTAAGGAGTTTCGGTGTTTTGAAGGACAGACAGAGCTGTTAACGGGGACCTTTCGCGCTGCAAAGCCCTGCTGTGTAAAAGCCTGCTCGCAGGTGCTGGCAGGCGCGGTCTGGCTCTTGGGTGCCGGGCTCACGAGAGCTCCGGCAGAGCAGCTCAAGCCCAGGTGAGGAGAGCCGGTCATAGGGAAGGGCTTTGCTGAGGGCTCTGCTGGGATCGGCGCGAGGTTCGGCTCCCGGTACGGGGCGCTTTGTGTGCTACCCACAGCGGACTCCGCTCAGAGCCCTGGACAGGCTGGTCCTTGCTCTGCCTGCCCGTGTGCCGGGCACGCACAAACACAAATACACACACACACGGACGATTCGTTGGCTTCTTAATAATAACTCCGCACTCAACTCGGCTTTCACCGTGTCTGCTCCTGCTCGCGCTCCGGGCCCGGCTCAGGGACAGGGCCGCGCCCGGGGATTGGCTGTGGGGGGCCGCAAGGGGCGGGGCCGCGCCGTTCCCGTGCCGGCCGGTGCGCGCTCGCTCGGGC
>WBNO01009275.1:107396-120989 GCA_013400575.1 Peucedramus taeniatus
GGCGCGGCCCGCGGTGACCGCTGTGTCTCGGCCCTCAGGTACGTTCGTAGCGAGCGCCGACTGCGGCCGGGGAGCGGGCGCGTCCTGCCAGCCCTGCCCGGCCGGCACCTTCTCCAGCGCGGCGGGACGCGGCGGCTGCACAATGTGTCGGCAGTGCGAAGGTACCGGCGGCGACGCCACCAGCCCTGCCGTGACCTCCCGTGGCAACGACGTGCCCGGGCTGGCACCTGCCCGGCGAGGGACGCGCCGCTGGCCAAATAACGCTACATGTCTGCGGAGCTTCTCGCCTAGTTTCGTGAGAGCAAAGGTCCGAACCTTTGCTGCATCACGATGGGCATGCTGTAACCTAAAACTCATTTTCCCCTTGCAGGACTGTTTGAGTATTTGAAAAGGTGTTCCTCGACAAGTGATGCTGAATGCACGTGCAAGGAGGGCTATCGCTGCGGCGGTGACGGCTGCACCTACTGCACCCCAAGCTGTGGCGTGGGCCAGGAGAGCACCAGGAATGGTAATCACCTTTCCCCAGCAGCTGGAAGCCCCTCTGCTTCCTGCACCAGACACACCGCACTGCCTCTTGCACGGTGCAGAAGCAGATAGAGGAAGGACCTCGCAAGATAAAAGCTGCCGCTGCTGCTAAACGCTTTGCATGGTGTGTGGAGTAAGCTCAGGAGCAGACAAACCCACCACACTCTGAGCCCTACTGCAGCTCAAATCATGCACCAGTTAGTTCCCTTTGCATGGCAGCTCTTTGGCTGCCAGCATGAGGGAAACAGAACTCTGGAGTTAGGCATGGTTCGTGGCATCTTGCGCCAAATCAACTGGTTTTTTAGCAAAAAAATCCTGTACTGGTCTGTGGCTGACAGGGAAAGACCTGCCTTGCATACTCAGAGCAGCTTATGAAGTAGTAATTCTGACATTGTACAAGCAGGCAAAAATAACGTTTCATATGTTACATTTTAAATGTTATCTTGTACAATTTTACGTATCCTTGTCTGTTGAAGGTTGCCAGACTTGCCGCTATGGAACCTTTAATGATCAGCCCAGTGGCTCTTGTAGAAACTGGACAATGTAAGTAAACTAAAAAAAAAAAAAAAAAAAAGCTACAGCTATTACACTTGACTGGAATTTAATTTTTTTTTTCTTTTCCCTGTTTTGCTGTAAATGTCCTTCAGGTGCTCTGGAAACCAAGTCCTGGAGCCTGGAACTCCAGCAAAAGATGTCATTTGCAAGCATACTTCAGTTAATTCCACTTTAGTCACCACTCTACCTACGACAACTCTCGAAATTCCATTTTCTATCACTGTGCCAGGTGAGTTATTGTATAATATTGCTTATGGAGGTAAAGAATTACGACCTGCTTAAACATACTGTAGCTCATTCACTTTCCATTTAAAGCAAAAGTCCTTTCTTCCATGCATTTCCAGTGTTACAGACTGATCCAGAAGCAGAATGGGAGACAAAATTTTCAGCTAATTCAAGGGCAGTAGAATTTTGTTCTGTTAATACTCTTAGAGAATGTTATTTTTTTCCTAGGGAGGGATGTTCAGACAGACACGATCAGGATTTCTCTCGCTGTGGCTGGGCTGTCGTGTGTGGTGTTTCTGCTGCCTTTGTGCATCTGCTTCAGTGTCTGGCAGAAAAAGAAACTACATGCTGTCTTCAAGAAAAGTAAGATAAATATGCTCTTCAGTTTTTCTTTTTGAAACTAGACAGAAGTCAGGAATCCAGGTTAAGTGCCTTACAAAGGTAGTTTCAATAGCTTTGGTTTTTTTGACCTTGTAAGTCAGAGGCAACTGAAAGGGAAACAGTTTTGGAATTTTTATTGCAGAAAGCACTGTGGGTGTTAGGTCAAGTGCATGCTTATCCTTAGAAGTGGATTATTTGTGAGAGATGAAAAAACTCAGCTGCTCCAGTTAAAGGTCAGTTCAGTTTATGACTTCCAAGCATCCTCCTTGGCCTGCATGGCTGTAACACTTTGGAGTTCTCTCTGCTCAGAGAGTTACACATGGCCTGCAGTGAGTGTCTTGGAGCTCTGGCTGCAGCAGGAGAGAGGACATCAGTCAGGGTGTGCTGCTACAGGTGCAGAGTCAGCCTGAATCCAGCCCTGCTCTCTGAGAGCCAATAAATCCTGGGCAAGCACAAGAGTTCAGCACAAAGATGAAGCTGATTCCATTCAATGTCATTGATAGTTGGTTTGTTCCATTTTTTGGGGGGGGGGTTCTCTCTTCCTTTCTCTTCTTTTCCCCTGTTCTAAGGATAAGGTCTGAATATTCTAGTGTAACTCTAAATACAGAAGACCATAGCTGTCCAAAAATGTATTTCCCCCATGCTGGTCTTCCTTTCATTGCCATGACAAACAGAGCACCAGAGGCCATGCTGAATTAGGGAAAACAAAGTGTGATAAATTAGTTTTATCAGAAATACGTGCTGTAGAGGAATAAATTCACATTATAGAGTAACTTGTAAGATTTTTTTTCTTCCTGACATCCTGCATTTGAGGGATGGTGAAATAAGATGGCTGAATAAATGAAACAGAAAGGGGACATTTGTCCAGTTCTGGGCTGCTCACTTCAAGAAGCATTGAGGTGCTGGAGTGAGTCCAGAGCAGGGTAGCAAAGCTGAGGAAGATCTAGAAGGTAAAGTCCTTGAGGAGTGGTTGAGGGAGCTGGGGTTGTTTAGTCAAGAGAAAAGAAGGATCAGGGGAGAACCTGTCCTCTATAACTCCCTGAAATGTGGCTGTAGCCAGATGGGGATCAGTCTTTTCTCACAGGCAACTGATGACAGCACAAGAGGACACAACCTTAAGCTACACCAGGGGAGGTTCAGGTTGGAGATGAGGAGGAATTTCTTCCCAAAAAGGGTTGTTAAAGATTGGAACAGGCTACCTAGGAGGTGGTGGAGTCATTGTCCATGGAAGTGTTCAAGAAACAACTGGACATGGCACTCAGACCTCTGGTCTGATTTACAACATGTATAGTCAAAGGTTGGACTAAATGGTCTCAGAGGTCTTTTCCAACCTAATTGATTCTGTGAATCTCTTCTTTTTCTTCAGTGCACACACCTGAACAGTCAATTCAGGAAGATGATGCCTGCAGCTGCCGCTTCCCTGAGGAAGAACAAGGTGAATATCAGAACCCTGGCAAATCCACAGAATTGAGAGATCTTCTGGTGAACTAGAAATTGAACTGTCCAAGTCTGCCACATCTGAATTTTCTTCTGGTACACAGAACAAGAACCTGTTTATGTAAATAGAGCGGGTGTCAACACCTGAGTCTTAGAGCAGTAAATAGCCCAGCCACTGAAAAAAAAGGTGCTTTTTTTATATTTCTTAAAAAAATAATAAAAAACCCTCCAAAACAGTTTGCTGATTTTCTTTGTCTAGGAGTAAGGATATTTCTAAGAAGTGGTTCTTGATCTACATGTAGAAAGAAGTACTGCATTTAAAAGCTCTAACAGAAGTGCAGAATAGTTTTCTGGTCCCTCATTAATGTTACTTGAGCCATAATTTACACACACACATTCCAAAAGCATCTGAAGCTAAAAAGGAGATGTGTAACACATTGTAGAGTCACTGGTGACACTCCTGATCTCTTACTACCAGCCATCCTCTTGACTCTGGAGCTGCAGCTCCTCCCGAAGTCTGGCTCAAGCCCAGCAGTCCTGGGGTTTGTGTGCAAATACAGATGGAGCTCATTTGATCCCATCAGCCTTGGAAACATCCCTGGCCTCACCTCTGCAGCCGTCCTTACGCGCAGGGGAAAGGAAGCCATAAAAATCTTGAGCTGCAAAGTGCTCACAGCAGCATCTGCTGTTGTATCACACTGATTGGCTTGAGGGAGGCAGTGGAAACACTGAGAGAAGCTGTGGTTGATTTGAACTTAGAAATAGCTGCTACTTTGCAGCTGGATTGAGCCACCTTCAGCCCTACATCATTCAGCTTTGATCTTTTAGGTGACGTAAACTTTATGCACATTGCAGCTCTGCGTGTGATATCTTAGGTACTATTTTTGTAACTGAGGTTGGAAAGATTTTGACATCAGACACTCTATCTGTCTCTCTGATCAAATACTGTTAACTTTAGTCTTGAGAAAAAAGAAAGTACATGTTTGAGTCATGACATTGGCAACATCATTTTTAACCATTTACAATCCTCACCTATTTTATTACTTCAGTAAATGTTATTAAAAAAATAGAATGAAAACACACCAGTATGTGGGTTAAAGGTAATTTTCCCCTCTCTGATTTCAATGCAAGAGAAAACTATCTTGCATTTGAACAATGACAAGCCATCTCTTCATTCAGCAGATTGTTTTCACCAAGCCACACTTACACATTTTGATAAACTTACGTACAAGTAAATATAAAATAGGAAGTTTTATATAGTAAGAAAATAAGTGCCGTAAAAAGCCTGAATAGTGAAGTTTTTATTTTTATCCCTAGCTCAAGTCTTCTCTCTTGGTACTTTGAACCATGAGAATTGAGTGACTATTATGTCAAAAAACTTGAAGGCATGAACAGGACACATGAAAAGTCACCAAACTATTTTATAAAGCTATCTATTTATAAATCAAAGAGTGACCTTTGCATCATTGACTATATCTAGTCACCATTGACCATATCTTAGAACAAGATAAAAAGAATAGTTCTGCTTGTCATTAATTTCTAGCCCAGATATAAGGTAGAGGATTAATGTACATGTCCTGTAACTCAAAACATCTGATGTTTTCTCCATGGGAAAAAAAGAGATAAAAATAGGAATTTTACGTGTTGCTAGTAAATTCTGCATATATTTTGAAATGTATTTTGAAATGCTTCACATAAAGTACAAACCCCTTACTCTTCTTGTCCATACCGTACCTGAGGCAGAAATAAATCTGCTTAGTGAGCAGTGAGGACACATTTCCACCAAAACTGGAGTTCTGGACTGCTTCAGGGAATAATCATTCACAGAAGAAAGTACATTCTGAATAAAATGTTAGAAACAACCTTTCAATCGAAGAATGATGTGGATAATCTTACCTGTGATTTCTGTCACTTGAGAGTGCTGAGGCCTGAATTCATGATAAACAGATTTTCTTGGCACAAATGTCTGTTGTCAAATACGTGTAGATGATATATTTGCATTTCACAATGATACACATCACCTGGCCACAGAAGCAGCACAGGAGATTGGCTAATTTGTACTTCAGTGAAATGAAATACATTTCAAAGCAAACATGTTTATGAGTAAGAACCAAGGAAAGACTGGAAGATACCATATTTTAGAAAGTGAAATAAATCGTGGTACAATTGCAAAGGAAAGATCAGGGTGCAGGGCTTGCTCTCTCCCCAAAAACTTTGGCAGCAGAGCTGTATTTCATGTGGTCCTCACAGAACTGAAAATAAATTCAGGTGAATTCATCTGTTTTGCAACCAAGCACCCAAGCAGGACATTCCAATTGATTACAAGAGCACCACTACAAATACCAAGATAGTTGGAGTGTTTGGCCATTTTTAGATTAATACCATATTCAAATTCTAGGAATTGTGGCTGTCTATAAAAAGCTCAAATTACAGCCATAGAATCATGCACTTGTTGAACACCATTCATTCTTGTGTGGTGTGTAATTTACCTTCACTGTCATCATACAGAACAAATGTATTAGAAGCTTGCTCCCATTCTAGACCCCACATAAACAGATATTTAATTAAAAAGTACTTAAGAACTTGCTTAAATCTTCTTTTTTGTTAGGCTTTTCGCAGCTGTAAAACCACTTCTGGCAGCATGCTATGAAAATGCAGCAAGCAGACTCATCAATTAAGTTTTTAGGAAGCTCACATCTGCTAAAAAGACACATGCTTGTACCTTCCTTTTTTCCTTTTGAAGTTATCCTTTTGTCTTCTGAAAAAAAGTCCATAGCAGGTAGTAAAACTTCAGTCAAAGGTAGATAATATGACAAGAGGCTACTGTTCAAACCACAGAAGCAGAAATGGTGTCAGTATGCAATGTTTTAAAATACTTCATGCTTTGCTTTTACAAAGTGCTACATAGTAAGATTTAGGGATCATCAGTGACCAGATTAAAAGAAACACTGTCATCACAGTTAAATTTCTACAAGCTTTCCTGAACAGAATTTGTGGCTGAGTTTGTCTGGTTTTTAACACAGAGGATAGCAGCCTTCCTGCCTGCATGTAGAGCACTGTAAAAAGTCTTTTATCCAGGAAGGATGAATGGGAAAAAACCTGCACTGCATCTTTTACTATTGGCAATTAAAGCAGAAGGAAGCAGTAAAGCCTGGCTGTCCATAATTCAAAAGGGCTGTGAAAAAGAAGTATTTTTTGGCAATGACAAATAGCTGATAGTCCCTGTGCATCTTGGCTTCACAGGGAGCTTTTATTGAACTCTCAGGTTGTTCAGTACCTGAAGAGCAGGTTGTTGTGAATTGTCATGGTTACAGAGAAGGGAGATGGAGCTTAGTGCTCTATGGGGGTGACCAAGCTGGTTATTCTACACCCCACACATCACACTGGGGTGTGGCTTTTTGGGCAAGAAGAGCTGGGGGGCTGGAACTGGAAGTTCAGCACTTTGCCTCACTGGCCAGAGCAGAGGGACTGTCCCCAGCCAGCTCTGGGGACCTTGGCTCCTCTGCTGCCTGCTGCTTCCCCCTCCCATTTTCTCTGGGCTGAAGGGACAGCTTTGAGGTGCTGCTGAGCCAGGTGACACGAGGTCCACACCCCAGCAGGGACATTCTTTCCTCTCCAAGAGTGGAGAAGTGGCAGCACAAACATCTGCAGAAAAACCAAGCTCAGTGAAGTGGCTACACAAACTCTGCTTTGAACAATGGAGCTTCTGGGGGTTGTTTGGTTTTTGTTGTTTCCAGGCTGGGAGGGGCATTCACCATGGGAGCTCTCCTCCCCATATTGCCTTTGTTTCTCAAATACTACAGGGAGCAGGACAGAGGAATGCTCAGGACAAAGGCATGATCGACAGGAAGCTTCTGCCAGCATGGTTGTTTTGTTCCCTATAGTGAATACTCTTTTGTGGGTTAAACACCTTCTCTTTTGTATATTTTTGCTGTTAATACAGCTGTTGTTATTGTGTGTCTCATTCCACTGCTTTCTGCTGTTAGGAAATTGTTATTTCAACCATAATCTCTCCTTTATTTTCTCTCCTTCACTGGAAGGGGTAGAGGAAAGAGAGTGGCTTATTTGGAGTTTAGTTCCTTCCAAGCTCCCGGGAGACTGAAGCCTTTCAGTGCTTAAAGGGAAGTTACAAAGAAGAGGGAGAGGGACTTTGTACACTGACAGTGATAGGACAAGGGGGAATGGTTTTAAACTAAAAGAGATTTCAATTAGGTGTTAAGAAAGAAATTCTTTACTTAAAAGAGTGGTGAGGCCCTTGGGGAGGTTGCCCAGAGAAGCTGTGGCTGCCCCATCCCTGGAATTGCTCAAGGCCAGGTTAGACAAGACTTGGAGCATCCTGATCTATTGGTAAGATCCCTGCCCATGGCAGGAGAGTAGAACTAGGTGATCTTAAAGTCCCTTCCAGCCCAAGTAATTCTGTAATTCTCTGGTAACTCTTTAAGTGTTCTCTGCTTTCTGTGCATGTCTCTTTTTTGACAGTCATTTAATTTATTATATAGCAAGCAAAATGGAACTGGGAATGCCCTGATGACTCTCAAGCAGCCCAGGTGGCTGAGAATGAGGTAACAGGCCAGATGCAAGCTTTTTGAATTTCCATTTGTTTTTCTTGGAAGTCAGAAAGTGTCCTCTTAGCCAGACCATGTACAGAGACCCAAGTGATGTCAGCAGAGCTCTGAAGGCATGGAAGAAGGAGAAAAAGTCTCTAAAGCATAAGCAGAGGAGCCTGCTGCTTTTTTTATTGCTTCCAGAACCAGAACCATTTCCTGGCATAGTTAGTGGCATCAGTAATTAAAATCATGTTTGTCACATGCCTTGGCTTTGTAATTTCTTGCAAGAGTTGTGTGGCTAAGGAAAGTAGAAGGTTCATAGTGAAAAGGGTTTCTGTTTCTCACCTCCCTCTCCACCCAAGAAACAGGTGTTTCTGTGCCTAATGCTTCTGGATGATAGAGACTGAGACTGTAGTGGCTCCTCTAAAACATGTAAACTTCAGATATTTTTTTAAAGCAGAATATGATTTCTTATTTTCAGTCTTTCTATCAGATCCTTCATAAGACAGAAGTACAGCCTTCTCTGACAGTTGTTCTGATACTAACACAGGTGATGTAAAAACCTTTGTGGGAGATGGTCCACTCCAATGAGACAACACAGAAATATCAACAGGCAGCTTGTACCACTCCACTTGACTTCTGCTCACCTGTTTAAAAGTCAAGGGAAATTTCATTCTTAAAATTACACAAAGTCTTGTTTTATTACCAAGTGTGCCCTCAGCTCCTCTCTCAGGTAGGAACAAGCCCTCCCTAATAGAGGGAGGCTCAGGGGCTGGAGGAGGAGGTTCTCCACCCCACAGGTTCTGTGTTAGCTGTGCCTCAGGAACAGAGAGCTGAGCATAACAGCTGTTGGATATTGTCCCTGCCCTCACTGTAATAATAAATTTTAATACAATCTACAACAAAAAATGGGAGTTTCCCTCTAACATCAATTTGGCAGAAGTTTGTTGTGATGTCACCTACTGTGTTTCCTTTCACCTTCCAGATCCTGGGTGCCTGCCAGGTCAAGCATCAGACTATACTGAACCAAAGTGGATTGTACCTTAACAAAAACCACCATCTGAACACATCCTGAAACCAGGGAAGATCTCTCATCTTCTAATCTATTTGCTTTAAAAAAATATATCAAATTTGATTTGATTTAGCAAATGGAAAATTGCACACACAGACACCTACTTCAATTTAAGGATGACTTATCCCTTAGTGTACCTTAAATCTGTTACACCTACTCTCAATTTACATAAACCAAAGTGAAACAAGCCACTCAAAACTGAAATAAAATACCCGAGTTACCCATTTAAGTCAATTTTGAAACAAATCTTGGGTTACTTCACCTCACTTTTCTCCTGCATACAAGCACTTCAGCAGATTTAAAACAAACCAAATTTTGGAAAAAAAAAAAAAAAAAAAAGAAGAGAAAGGTGTGTGGAGACCTAAAAGACACAATGTAACTTTAGTTACAACACTATAGACTTGAGAAATATTTTTAAAAATCCTTCTAGTATTCCCAGCATTGTTATTTTGATACTGTCCATTCAGAACAAGCATAAACCATTTAACCTGGAGAGAACACTAAACAGGCCTGTAAGCAAGCAAAAAGAAAAAAAACAGGGTATCACACTGCTTTTAGTCACCTTCATATAAACCCCAGAGCAACTTTGAAAAAGAACACAATTCTAATGTAGATGTACATACATGCCCAAACCAGTGTTTACTGGAGTATCTAAAGAATAATCTATTTTCTTAAACTAGAATGGAAAACACAGTGAACAGGTATTTGAAAGGAGTGGTGGGAAAAATACATTATTGACTTCAGAGAAGCTGCACATTGCAGGTTAGCACCACAGTTGTCTGATCAAGCTACAGCCTCATCACAAGGGCAAAAAGATCCAAAATCCCACACCCCATCAACATTCTGAGTGTTCCAGGCTTCCCTAATAATGCAACTTTCTGACTTGCTGTGGCACAGCTCAGTACATGCATTACCTTAGAGAAGTACAAGTGTAAGCACAGGAATTTCTTGATGGTTCCATCAAAATTAAGAGTTCTAATAAGAGAAAAGGAAGCTGCTCTTCTTCAGCTAGAGAGTTAAAGGATTTAAGGAGCTGGACAGGCACTGTGCTCAGAAACCCAGGGGATATGACAGTGACACATTCTCTTGTCATTGCATCTCACTGTGCACTCCTCAGAAGGGTGGGCTACAAGAAAAAACTTCTCACAGGGAACAGGAGGCTGTAACATGTAACAAACCCTGTGTAGTGATTAAATCTGCCTCAGGAATTACAGAACAGCAAGATTTACTGTGCTGTGGCAGTACTAGTTAGCTGACCTTATATATCTTTCTGCACCCTCTTCCAGTCATTCCTAAGGACATAAAAAGAGATCATCATATAAATGAAACATGAATATGGTGGCAGAAACAAGCACTAAATGAAAGTAGCTTTGGAGGCTTCCCACTTTATCCTATTTCTACCTATTGTGGTTGGCAATGGATTATTTCTTTCTAAGCATAAATCCTGATTGTCTTGTAGAGGAATTTTAGAAAAGCTGCATGGGCACTGGGATGGGATATTACATGGTCTAGGCTTTAAAATCAACTCACTTCCTCAGCTGAAAAGGCCAAGAATAGAGCCAGAAACACCTCCCCATCACCCTCTTCAGCTTCAGGAAGGAGTGTCACAGGCACTAGTGGAGATATGGATGTCATGAGCAGGAACCACTGAATCATTTAGGCTGGAAAAGACCTTTAAGATCATGAATGGCACCTAAAAGCAAGTTGGAGTGTTGTTCATTGCCAAGATCTGCAGCATTTTCTCTCCTTCATGAGAATATAGTTCTTCTGCACATTACAGGAGAGGGGCTGCAGGAAGCAGGAGCATAAGGAGAAAACAGGACTGTGCTAGAATGAGCTTATCAGATACATCCTTTCCTGGTGATACAGGTCCTAACTCTTCCAAGCATAGGTGCATCTTCCTTGTTTCTAAATTTTGGTAGAAGACTCTGCTCAGAGGTAACCAAGTAAATTGGTCCTGTCTGTAACAATCCTGACTCATAAAAGATGCATACATAGCAAAAGAATAAGAGTATCCAACTAAACACTCACTGCTCTTCAGAGCCCTCTTATATCATAAATATGCCTTGGCAATTGGAAAGAGGATTCTGATCCCATTACAGCAAGAAACATTCAACTTGCCACATCAAAAGACAAAGATCTGACATTGCTTCCTTCACCTTTGTTAATTCCTACTCCTTTGGGGCACTCCCATTCCCAGGGACAGTTTTCTACCCCAGTCAAGATCAGTCAGTGAGCACAAGGAAACCAGGTAATGCTTGCAGCAGGAATTCTTTGCTTAAGTGGAACATAGCTCTTAAACAGTGAAGATCCTGCATGGCTGACTGCCAAGGAGAACACATTCATTTACAAAACAACCTTGGAAGAACTGTTTTAAACCTCAAGTTGCCCAGTGAGACCCATGCCAACCCTCCCCCGTTAAATACACGTATTTGCCCTGAAATGTGAATCACTGAGCCTACAGAGATTCCATTTAATTAATAAAAACCTCTGATAGCAAAGGATTAAAGGGATTATGCAGCCAGAAAACAAAGTAAAAAAATTAAAGTCTGCTTTTGTGTGCCATTCATTTACTGCCTACGCTAAGTGGACGACAGCTAAATGCCAATGATTATTAACATTCCTCTTAATTAGTCAGTGGCTCCTGCCCACACACTGAACTACCTGAAATTTGTCCTCTGATATCAGCTGTGGATATTGGAGTGATAAGTAATCCTAAGCTTCTGTGATAAAAACAGGAAGGACATGAGTACAACAAATGTGAAGAGCTAGATAGAAAAAATAATTTAAAAAGCACAAGGACACCTTGGACAAAACTGTTTTGTTCTATCACCACTGTAGATTAAAGTCCTTATCCTCTGGCTCTTTTAGAAAATGAAACAGGGCAGATAGTAAAACAATGAACACATAGTAAAATATTACTAAGTTTCCAATTAAATAATTTGTAGTAGGAAACTAATGAGTCAGAGCACCATTCAATTAACAGAGTGTGAAGTATCCTCAGGCAGGGAAATCTGGAAGGTGATTCTTATGCCTCGTCCTTCTCTTGCAATTTGCTACTTTACTGTTTCTGCACTTCTTCACTTTGGGCCAGAGAAAGCACAAGACAACAGCCTGGCCTGCTCACTCCATCATTCAAGCTACTAAGAAAAGAATCAGCAGTGAATTGCTGCTTCCCTTTTTGACATTAGTAGTACCAGTTTTTGAAAAAATTGCATTTGTAGCCCTACGAGACAGAAATGTTAAGCTGGAATTTGTTCCTTTAAATCCTCAGCTGAATAGATGTCTGTGTAGGCAGCCTCCAGGAAATAATTTGTTTGGAAAACCCTTCAATACTCTACTTAAAAATAACGAATGGTGTAAGTTTAAGAACAGAGCAAGAATGAAAAATGTCATAGTATGCAGCAATCACACCTATCTCTGCAGCAGGATTAGCTTGATAATTTTTTATTACAACCTAAATTAAACCTCAGGAAGACCGTGCTTTTGTTTTAAAAAGAAAAATACAGCATGGACTGCTGATAAACCTGTTGAGGAATACATTTAGTGCAGCCAGCTTGGTGTGCAGCTGCAGGATGAGCTGCAGGTTGAGCTCTGGGTACTGGGAGCCCAAGAAAGAGGAGTGAACTGGTACCAGCTCTTTGCAACAGTGGTGATCAGACAGCCAGAGATGAGACAGGAGCTCAGGAGGAAGAGAGAGGAAAGGTAAATTAGTACATGAAGTGGAACAAGGCATAAGAAAGGACTAAAAAAATGGGCTGCTACAGAAAAGCCCTGTGAAGGCCAAAAGCCTGCACAAAGTGCTTTAGCTCTGATTTCAGAGATCTGAATGACATAAAAAAGCCAGGTCTTCCAAGCTTGTTATGGTGAGAATAAGCCTTGATTGCCTCTAGAAAACCCAAGACAGCAATGGTGATAGCAGATGCAGACAATGGCAGTGAAGGGGAGAGCAGAGCAGATCACACCACTCCTCATGCAAGACCCACTCCTGGAGAACAGCTCTGTCCTGAGCTGTCTGCTCTGCCTTGATCCACACCCTGCTGGGTGCTCCTCACAGGCTGAGCCTCCAATACACTCCCAGTGCCTGTAGTGATGCTGACTCCTACCAGTGAAGCTACTCAAGAAAAACCAGTGCCCAAGGAATACATGGTATGGGTACTCCCTCCATGGTAAGAGGAATCATACCAAATCATTCCTCAAAAAACCAAATAAGAGTCAACTGAGAAACATGTGAGTATGCAAGATGGCAACAGAGATAAAACCTCTTTCAGAAGAGAAAAATGAAGAAAAGCCCAAACCCAACCAAAGAGAAACATAGCAACTGCCCTCAAATCCAACCACAAACACACCAACTCCCCCAAACAAAAACACAACCCCCCAAACCAACCAAACACACCCTGACCCTCATAAACCCAACCCAAACACACACACTGACACCCCAACACAAATACACACACATCTCTGACTGCCTCCAAAATCCAGCCAAGGACACAAACACACTGACCCCCCAAACCCAAACACACCAACAGCCTCAAACCCAACCACACACAAACACACTGACCCCCCAAACACAGACACAATAACCCCCAAACCCAACCACACACACAAACACACTGACCCCCCAAACACAGACACAATAACCCCCAAACCCAACCANACACACTGCCCCCCAAACACAGACACACCAACACCCCCAAACCCAACCACACACAAACACACTGACCCCCCAACCTCACCAAACACACACACACTGACACCCCCAAACCCAGCCAGACACAGCCCGATCTCCCCAAACTTAAACACACCGGCAGCCTCAAACCCAACCAAACACACCGACCCCCAAAACAAACA
>WBNO01009275.1:121073-132909 GCA_013400575.1 Peucedramus taeniatus
AACCCCCCAAAACACACACACACCAACTCCCCAAAACACAGACACACACACTGAACCCCCCAAAACAAATACAGAGACACACCAACCCCCCAAAACACACACACACAAGACACACACACCAATCCTCCAAACCCAAACACACATCCCCAGCCCCCCAAACCCAGCCCAACACACACCGACCCCGGACCCTCCCCAAACCCAAACCCGAGCCCAGCCCCAACCCGAGCCCGGCCCCAACCCGAGCCCGGCCCAAACCCGAGCCCGGCCCAAACCCGAGCCCAACCCAAACCCGAGCCCGGCCCAAACCCGAGCCCAACCCAAACCCGAGCCCGGCCCAAACCCGAGCTCGGCCCAAACCCGAGCCCGGCCCAAACCCGAGCTCGGCCAAAACCCGCGCAGATCCCGCAGCGCCCCCCGAGCCCGGGCACGGAACCCGGGACCCCGAGCTCGCCTGGCCCTGTCCCTGCTCTTCCCATCTCCTGTCCCTGCTCTTCCCAACCCCTGTCCCTGCTCTTCCCATCTCCTGTCCCTGCTCTTCCCAACCCCTCTCTGCCCCCACACTCTCCATCTCAAGGGGGAAGGGTTGCAGTGCTGGCTAGCTCAGAGCTGATTTGGACTACTCTGCATTACTGAAATATTTGTAAAGATTTTACCTTGAAAATGTCTCACAGTGGAGTTCTCTGTGACAAAGAAACGCAAAGTTGGAAAATTTTAACCCAAATTGGAAAATTTTACCGGTTCCAAGTGCAGCAGTGTTACAGAAATGTGTGCACCTCCCACAAAATGAGCCCGAGCTCCTGCTTGCCCTACAGCTGGAACTGATGAAATGAGGATGGACAGAGCTAACCAACAGCCTGTGCCTTTCAGCAAGGCTGCTTTGTGCTCCATGCTCTGATGACCAGTGTAATGACCAGAAAAATTAAATAAAGAAGTTTTTATTTTGCTTTTATCCAGATAATAATTTCTTACTAGAGTTGAACAGATTATTTGGGATATCTTGGGATAGCAGGTGAAAGGTACAGAGAGAGTTCCAGCCTTGCTGCAGATGTGTTCCTGTCTTTCCTTACACACTCTGCTGTCATAATTTCAGTTTTAAAAATAAACTGTAATTGCGTAGTTAGTTCCATTACTTTTTTTTTTTTTTTTTGGTGAAAGACACCTTATTTCAAGATCTGTTTTCTGCTCCTGTTTGCAGCTGCATTATCCAGAATTCAATTCCCATAAGATATTAACGTGCTGCATTTCCAAGTCTCAGTCATGCCAGATTTACTTTCCCTCACATCAAACAGCGTGGAGGCTCAGGTTGGTAATTCTGCAGGGCTGAGAGGACAGGGCAATCAGGGACCAGTCTGTCAAGCTTCACTTGGAGAATATACCCAGACTACAGTGGGCCAGCCCAGCAGGGCCAAAGAGCAAGAGGGTTTTTTCCCCTCAAACTGGTGGAAACTGTGCTATAAAGGAGCAGTGTTTTGGCAGCTGTGATCCTGTGATCAAGGATTTTTAGACCTTGCCAATTCTGTAGCAAAATAAAATATCTTCAGGGAGGTCTAAGGACCCATCATCTTCATCACACAAACACAAGGCAAGCACCTACTCACCTACACACCTTCAACCCACCTCAGAACAAGACAGCCTCAGTCAGAACCTCTCAGAGGTGTTACAAAACATTGAAAGAGATTCTGAAGATTAAATACTCCTATGCATACCCAAATGTGTCCTCTGCAGTACTACCCCACATGTGCTGCATTACAGCTCACACACAGTGAACAAAGGAAGCATCTTCAAAAAGAAAATTAACAGCAGGTTATGGTTTGGTTTTCTCCTTTGGTTTCCTTATTCTCCAAACAGGCTATTTTCAGCACACATTAAAAGGCATAGTATAAGTAGGGCAATGTAATTTGGTAGCAGAAAAAAAAACCACCTTATTGCATGTATGATCTCAAGAGGTAGTTATTTCAGAATGCAAAATAGATCTAATAATCATGTTGTGTAGCTGAACAATCAGCTAAAATGTTAAATTTTAAGTGAAAATAAACTTTTTAGGTGTTAATGAGAACAGATATCTGCAGTGACAGCAAAGCAAAAAATCCCAAACCCCTATACAGTAGACCCTACAAGAAAAATGAGTAACAGTGCAGATGTTTTTCCAGCCAACGTGTGTAACTCATGGAAGCAACATGTTCAGTTAAAAATGGTAGTAAAATTCAAGGAAGAGATGGGTATTCATACAATAACAAGCTCATCTGCAATTACAGTGCCAATACAAAATCACTCTACTGCACACTTCTCTTCTTGTAAACTAAATTCAAGCCAAAATTTTACACTAGAAATTATATTCTCTGAAGAAGTCCCTCATACAAATGCTACTGGTAAATCACACCTCCTCAAATTCCTGGTTTTGCCAACTGTCACAATATTTGACTAATAACAACTCATGCTTGCTTGCCATAAAGCACTCAGCAACAGGGGAAAGAACTGTTGCATTATAGATTACATTTCATCCTGTTTTACACAGAAGTAGATAATTTTTGGGAATGTTTGTGATTGGTTTCATTGAGTCTTTTTTTTTTTTTTTCCAAAGTTGTCTTGGCTTTACTAGCAACTTGTTCTTCATGAGCCATAACGTTAAACTAGGAATTGTTGTTTCTAGTTCTTCATGAGCCATAATGTTAAACCAGGAATTGTTGTTTCTAGTTCTTCATGAGCCATCATGTTAAACTAGGAATTGTTGTTTCTAGCTCCTCATGAGACATCATGTTAAACTAGGAATTGTTGTTTCTTCTGATAATGAAGGATAATATTTTAGAATAGGTTAACATATATTTCTTGCTTAGAATTTGTTCAGTAATTTATCTAACCTTACTATAATTTATCTACCTACTGCTGCCCTGAGGCACTTCAAAGACTATATAAGCATAAATAAGAACTTTGAAAACTTTCCCCACAAAATACTGCAGAAGAGCTTCAAATCAATTCCCAAGTTTCAAAGTGCCATTCCCACTGGCTTCCTCTCCCATGGGTCTGGGGCTTTGTACCTTTGTTTAGGATGAGCTGTTTCCTTGCTTGGCATGATGACGTTGGCACTGTCGCCTGAGGGAGATGCCTTTGACATTTTGGGAGAGGAAAGAGTGGCTAAGTGACAACTTCAGACCTAAGCAGAGGCAATAAGCTGTGGGCAAATTGCCCGAGTTGAGCATGACGCACTCCAGGATGGCTCTGAGAGGCTGAGTCTTCCTTGGGCAAAGACAAAGGACAGCAGCTGCTGGTAAGAGTGCTTCATTAGCTTTCCTTGGAGGATGCCTAGGGTGAATATTGATAATACCATTGTCATTGATAGTTCACTGAAGGAGAAGCATTTGTACAGAGCATCCAGCACCAACAGTGAGATCATGCATCAAATCAGACCTAATTACTGCCTGCAGTTTTGGAACGAAGAGCTGCATGACTCAGATGGGGAGAGAGAATTCCTCTCTTGCTACTGATCTCTCTCATAGGGAAGCACAGGGAAAGGGGAATAAAACACATTAGGTTAATACTGTAGAGAAATTCTTTTGTCATAAACATTCAGTTCAGCAAAGAGAAGTCCAGAGAAAGAGGATTTGCTGTTCACATACCTGAAGCATATGTTCAATAGTCAAGGCAAGTCAAATACCAGCCCTCTCTGTGCACACAGGGAAGTGCAGAGAAGTTTAGGCTGGCAGGACCTCTGGCAGGTCCTTTCCCACCTCTCCAACACCCCCACTGTGCACTCACATCAGAGCATTGAACTCACACGGGGATGCCAAGGGCATTGTCAAGCTCAGTTTTGAAATTCTGTCCCATTCCATCCTTGGATCTATTCAAACCTGACTAGACACACTCCTGGACCTGGAGTTCTGTTCTGGCTGACCCTGCTTGGAGCAGGGGAATTGGAGTATGAGATTTCCAGAGGTGCTTTCCAGCCTCAACCTCTTTGGGAGCCCATTGTGTTTAGCCCACCCATGGGGGCTGCTCCTCTGGAGTTGGACCTGCAGCAGAAATATTTCTGTTCTGTGTGACTGATGTAGCCAATTTGAAATTCGTATTAGGAGCCACAGGATGTACAATATACAATTTAATCTTCACCAGGAAATGCTAATAAAGGAAAAAGATGAGAAGCAGGGAAGTTCATGCCTTTTGCAACTTATCACAAAATTCAGCATAAGGAAACAACTGTAGTAACAGTGGTTGGATTTCATAGTATTTTGAAGAATATTTGAACACAAAAACATTTGAGTAGAGAGGCAGAAAAGTAACAAACCTCAATCTGTCAGGCATTATCTTCTCACCATTAAAAGGAAAGAATATTGCCATAAACTTACCTTTTTTGTTATTTTCTATAGTTATGTTATTTTCTGTGTTAAGACTCTATACAGTTGGATATGACACTGCATAGGGAATGGAGGTGAGGGACCAGTCCAGTCAGGCCTTGCTCTGTGATAAATCAAATTGTAAGTAAAGGAGACAAAAGACACCAGATGGAGGGAAACAAGGACTGAAGTGATGACATGACATAAGGCAACTCCTGTGTTAGCATTAGGCAAAAGCAATAGGGAAACAGGGGAAAAACCTTGCTAACATACTCAGAATTAAGTAGTTAGTTCCAACTGAAAGAGAAGATAAGTGAAATGGAAAATGGTCTTCCAGTCTACAGAGGGACCTGTGTTTAACATCAACCAAAGCAGTTTATATGTACCCAGAAGTCTCTAGATAGAAGCTGTACTTTCTCTGCCAAGACAATTCTCTAGGGCATCATTGGGTGAGGTCTTCCCAAATAAATAGATGTGAAATTCTGCAAGGGGGAGCAAAACAAATTAAAAAAATCTAATTCTCCTAGTATTATGTTTGTAACTTAACAAGCTTTTTTAACTCCCTCTCTTTTTTACTTTTTCTGGCACAACAAATACAACACAACACATTCATCCATCTCACAAAAGGGAGAGGGAAAAAAGTGCATTTCATATCAGATGCTTTGCGTCAAGACTGCTAAGGCTCATAAATCAGCTGTCTATTGCCCTGGTCATTTCAACCAACGTCTGACCCTTTGTTAACTCATGATTTATAACTGAAAGTTACTTTTTTTTAAATGCCAGATTTATAAACTTTACTGTGCTTGGTTTGATATAATATCCATTTTGTACACCAAGCTATAAGACAGTAAATTTATTGTCTATGAACTGTTACCTTGAAAAATTACATCAATGCAAAGTGGTTTCCATTTAGAATCAATGGGCAATAAATTCATTGGATTTTTTTTTGAAGGGGGGAGAGAACATGATGGTATTTATGAGGTCATGAGTGGCTATATAATGGGAGAAACTGGGAGCTGAGGCTACAGTTAGGCAGGAGTTCTGAGTTTCAGGGTTAGACACAACGAAACATCCAACACAGCAAGGATGCATAAACTGATACTTTGCTGTCTCATTATCATCAGCTTCTCCTGTCCTCTCTTGTCTCTCCCCATCATCAATGCCAGTGAGATGTCTTATCAACACTCAGGTAAGAGTTTTTTGATTTTATTGGTTATCATGCAGGGGTTGGAGCAGCAGGCTTGCTTTCCAAGGGGCCTGTACCTGTGCTGCTCAGCTGTAGGAAAAGCAGGAGGACACCAGCAGCACAAGGGACATAGCAGTGGGTGCTGGTCTTGTACAATGGGGAGGTTGGGTGCCCTAAATAGTCACCCCTGCTGCTTTGAGATCCAGGAAACAAAATATGCATTGAGGAGAAAAAGGTATCTGAGCCTTACAGCACTGAATGGGAGCTGGTATTCAATGTCTGAGCATTCACAGGCATTGGGTAACCCAAAGAAACTTGGCTGTACAATCTCTCCTGTTTCTACCCTTTGAAATAAGCTATTTTGTGTTTAAAAAGGGGGAAAATCATTGCAAACATCAAGAACAGGCAAATCTCTCTTACACTCCTATGTACTGAGAATGCTATTTGTTTGCACTAATTCAGATTCCATTCAGCCCAGAGGAAAAATAAATCTTTGTTTGAGAAAGTGATGCTCTAAGTTTGAAATGGCTCAGAAAAAATGCACAGCAGAATCTGGAAGGTTACTATCATCAGACCTGACTGGTACTGGAAAACTTTCTGAAATGAGTTCTGAAAGAACAAGCAAACCAACCCAGAAGTTATTGCATAAAGCTGACTATTAAAAAGTGGCTGTTCTTACCTGCTTTGCAACAGCTGTTGTGCTGGTTTAGAGGTATCAGCAGCCCCCAGTCTGCTTTGAAAATCTTGGACTCTCTAAGGCAGCATCTCCTCAAGCCTTCCACAATGTAATTTGCATTTACAGGTACCCCTGACTCAATATGAGTAATATCTGTCACATCATAGCTGGCTCCAACCCTTATTGAATTAGGTTCAAGTCACTGTGCTTCTCAGATCTTCCTTGCTAATGTAAAGAGTGTCCAGGAGTGAGAAGACAGAAGAGGAACTCTCTTAAAGAGGATTGGTTTTGGGTTGGGTTTTTCCTTTTTTAAATCTCAAAGCAAATTTACCTGCTAGCACTGCTCTGATTTAAAGAATAATCCATGGCCAGAGATACAGATTGTCTCCACTGGGATTTTTTTGTATTCTTATTCTGAGTCCTATAATGAAATCCCCACTGTTCTCTGTAAATGTCCTTTTATGCAGTGAACAAACTAATAACAGGCATGTCCAAAGTCTTTAAATTCCTGATCTTTGTGCAAGTTTTTGAAATGTTGGGAGATTATTTTCACTTTATTTTCTTACATATCCATGTGAGGAGCTCACACTCACACCCATCCCTGCAGGTCAGAGCAACTGAAACTCCACAGGGTCACCTACAAGTACAATTACAAAATTACATTCATCTACACAAACAGTGTTTGATAAGGACACCCTCTGGTTGCCCACAATTTTGGATGTCTGCTATGTATTAGCAAAGATGAAATTTACTGCTCAGATTACAAAAACCTAAGTTAGCTGGAATATTGCACTGCTAAGGGCTTCTGTTGGCAACCTGCCTCAGGGCACAGGCTAGCCACAGAATTCTAATTTTTTATGCATAGACAAATTAGTTCTATCAGCTACCAGCAAGCTGTTGTGTTGGAAAAACTGGTAACATCTGTACTGGTACACACACAAAATGAGAGGTGACTGAAATGCACCAAGAAGCACAGCTGCCAAAATAAGTTGTAAGTTTTCCTACCTTTATTCCTGCCCTTCCACAACTTCTACTGCATTTAGTAATTGCAAAACTGAGCAGGTTAATAGGTCTTGAACAGGAAGTTTTGTCTTTATTCATAGGAAAGCTGCAGCATAGGAACTAGTTGATAAAGAAATTAACTAAAATAATTTTTTTAAAAACTGCATACAAGTCTGGGCTGTGTACTGGAAGGATGAGGTTGAGTACCTCAAGTGACAAGAGGGGCTGCTGTTGGTCAAAAACTTTTGTAACAAACTTCTGCCAGAGAAATGAGAATCTGAGATTAACATCAGGAAGGCATCTTTTCTCAAAGCTTTGGAAGGAAAGGAATACAAAACCAACTATCCCCTATTATAATAATTAAATGAGGATGGATGGTTGGTGCTTTCATGAAGATCTTCAACAGGTGGGGCCAACAGACCTGATCAGAAATCACCTGAGACAGACTGAAACAGGGATGCAAAGCAAAAGACTCACCCTAAGCCTGTTTGTGTCACCTTCCCTTGG
The DNA here is from genome assembly GCA_013400575.1 of Peucedramus taeniatus. NCBI lineage: Eukaryota > Metazoa > Chordata > Aves > Passeriformes > Fringillidae > Peucedramus > Peucedramus taeniatus. Next base: position 128,773 of record WBNO01009275.1, read on the forward strand.
CAGCTGATGAAGATTCGAGGTTAAACCTGGAGAGGTTGGGCAGCCTTGGAAGCACCTCCCTGCTCCAGCTCCTGCCAGAGCTCCTGGGCACTCTGACTGAGGACAGCAAAGCAGGTGAGGATTTACCACAGCATGGTTCACACCTCCAGCTTTTACAGATATCCCACCCCAGCTCCCAGGTATTTGCTAAAATACAACATTCTGCAACAAATAGCTGTCATTCAGTTAACTGGGACTTTGGGGAAGCCTGCTGACTTGCCATGCCTGCAGCTCAACACCACCTCAAAGTCTCCAAATGAGGGTTGCAAAACTTCCAGATAGCAAAACCAGGGCAAGGAGAAGATTGGCCTAAGAGGAGCTGGCAGACAGAACAAAATAGCAGTCTTACAAAACATCAATGCTTGCAGAAAGTGCAGAATCAGTGGCAATGGTGGTTGGGGAAGCAATAGGTGTTACCCTTGGACATTCCAATCCAAGACCTCTGTCAGCTACAGCATTATGGCACATGAGAATTACTTGCCTAATTCATTAATTCTAAATGGTAAAACATTTAATTTTGTCTCCCCTTTAACAGGTCTTACCCCCAGCAACTACAACCCAGGGGAAAATATCAAAGAGGTAAGTAAATAACCATCTGTCACAGAAACAAGAAAAATAAAACTAAACTACACAGAACTGTTGCCAAGAAATCATTTCAGATCAACAGACTTCACAAACAGCACTCTAAAGACTAAAGTAGTATGCCACAGTGTTCTTGAAGCTAGAATCACTTAGCAGTTAGGTAGGGGAGGGAGGAAAAATATGGAAAAGGGAAAAAGAGAGAGAGCAAGTAATCCAGATAATTTAATTCTAAACTGTTCACTTTTTTTCCCCCCCTAGAAAAACAGCTAAGTAAAGGCCAATTTCCAGCTTCATCAGTCCAGGCACCAGTATTTCCACCCCCACCACAGGTTACACAGTATTATCAGATTTGTTATGAACCATTATGCACATGGAGAACATCATCCCTGTTCACTTCCTGCTGAATCAAATGTAAAGCAGAAGACAGGGATGAGTTTTAGTGACACGTAAAGCAGAGGTTACACTGGGCAGTCCCTTCCTTCCCCCAGTCAGAGCACAGGGCTGGGTGGTCAGGAAGGGTGGGGGCAGTGGAGGTTGTACTTTCCCACTGGGAACCACCTCCCAGTGACCTCTCCAATGCTGTTTGATTCCAGACTTTCTATGGGAATCATCCTCGAAATGCTTTCCTGGGACGCTTCTTGACCAAGGACAGGAAACAGTACAAGAAACGTGGGAATCTCTCTGAGTGCTTCTGGAAATATTGTGTGTAAACAGGGGACTCCCTGACTGGTTGCATAATTTATACAGATGTCTGAAAACATGTATATAGATTTGCTTGATTTAAAATGAGAATGAGGAAACACAAAGGCAGCGCCTAACTTTAGACTCTGTGCTACTTGGAAATGAATAAATTCTTGATGTTTTGCAATTATGTTGTGACCAATGTAGTAATTTTTTAAAGCTCAACACAACAGGAAGGAAGTAGTGGGAGGAGACAAATACACAACACAAAGAGAACTTGGGCAGGGGAAGCAAAATTCCCATGGGTTTCTGTGAAAACTCCCAGAAGAGCTCAACTGTATCTAAGTCCAGAGGCAAGGGGACTTTCTCCTTTGTCACTTGATGTAGATTGGGGAGCCAGGACGAAGGGTCATTGCTGCATTCCCTGAAGATGTTGAGCAGGTAAGGGATGGCAGTTTAACAATGCCCAGTCCCCTCCTGCCATCCCCAAGGCACCACAAAAACAATCAGCACATGTCATGATCAGGCATCTGCTCCCACTGCTGCTGGAGATGCCTGTTTCTCTCAGTCACTTGTAAAAAGAGCCACAAATTATTTCTCTGCCCAGCCCCCAAGACAGGGCTGCCTGTGCATACCATGGGTTTTAGGAATTGTATGTGATTATTATCAAGCACAGCATGGAAGGCAAACACTGTTCTCAATGTCAAGACTTTAGATTCAGATTTGGACAGTCAGTGGAGGAAGGAATGACAGACACCAGGTGAAAGATTCTGTGGCTGTGACCTGCACACACAGGTGTAGGAAGGTGGTACATGGACATAGATAATCTGTGTTATCAGGGCAAGCCCCCTCCTGCTTGGACACTCAAGGGCAGTGAGATTTGTTCCCTGGAGCTACCACTCACTGATTATGTTGCTGTATCTTGGCATGTAACATAAATAAAGGAGAGAACAAAACAAAAAGCTACAGAAATCTTCTAGCCTGACTCCTCTATATGCAGAGTACCTCCAGACTCTCAGTCCTGGGTACCTTCTGATAGTAACTACAAGAAATAGAGCTAAACAGTCAGGAATTGTCTCTGGGAGATGCTACTTTTGATAATATCCACAAACTGTCTGAGCTGTGAACCCCTGCTCAATACAAACATTGCATAAACCTCACTCCAATCAAGGCTCACAGAGAGCTTGAAGTAAACACCTAACAGTGATACACAGGTTACATTGATCTCAAGAGTACACATCATAAATCTCTGACTGTGCTGTTTAAACAAAGCCTACAGGTTTAAAACAGCTTGTTCACTTCACATAAATTACAAGACAGATGATGCCAGCTGTAACAGAGAAAAATGTCCTCAAAGCCAGAGCAGCGGGATGCACTGTGCAGCTATTTGAAATCTTCTGAACATTCACCCTTCTCTTATACAGTGGAGCAAGTCAGTGGCTCTCTGGAAATTACTCCTTTTCTGCTACCTCATCAGCCAATAAAAACTTCTCAGAAAAGACTTCAAATTTATCTAAATGAATAACCAGCTAAGACAGACATATAGACAGGGAGAAGTGTAGAGCCTAAAAAGACTGGGGAGAAAAATATTTTCAAAAACTGCAAGCATAAAGCTAAATAAATAAAACCAGAGGGAATGATAATAGAAAAAATATTACAAGTATTAAAAAGTTCACTAACCATCTACCTGAGAGAGGAAAGAAATGAAGAGCTGTCAGGTGTTGAAGATGGGGTCAAGACAAGGTAATTGAGCTATAAATAGTGAAACCTTAGCTTTTAAAACTACAAAATAGTTGTTAACATTTCTGGCATTTAAAGAAGTAATACCAAATCAATTTATTATTTCAGCTAGACCAGCTCACAGCAGCAGGGGCTGAGGGGGAATTCAGCTAATTCTAATATACCAGAATTTCATCAGAGCCTGAAGCTTTGTCAGTCACAATCTTTGCCTCTGAAAAGGAAGGAGTTCAGACTCTCTTTGGACATCACTGGTAGTTCTCAAAGAGAACTGTTTGAGACACTGTGGAGCACCCAAGTGCTTCCTTCCCACAGGACATTCCTGGCAGATGCCAGATAAATTCAGGTCCAAGAGCAGAGCCCAGCCCGTTCTGACACAGGAGGGCAAACTCCACTTCTCCCCCATCCTGCTGTGACACACAGCTCCTGCCAGCTTTCAGCTCTGAGCTTTTCCTCACTCCTGCAGGCCACAGACAGGACTGGAACTGTCACAGAGAACTAACCAGACTGCAGAGAGAGTCTGGAAGCCAGGTAGGTTTGCCTTTCCATGGGAAGGTGTAGCTGGGCAAGTGTCCTGGGTTAAGTGTGAATTCTATTTGCCATCTGTTAGAGGTGGGGCAGTTATCTTCTGTTAATTGGGAAGTTTTTCTTCCACAACCAATCCTCCCTCCAGGAGATCTTTTCTGTCCATGGCCAGTGAGTGTCCCTGCATGGCTGATAAAATTCCATCATCCCATTGGGAGAGGCTCTGCCCAGGGGAGGAGCCAAGCATTCCTACCTGGATCCAATCTGAGGATTGGGACACCACAGCAGCCTTTGCCCACTGCATTCCCAGAGGAGCAGCTTTCTGCTCCACTGCATTCCCAGAGCAAGACCAGGCCCATCTCCAGCACCCCTGGAGCTTCAGAGGAAAACTCCACCCTTCTCCAGGATCCCTGCTCCACCAGAGCCACCCCTGGCACTGCAGGAGGAGCAGCCACCATGGAATGGGACTGTGCAACACCCTGACCCACAGGGTCCTTCACCCTATTCTGACTTTGGCAGTGTTTTTTTGTGTTTTTTGTGTGGGTTTTTTTTTTTTTTGTTTTTTTTTTTTTT
>WBNO01009275.1:132954-156743 GCA_013400575.1 Peucedramus taeniatus
TTTTCCTAGTAAAAAACTGTTATTCCTGCTCCCATATCTTTGCCTGAGAGCCCCTCTTAATTTCAAAATTATAATAATTTAGAGGGAGGGGATTTACATTTTCCATTTCAGATGGGGGCTCCTGCCTTCCCCTAGCAGACACCTGTCTGTTCAAACCAAGACAGCAAGTCAGCCAGCAGCATTCTGAGCCCATGGGCACTGGTAGCACAGGGCAAACTGGAGCTGCAGCTGAGAGCCAAGCAGGCAGACCCTGGGCAGAGCTCAGAGCAGCAGTGTGTGATGGATACCCTGACAGGGATTTGCTGTGAAGCAAATCTACTACAGAAAATACAGGCCCATTACTTCTGAGAATGGGATGATTAAGCATTACAGGTCCAATTTCTCACCACCTGCCAAAAATACAGCAGTACATCATGCAGCTCACCTCTGACATCCACACAAATGTGTAACTGCAGGTTTTCACTGTGAGCCAGGACTTGAGCTGGCAGGAGAATGACTGCTATTGACAAAGCAGAAATGTGGATAGGGTGAAAGAGCCTAAATCTCTGAATAAAAACACAGATCTGCCCTCAACGTTCTTCATTTCACAAGCCTATTCATTTATCCTCATTTTTTGGGAATAGATAGATAATTTGACTCACATTTTTAAGAATGCTTAAAATTACCAACTACCCCTTTAAAAAAAAAGTCAATAAACCCTCAGGAATGATATATCCAATGTTATTTTCAAGATGCCTGCATTTCAAGGCACAGCATCACTTACCTTATCAGAAGCAGTTCAGTTACATACTCATCTAAGATTACTTCTTTCTTTTCCAATTTCAGTATGATGCTGCTTTTGTTCTGTACCTTGTACTCCCTGCAGTGATTTTGCCTTTCTCCTGCAGGCTTTTTTAAGCACTATCAATCATATCTCTCTGTTAAGTCCCTTAAAGCAGAAAAAGATGAACAAATTGTTGCTCTGCAATAAGTTAAGAACTTCCTTGCTCTATGAGACATCCTCATGAATTATACCTAAGAATTTTTTCTCTGTACTTCCTCTAGAACAAAAAAAAGTTTTTAGAAAAGTCACACAGACAGAATTTTTAAGTCCTGCATGCCAAATCCCAGCAGTTTAGAAATACAGATATAATACTTCACACACAAGAAGCACTTGCCCTTGTGGGATACAGTTAGAAAAGAAAGAACATATCCTGGAGTTGGCAAGGTGAAGTGTGACTGAAAAAACCAACCAACCACAAAACCCCTCAACAAAACAGCATAAATGGCCTCAACATGGCCATTTTCACTGTACCCACGACCCCATGGACACTGTACCCCAACCCATGTACCATCAAAAAAGGTATTGAGCATTCTGTTAAAAGTCTGTTTTCTACACATTACCAAGAACAAAATAAACACACATTTGAACAGTTATTTGCAGCATATTTTTCAGTTTTATTTATAAAATCAGATGCTCCTTTAAAGTGTACAGTTAAAATCACAACTGTAAATTCAACCACAGCTGAATATTGTTTCAATAAAATACCCCTACCAACTGATGTAAAAATTCATTCAATTGTGATTCAAAACTCGATTCAGCTGGAAGATAAACTTACCAATACATTACTCATTCAGCAAGTATTTACCACACTGTAAAAATACATGAAGGTCCCTTCTGTTCATAGCAATGCCATGAAAATATCTGCACAACAACTCATCTTTTAAAAACATAATTCTACATTTATGAATACAACAACAACAAAAAAATTGCCAGCGAAATCCTCTGAAGGTTTCCAAACTGCTGACACCCCCACAGGGGGTAGTAACTGCATCAGTGCTGTACCAGCATGTTTTCCCTCTGACCACTAAATAAGTGACTTTCCAAGCAGCTCTAAACTGTCTGCAACATTTTGCCAGGCAAAACAAAGCCACAGAAACAAAACAGCAGGTGCAAATCCAGCTGCAACACTCACTCCATTGGCCTTTCTGTGCAGAACTGCATCTTGCAGTGATCACTCCAGCACACTACAAAGACTGAAAGATTAGCAGAAACTGAAGTAAAAACTGCCAGTTCCTGAAAACTCATGGAAATGAGGTCAAAGGCTTGATAAGGCAATTCATTGCAAGATGAAGTTGTGGTTCTAGCAGGGTTAAGAGTACCTTGGGAAAGTTTGGGGTTTTTTTATCCTAAGGGGATAAAACCTGCTGATTTTGCAGCCAAGACTGTTTGATTTTTGGGCAAATAATTGTCTCATCATCACACTGATTCATCTGTTCATTCCTCTTACATTATTCTCCCCCACCACAATTTTTTCCATAACCCAAGACACGTGTAGCCCCAGAGAAGGGATCCTGCACCTAAGATTTAGTCAGGATTGCAAACTTGGAATTTAAACTCCTAGGCACATGAATTTTCATTATATATGGCCAGAGGGCCTATGGTGTTCACAGCAATTCAAAAACTGTCTGGGCTGTTGCTCAATGATTCTCCTGGGCAAAAATTCACAGCAGGAGGGTAAACATCTCCAAACAAGAAACACAGGCAACATGATGAGGTTTCTACATACAGAATCTTGATCACTTGTAGCAAAGACAGCACAGGATACAGCAAGTGAAGACTCCCAAATTTTACTCCTGAGTTTGGAATAAACTGTTGGTATGCACCTTTGTGTCTCTGCCTCTTTTTACACAGCTGGGATAATAATTGTCATCTTTTTGACATGTTCATGGACCTATGGATCAAAAGCATTATTCAAGTGTTAGGTACATATTGCCATTCTCGTGAACTAAGTCTCACTGTTTTACAAAAGAGATGACATGTCTGCCTGCTAAGACATTGCAAATCAGCTCATTTTCATACTTGGGAAAGAAACAAAACTTTCAAACTCAGGAAATAAAAATAATGTACAGAAAAGAGTCTACTGTTATCATAACTTTCCTTCTGGCTTAGGGTTCCAAGCTATTTTGAAGGAGACAGTGTCCTTACCTGAAATATTCAATTTAATCTATTTCTTCAAATCTCAAAATGCATTGAAGCAATCATTTTAATTTAAGCACAGCTAAGTAGAATGGATTCTAGTGAATAAGTCTAATTTGACAGATAAGTTAATCAAGAAGCTTCCCAGTCAAGAAAGAACTTTTACACAAAGTATCTGATTACATGGTTTAGAGCAAATATTTTCGGCAGTGTGCTTATAAAGCAGAATACCATGTTTGGAAAATGCTGTAAAAAGACTAGGAAAGGTGTAAGATATTGCCCACATCTTCCTACTTGAATACATGACCTGCTACATGTAAACACCTACTGAAGTCTCTTATTTTAAGAGGTGTTTGAAGTTTGAACACAAGCAGTACTGAGGATGTGTGGACCTCTGCTGATTTACAACACAAGAAAAAAACAAGTTCAAGCTGAAAAAACTGAAAGACAAAGAAACGTAGCTTAAGAATAAATAGAAACCAATAAACAGAGCAGGCAAAAACACTGAAAAAAAAACCCAAACCCATAAAAAGAATGAAAGAATGCTGCCTGAGTCACATTAGCCTTGAAAACTCAAAATTCTGTAAAAATAACTTCCCTTAAAATAAACTTTAACATGGAAGATTATCACTGGACTGACTTTTACAAGTAAAGAAACCTTTAGATAAATACAGTTTTCCTTCAACGACCTGCAGATCACAGTATTTTACTTGAAGCTTACCAGTAACTGAAACTAGAGAAATGAAAATAGTTCACACAGCAGCAAAAGGATTACAGAACAAAAGGGTAAATAACATGTTACATTCTGAAACTCTTTGCTGAAAAAGCTAAGGTGAATAATAACATCACAAGGAAAATCTGATTACATCCAGCTTTTGATAAACAGAGGGGAAATCAGACAAAATTTGCCAGGTTTTTAGCCAAGCATGTCCTGTTTGAAGAGCACTTTGAGACATTAATGAGAACAAGTCCTTTTACATACTGAAAATGGTTACCACATTCTGAACTACAAACTCCTTTTTCATTCATGGATTTCAACAGCCAGAGACTCCATTACAATGAAAGAGGTTAAATCTTATGCAGGAAGTCAACAGTGCTATGAAATAATGAATATGTGGTTTGATGCTCAAGTTTAGCTCCACAACACGTGAGTTTTGAAAGCAGAAGAAATGAATTCTTTTTGGTTTTGGCATCACCACAACAAAAACAAATCAGAGAAACTGTTTAAATAATTTTCTATTTGTTATGTCTGGATTCAACTCCTCTAACCACTCAACAAAGAAAACATTGAGATACAAACCCACCCTCCCAAGCACTACCAACGTAAGATAAAAGATTGCATGTAACTACTTTAATTGATAACTACTTGCCTTGATAGAGAAAATTTTCCATGGGTGTGTTTTTAAAAAGCAGAGTCTGTGGATTGATACTTTTGGGTTGTTTGGGTTTTTTTAATTTCTGTATGTAATTTCATCTCTGGTGTATTTGCAAACCAGTTATCCTTAACTAACTTATATATCTGTCTTGATAAACACAGCTTTAAAATCAAAAGCTGTAAAACAACTTGAGTCCAAAACACACATCTCAAAAAACATAGGGAAATTTTTGCTTCTTTTCACTTGTTTACTTCTTTTCAATGGGCACAAGCTGGCAAAAGGCATTTGATGCAGAATAACCTGTTTCAGCTGCTCTTTTAAAAGCCTACTGGATTCTCAAACCAGCTACAGCAATTTCAGATTCTCAGAATATTTGGGTCTTTTGTTTAGACCTTTAAATACTGAACAAAAATGAAGACTGTAGCTTGGCTTCAATACATCCACCTTACTTGGAGAGTAAACATGCTCTGATTAGTAGATTCATCACCACAGGTTCTTAAACACTGCATCTTTTCACACTTACTTGCTAACTTCAAAAGAACAAACACCCAAACAAAAAAAAATCTTTGCATTTTGCTCATCATTGAGCAGTTAAAGGTTACAAACATAACCCATTCCGTGTCAAGTCTGTGAGGTCAGAAAGTGAAACAGCCTCCCACTGAAAGATTGTCTTCAGAGTCATGCCAGGAGTGGAGGGGTAATGGAGGAAGATTGAGTTTCATGTGTGACTGCTCATGTTGGTAAGAGATGGCCATGGAGACTCACTGCTGGTATGGAGCAAAGCCAGAGGGAAGAGGGTGGGAATGACACCAAGCAGTTGCACTGACACAGGTGCTGATGTCCTCAGCGTGGCAGGACTGGAGGTGGCTCTCCCTTGTTTTCCATGCTGTCATCAGCCACTGCAGCCTCACAACTTGCTTCCCTGCTGTCACACGTAACACAGCCCTTTGTAAAGGAGAAAGAAATAGTAGTTTAAGTTCTTTTTATGAGTATATTTAAAAGGGTCAAATCCTATGGAATGACACATTGCAATCTCTTGAAACCTCTCACCAGTAGGGTGAGACCTCTGTAAAAGCAGAGATTAATTATAGAGGTATCCTGCAGATACTTGCACCTGCCATTTACCTTGCCTCAGAGATCAGTTAGTTTGACTAGTGGAACATACAGTTCTGCCTTTGAGATAAAGAGGCATGTGACTTCCTTGAAGACCTTATCATTCAGCTTTATAAGCAAGCTCCTAAAATGAAGATTTGGACTGCAGCCTCAACAGCAACAACACTGACCAACACAGACAGCTGAAATGCTGAAATGTACTGATATTCTTCTTGTTCGTGAGAAACAGTACAATATTGAAACAAAATCTCCAAACAGAAGCCCTGTATTTCTTGCTACTGTCAAGAAGCCTGGCTGTATTTGCAAAAATCACAATCTGCACTGGAAAACATGACTTTCTGCTTAGGAACAGTTTCAAGACCTTAGATAAAAAGTAGTGATATTTGCATACCAATGCATTTCCTAACATTTGAGATTATAAACATTCAACTGAATTTTCTACGTGATCATCACTAGACATAATTTTGCTATCTGAATCAAACAGTGTTCTTAACCACAACAGGACACATTATCAATGAGGTATTAGGAAAACAAAGACTAGTTTTCTGGTCTTGTTCCATAGCCAAGGACATTCATGTCTTAGTTTTTCTTCTCTAAGAATAAATACCACATCTCAGAACACCACATTTCCCAACTCCAGCCCAACATGCAGTGCTAAAACAGACAAAAGATTTTTCTGGTGCACAACTACATGAACACAGCCTTAAAATTTTCTGTACAACTCAACACTGAAGCTCTAAGTCTTTGTGGGACTAGATCTGTCTTGCCATTCTCCATAGCACCTGGGAGCCCTTTAAACTGATGAGGGCATTCTCTAACACACATCAATGCAAACCAGAAGCAGTTTAGCAGAGTGCCCAAGAGCTATACAGCTAAAATAATGAAGTATAAGATTGAATGAATCATTACATCCACCAAAAAATGGCTGGTTTTTTGTTTCTTGCAATACACCTGACCCTCTGTGACTGAGCGTTTTTCAGCTTCCTGAACACACTGATCTAATTTTTACTGATATCCCAGCATTATATGCTGTTCAATTATAGCAACAATTTTATAAGAAAAAGAGCAAAGGATTTAATACCGAGAGAAAAAACCAACTCTAGATGCCTTACATGAGATCATGACACTCATAAGCCAGCATTGTAAGATGGCCCTGGCTGGAAATGCCTGGGCTGGCCAAGGCAGGGGTGACCTGCAGCTCCTTTCCCACTGCTCACCTGGGTGCTGATTTGCAGGGGGACAGTCTGGGTCCGGATCCACGAGTGCACCTCTGCAAGCTCCTTCTTCTGCCCATCTGTAAACCAAGGCTGCTGCTTTTGCATGACTGCCAGCTTCTCCAGATCCTGCTTTAGAACTTCCTCTTTGATTCTGCAGGGAAGAGACACCTGTGAGCACAGGTGCACTACACAAGTAAGGCAGGCACTGACATTGTGAGAGTCTCTTCACCACAATCTATGGCTGAAGCCTACACAGCATCAGCTGTTGAAAGGGAACTGTACTTCATACCTTATTTGCTTTGTAAGGCTGCTTTCAACACTGGGCTAACAGTCTGGGGTTTGCTTGCTGTTGGTTTTGTTGGAAGTTTTTGGTTGTTTGGTGTGGATTTTTTTTTTTTTTTTTGTTTTATGGCTTTATTTGGTGCTTTTTAAAATATGGAATCCAATTACAAATTATATATATAAAAAAGCTAATTAAAAGCAACTTGCAAATAACCTGTAGTTTTACCCCTTTACGCATTCAAAGTACAGGACAATAACCAATCCCATTAATACTTCAGAAAAAAAGGTTACATGTTACCTTATTTTAACAGACAGAGGAATGGGAAAAAAGTAGACAAAAGTAAGTAAATAACCAGGCCTAAACTGCACAAAAATAATCTAAGACACCTTCTTGAAGTTTCATTGGTATGTGTGCTGTTTCCAGAGTCTCATTCTAATCCTATAGTTCCATGCACAATTCCAATCTACACGTCAGAAACTGTTGATGTTTTCCAACCTGTTTGGCATTTGGTAATTCATTAGAAATCTCTCAGGTGTGTGATCCATCATCACCCAGGCTGACTCATGCTTCGATTTATAAGCTGTCCCTTTTTCTTCTGCTTCCTGATTCTCTTCTTTGGAAGCTTCAGAAGAATAATTACTGGCAAAATACTTGCTGCTTTTCCCACTACCTGCTGAGAATAACCATGGAAGAAAAAAAAAAAAAAAAAAAANAATCCCAGTAATTCAGCACAAAAAGTACACCACCCCCAGTGTATTCTTGCAAGTTAGTTCTGTAATACAGAACACAGGTGGTCCCAGAAGATTGTTCTAGCAATTACTATCTATTGAGAATTCAAAGATAAAGTGCTTTCTCAAATTATTAAAGATCTCCAAAGCTCTATTCACTTTTCTCAAAGTTAATTGGCTCAGCTTCTGTGCTTCTGAGAGGTCCTGCTCTAGGCAGATTCACCTTTAGTCAAGATGTAAAGTAGTATCTAACACAGAGAAAAGATAATGAAAAAAATATATAATGAAAAGATAATGAAAAAAAAGAGTGACTTCCAGGTTAAAGGAATAGTTTCTTAGACTCACATTTCTAACTATAGTGAATGAAACAAACTTGGCTTCAAACACTGAAAGCTGATGAGAAGTAAAGGCCATGGATCTTCTTACATGGATTTCCCATCCCCACTACAGTATCCTGCTATATGTTAGCAAGCCATCTAGCACCAAATACCTAAATCTTGGGCCTCCCTACCTGTGCCATGACCAGAAGTCTCGTTGAAGCTAGAGCCTAAAGAACCAGATAAAGCTGATCCACTGCCTGATGCTGCCGAGCCTGAACCCAACTGTGAGTCCTCGTTCAACGAGCGGTCAGGAAATTCAAGAGCAGCACTGTTACCACTCTCTTCTGGATCATTATCCTGGAGACAAAAAGCAGATCCAACACATCCACAGAAGTTACATTTAAGTATGCAAAACAAAATTCATGCAGTTACTGCATTTGTCACATGTTGACCAAGTTCTCATATCAATTCAACAGGTTTGGAGTTTTTAGCTCTGAAAATGAGCGGCAGTTTAGAACTCAGGATAACACTCTTCATATGGGTGAAAATCAACAAGCATCTGAACTCTAGTTTACTGGTTTCTGCTGTAGATCCTTCCCCAATTTGTCAGGATATTGTATGGTTGCATTAAGTTAACAATTTCTGCTGACAAGAGAGGAGTCAGTTCCCTTCACATCCTGTTAGATGGCATGAAGCAGCCATACACATCAAGCAAAGGTGCACTACAGGGAAAATGAGTCTTCCCCTGATTCACTATGCGAAGCAACGGCTTCAGCAGCTCCAGGTACACCAGCTCCCCTTTCAGGACCCTACCCTGCAGTTTCAGCTGATCCAGCCTTTCCAGCCCAATCTGGATTCAGGAGGCAACATTTTTTTCCTTGCCTGCAGAGCTCAGATTCCTGCCTCTGAGTTTACCGCGGAAGTTGGAGAGGACTTTTCTATGCCCATGTATGGAAACCGACCCACACGGATCCCTGTTCTTCTTTCATTAGCTGCATCCCTGGGAGACAGAGGGAGTAATTAGAAGAGTATCTTCCCTTTGTTTTGGTTCTCCACAGAGACTGTGGGACTGGGTGAAAAAGGATGCAAATTGCGCAGCACTAACCAAGTTCCACATGCATAAAAGCCCCAAACCCCAAATTCTAGCTGACAGTTCCATAGAAAAGGCTGCTGCCAGAATGCTGATCAGAAGCAGCTTGTGACAGCCTAGACCAGAAGATCTCACATTTCTGTCATTTACTAAGTACCCGCACTGTACTGGTACGAGTTCCCACAAGCACAAGTATAAACTGCTTTCTCCACCTCCTGTGCTATTTGTGACCTGCAGCCTACATAGCATAGCCAACAGAAAAAGCAGCTAACAAAATCTGTGTCCCTGACACACAGATCATCACCACCAGTTTGGTGACAGAACACTGTGAAAGTCAGTTTCTCCTCTACACAAAAAACCTTTTGTTACTTACGCGTTTCTCTTCTGCATGTGGCTTAACATCGGCACTAATGGAAAGCTCCATAGGTTTTGGCAGCTCCTCTTGAAGCAAATTCAGCTGAAGTGGGGAGCTGCTCCGTGAGCTGCTCAGCAGTAGGGCCTGGTCACACTGGCCCTCTTGCTGGTCCTCCACAGATGAGTGAGGAGAGGCTGGAAAGGGCTGATCCACAGAGCGTGGTGCTACTGGTGATGGAGCACAAGGAGGGGGTGCTGGAGGTAGTGTGGTGCATGGATATGAAGAGGGGGGATAAACACACTGAGGACTAGGGAGAAAGACATGTTGAGGCATCTGAGCATACATGGGGAAACCCTGAAAAAATACAGCCATAAACGTGCCTATGTTTGGGGGATAAAAGACTGGGTATGACTGTGTTCCACAGCATAGCTGTGATGAGGACATGGACTGAGGTTGTAATGAGCGAAGGGCAAGCTGCTCTCCTCCAGAAGAGGCTGGAAAAGTAGACACTGGATTCGAATAGGCAGGAAATCCCACAGGAGGATGGACATTCAGACTGGAGGAGCTCAGATAGGACACTTCTGAGGGAGAGAACAACTGTTTCTGATTTGTTCTCTTCTCACATGGAAGACTATTTCTATTTTTACAAGAAGAGTGGCTATCTGAGCACTGTCTCTGAGGTTTCTGGCGCTTGAATTTTCCATGTTTTCCTTTTTTACAGTTAGCTGGGCTCATCTGCTTTGAAGGGGAATTACCTGAGGAAGAAAAATGAACATATTCACTGAAATGGGAGAACCAGGGGAAAAAAGAGAAAAAAAAAACAAAAACAAAAAACAAAAACACCCAGATAAATGAGTTTGGCTTAGCCAGAGAGCTGACTTTCCTCCGGATAACTCTTCCATAAACCAGTGATGGATTTGCTGACATATCTACAATATTTTCCCTCATGTCATCAATTTTCTTATTGATCTCTTTAGCTTATCCCAATCAGATCATTTACATTCTTTCAAGGGGAGGCAACCAACTACCTGGGATTTGCAGGCTTTATTGCAATAACTATTTGCTTTGTGAAAAGTCTAAGATAGCAAGATGCAAGATTGAGCAGACCTTCTGTGTGGGCAATGTTGCTGTCAAATCTTGCCAATCCAAAGGAAGCATTCTGTAAGCAGCCACAATAAGACACTCACTAACTTATACAAAGGAGAACAGACTTCATGGCCAGGTTGGTCTTGCAAGCCATCTAACAAGTCTTTATTTCTCAAAGGTTCTCAAATTTCTCTGCTGCCTACCTTGGCCACAGGAATGTCTGTTGTTACTTCTGCTCCCTTGTTGAAGGTAAGTCCTAAATGGAGAGAGCAAGACCCTCTGCCGGAACTTGTCAACATAGTTCTGCTCCTCCTTTTGAGTGTGGGCTGACAACGTCTCTTTTGTTAGCCCAACTGGCTTTAAGTCCTCAGGCAGCACTGTGAGACTCTGAGCATTCACAGGAGGCAGCTCAATTTGTTCACTTCCAACAGCGGCATCCTCCATTGTAGTCACTTCTTTGAAGAGGGAAGAAAACAAATCACTCTCTGCTCTGCCCTTCTGGTGTCAACTACCACAAAACCCAGAGTGTTCAACAGAAAACAACCTCATCTGAGCTACTGAGCAGAGGCATGGGATGAAAACACCCTTTCAACTCAAATATAGTTAAGCTAACATCAACTGAGCAAATGACTTTGCACGGTCTGGAAAACTTCAAATTCACTTTGAAGTTAGAAGCACTTCTTCATATTTTCTTAGTACAATAGCAGCTACATACTCTTTTTTTTTTTTTTGCTTCTTTCTGCATTAAAATGAAGTAATATTGGCCCCATAGCAATTTTTATTTGACTCCTTAATGGCCAAAAGCACATTGTTGTGTTTGAGGCATATGCAATGAAGTTCAAGGGGAAAGGAAACAGTGTAGTCTGTTGAAACTATTTTACTGAAATACCCTAAAAAATTCCAGGCTTAAGTTTTTCTTCACAGCACCCTGAGAAGCACCTTAATATTTCAGGATTCACCTTCATTGAAGATGTATCTTAAATGAACAAAACTTTCTCACCGTGTACTTCAGGCTGGAAACATTGTGTAAATTTAAATATCAGTGTTTTGTGAGTGTGAACAGTACCTGATTCAGGGTGTGGGACATGCACTATAGTGCTGCTGTAGCTGCACTGGCTGGTGACAGATATGACACTTGGAGCCTTGTTGGACAGGGTCAGGTCTGCCAGAGGAGCTCCCACCATGCCTGCAGTTGTCTGGTCTTTCAGCGTCTCTTCCAGACCAGCAGATATTGGCGTGTGGGACTCAACTGCTGACAGCATAGCAGTATCTATTGGCAAATGACAAAGTTTCTACATGGAATTCCATTCCAAGCACTATGCTCCCAATTCATCAAGTCTCACTGGTTCAGAAATAACCAGTAACTATGCAGACTATTAAATAAGACAGTCTTATATACTAAAAAAAGCATTTACATGCCAGTGCAATGTCAGCACATACCAAATGTGGCATAAAATGAGTGAGCAACAGAAGGTTCATTTAACAACAACAAACAAGAGTTCCTTTGATGCATTCAAAGACTTAACATTTTAGCTTATGTTTAGCTGGGAGATCTAGGCAATTTAGACAAATATTTACTAAATATTTACTAAAATACTGTTAGCAACACAATAGTTTGAAAAGTGGACAAACTCTGGAACACAAAAAGTGACATACAAAAAAAAAACCCAAATCAGTTTTTGTGGTTCTAAAATGATGGTCAGTACACTTTGTGTTACCTTCCAATGCCCTGACTTCCTGCTGACTTTGCTGGACATGTTTGTCATCTTCTGAAGATGACGATGATGTATTTGCAGAAGATTTACATTTCCTTTTCAGTGCTGGAATACTGCAGCTCTCTAGATATCTGAAATGAAAGCATATCACAGGAAGCTCTCTCTACTTTGGGGAGTGTTTTTCTCCATTTGGAGAGACAAACATTTGAACAATCCAAACTGGAGATCCAGAGGTTGTTAACTAGTATTTTAAATTCACTGCAGGAAGTTCTGGACACGTATCTGCTTTCCAAGGAGCATTTTTAATAAAATCTATCACTCTTTGAGGGGGAGGGGGGGGGGAAGAAAAAAGAAAAAATATTACATTATCCACTGGGTCAAAAAATACTAACATTTTATAAATTATATCAACTTTCTGTTTTATATGGATGTTCTTACAGTGTGTAATCAGAAGACACTGACATATTAGGACCATCAAAATTCACCTAATTCCTATTGCACCAACAACAGATGTCAACAAATAATTGCAAACAGAATCTTAGGTCCTAAACTTTTCATTACTGTGTAGCTCAGATTGGGCAATCCATTCCAATGCTCAGAGAGGCAGAAAACTTTACAAACAATCCCAAATTTATCTCATAACTCAAACACCAGACAGTTTAAGGCCAGTGCAAACTGCTTGGATATTTACTTTCTACCAATTAATCTTCAACTTGTATCACTAAAATTGCTTCATAGTTTCATACCTGATGATACTATCAACACAATTGATCTGCTGATAGGAAGGAACATGTGGAGTCTTCTTTGGATCATCATAAAATGTGTTGCCTGGCTCTGTGCTATCCCCTCTCAGTGTCTGAAGAAAACAGGAAGCAGTGTGCCTCTTCCCTGGAACAGATGAAACCTTTAAAGATTCCTCTCAAGGGCATCTAAACACTACCCTCACACATATATATATATATATAAATATACATACACAGGTAACTATATACTGGAATCTACATCATGATTCAAGGACATATGGCCTATGACAGCATAGCCCTCATTACAAAGTTACTCTGCATTTTTATCTGAATTTATATGTTTTGAGGCATGGGAAGGAGAGGGGGAAAGATGCCTGAAAAAAGCCAAACCCCCCTGCACCACCTTAAACATGCATTAGAAAAAGCAAGCAAACACAAAGAAAGAGTATAGAAAATCCCCTGCATTTAAGTTGCAAATAAAGCTGAAATTAATATTACTCTTCCTTCAATTTATACATCACAGAATCCAACCCATCATTTAACAGTAATTCAGAGTTTAGTATACCATGGAGTCACTGGCCAGAGTCCTATCAATATTGACAGTACAGTCCTCTAAGACAACATCAGCAGTTAACTTTAATAGAGAGTATCACAGAGCAAAATGTTTTAATACAGATTCCTACGATATTTAAGGGAGCATTCAGGTTTCTCCATATATTTGTGCTACATACAAACTGCAAATTATGTGCATTAATATAACATTAAGCCCTCAGTAACTAAACCCCTGCTTCAGTGCTTCAGTATATTGTCCAGCCTATGATCATTTCTAGGAATTCACATATAAGTAACCAAGGGGAGCTTCCACACTACTTGCTACAAGCACATGTGCATTTTCACTAGAAAATGTTAAAGTATAAAAAAGGAGAAGTTTGTTAACCTAGAAGGAGACAGATATGTTCCTCCCTATTTCAAGGAGGAGTTAGAAAGTTATTGAATCTGCTAAGGTTATTTTTAGGGATGAATTGTGGGGGAGGGTGGGGAGCTTGTTTGTTTGGGTTTTAAACAAAACAAACCTCTTCTCATGTCTAAGCCATGTTAAAATGCTATCTAAAGTTCTCCAGTGTAACACCACGTAGCCAAACTCATGGCTACAGATCTACAGGAGTTCATGTTACCTTAAGGATCATAACTACATTAACTTACCTCCCAAAACTTCTGAGCTCACAGCCTGTTCACTTGCATTCTGTGGCTTGCTCCTCGATGCAATGTACAGCTGCTGCCCCAGGTTCTTTATTCGGTTGACATCTGCACAAACTTGCTGCAATGTCATCTAGAGACATGCAAAAAATGCAAAGTCAGATTAAAATGAGTACAAAGAGGCCATAGGAGCTGACTTGGGTTCTTGTATTCTTCAAATTGAAAGGGAGCAGACTATCAGCCTAAGCCTGGTATCTATTGGTATTTGTAAATTTAAATAATCCAATTATCATGGTTTATTTAAGTAAATTAACTATGATAAAGTTCAAACAGCCCCAGCATTTGAATGTTTTAATACTCATGGTAAGCCTTGGAAGTGAGAATAAGCTGATGACTTACTCAGGAGCCTCACAAAGAAATTAGGTATTTGCAATGCTTGTTTTAGGACAGCACTACTTCCACTCTCTTCTATAGCAGTCAGCAAAATTAAGAGCAAAAACCAAAAGCCAGCACTCTGTAATTAACCAATTTAGGTTGGACATAGCTTTATTCTTCCCACTTCAGTAAAATTCATGATGAGAAGCACATATGCACACAGTAACCATTTTCGTTTTTACAGGTATTTTCACTATTTACAGTATTTCACATATTTATAGTATTTTCACAACTTGCAGGCAGTGACACATTTATGGACTTACTGGTTCCTGTGTTTCCTCTGCACAGTTCCCATTGGAGTCACTTGAAGATGCTATGCTGATGTAGTGCTCATAAGAGCCACTGCTTCCAAGGCTTCCATAACCACTGGAAACATTGCTGTGAACTGGCTGTATGAGAGAGGAAAAAAAAATTAAAAATCATCCTCTGAGAGAACAAAGTGAAGGAAACAACATACTTTGCAACACAGAACTTTGAATAAACTAAGACAATCAAGTGAAAAGTCAGTATTTGTCTGGGCTCTACCACTTGCTTATGAAGAATTCTCTACCATGCTCCCAACTGTTTCAAGATGCGGATTTACCTTTCAACATAAAGACTCGGCAAAAATGTCAAACAGATTTTTTTTTTTTGGTAATGAGGTGGGCCTGTATCCATGTAGAAATTTCCTTTCAGACCATTTAAAAGACCATCCTCAAAACAGCCCACTAATCAGACTCAAGTTTCCTTAGCCTTCACTAAGAAGGCCAGCCTATGTTCTGAAATTCTTTTGCCTTCTTTACCTGCAGAAGCAGTTTGTAAATTTGTCCTTGTAATTCTCTTATCTCTTTCTCCACGCTGCTTGTTTCTTTACTTCTTGGGGCAAAGACATCTTCATTCAGAGGGCTTCTGGAGAGAGCCAATAGTATTTCACTGTTCATTTTCATTTGATGAAGAAAATATAGCTATAAACACTTAGAAGAGATTCTTAATTGATTATGATTATTTTATCTTGACTGTTCTACTGAGTCAACAGAGAAGAATGTCATCTGTCCCAACAGCTGCTCTGCTGGGGTAGTGGGGCTGTGCTATGAGAGCAGAGAAGCTCCAGGGAAGTCAATACACCAGCAGAGACACCAGTTAAGGCTGACAAGCATCTACCCCTCTGTCTCCTTCACTCAGAAGGCAAAAGCATACCCCATAAAATCTTGTCTAAAAGATGACTTTGCAAAGTCAGAAGGCCATTCACAAAAGCCATTTTCTCTAAGAGAAACCAGGTAAGAAGACAGTCAGTCATATTTTCAAATTTCTTGAAAATTAAGGAGAAATATCTGAAAAATTAATTTGTACATTCAGTACTAACTGCATTTTTAAAAAGATGTTGCCTTGGTAAATATTTAAATGCTATATCAAGTAAATATGCAAAAGAAGGTCAACTACTGGGTTTTTTTGGGGAGCATGAATGAATTTTAGGTAATTATTCGTTAAAGTGAATTATTTTATGCTGCTTTTTAGCTTTTGCTCATCTAAAGCTGATATTTTAATTTGGACATCAACTATATGCAAAAACCTGCTAAAATAAAAAGCTGGTTTTGCCTTTTACTTCAAAGTAATTAATTTATTTTCACCTGTAATAATCAAGACTAATGCTGTTCTGAAGGAATGGTCTGAAGACAGATGCTAGGCTGTTGTCACATCAGCAAGAGCAAATTATATCCCTAGTTCAGTACTTAGACTGTTTTGTTTTGCAGAGTAATCAATGAAAAGCAGTTTATTTGATCAATTCTACAATTGACTTACGTCCGGACTTTGTGTCGGCCAATGATGAACACAACTTTCCTGCTCCAGGGATTCACAAAACTGGACCAGCTGGTGTCCAGTATGACATAATCCCCATTTTGAGTACAAAATCTAATAGGTAAATGTTCAAAAGGGGGTTGGCCAGCAAATTTCAGTACTGGAATAAAAACATAATCAAGAAACAAGATTTAGCTTACATTGTGACAGTAGTGCAAGCACAAACACTAATGATTTTGGTTCTTAGAACTTTGGGATTGAATTTACTTTGATCTCAAACTGACTGCATGAGTTAATTAGTTAATTTTTATCTAGATTGCAGATCAGTCACATGTCAAGCAATATGATAAAGGTCTGATAAGGAATCATAAAACCAACAGAAATTCCTCTAAAAGCAGCTCTTACTTTTCCGGTGAATAGTGATCATCAAAGGACGATCTTCTGGGTGCAAATACATCAGTATGGATGTTCCAATTAAATCCTGAGGTAAGTAACCCAACAAAGGCACTGCTCTGAAACCCAAACACATTATCACAGGTTAGAATACAGTTTTGACTACTCCCATCCTTAACTCTTTGCTGAGCAGTGAAGTGTCCATGCACAATCTGCAGTGAAATTATCTAAGGCAACAGAACATTTCCCAACCCATCTCATAATCCTGCACTGTATACTGACACATAAATACCCATGACAAACATTTCTGTGCCTGAAGATTTAACAGATATTCACATTTGCAGGCAGTTTTGTGCTTGTTTACATGCAAAGGGAAAAAAAAAACTATCTTGAAGCCAACGGGTCATAGGCACATTGTCAGTAATCATGCTCATTTTCCACTGTTGATGCTACCATACCTCCCCATTGCACTGGATAAGGAAAACTGACTGCAGATCTATTTAACATGTCTTTTAAACCAAAAAAAGAGATCACATCTGTGGAGTGTGAGATGTTTTCCATGAGTGGACTAACACAAAACTGTTTTGTTTAATTACATATTGCCAATTGCACAGTTCAGCTACTTTGCTTGGGTCTCCAGCTGCATCACAAAATTATTTTTTCTACCTCTCCATACATACCTCACACGTCTTAAAAACTCAAATCTCTCACCTGTCATCTATGTCCAGAAAAACACATCCAGGGGTGTGTGTGGTGGTGAATATTCTTTTATCCATAGGAATTCGAGGAGCTAATAGAAACAAAATATGCACTAAGACAGAAAACTTGGGCATTTCTGTTGCTCATGATATTTACTGGCTCCTGAACTTTATAATTGTTTGCTGCTTTCTAACCAGTAACTCATAGAAACGTTACGTATTTTTAGGTACTACAGACTTCTCTCAAACATAAAAATAACAAGTAGAGGTCAAATGCTTTGGGGCCTGGCAAAGGCAGCAGAGACATTCTAGATTTGCATGCATGCACACACAAGCTGCAACTTACACAGGTGAGACTACCCAAGCATAGCTTCTAAACACAGGAAGAAGACTTTCATACACTGCATTTTTCTATTGGCTTGGATTTTTTTCCACTGGAACCTCCTGACTTGCCTTCATATCCAGAGTGGATTTTCTCAGCCAAAGCTAAGCAGCAGGACTCTGCATCCACATGGACAGAAGTGCACACGTGGACCAAGTATGGGGTGATTCGGAAGGGGTAACAACGCGCTTCTTGTTCTTGATCTTTCCCACCCCTGAGGAAAAGCAAAAGGGATTAGCACCATGGTTTCAAGGCTCACATACTGTGTGCCAGGGCCAAGAGCCCTGCCCAGAGAAGTTATGCTGAGCACAAACCCAAATAATCAGGTCCTATGCACACTCCTTTGAGATCCAAGGTCAACCCCTCAGAAACATTGACCTCCCTCCTGCTGAATTCAAGTAGATGTTTTGTCTCCAACACTTACATTCAGAGACTGTCTAGAAATACTCCTACTCTAATGGTTAAAGACTACCTTCTGATTCTCAGTCCAAGTGTATTCACAAGAAGCACTCATTTGGTTTTGTGCTCTCCTTCAAGCTAAACAGTTCTTTTTCTGCTTGTTGTTTATTCTGTACCACTTTTAGGAAAAAATATTTAAAATCTCTGTCTCCCTCAAGGTTAGTTTTCACAGACCTACATAAGAAAGACTGCTCCAGACTTGGTGCATTGTTGTTCTTTGACTATCTTACATAAGAACTTGTCTTCCTAGAATGTTTTTGAACTGTAGTAGCACACAAGGTTCTTGATGACATCTTAATCTCGGCTTTGCAACAACTGTGGTAACAATTGGCACTTTTTATTGCAAGTGCTTTTCCACCTGTTATAATTTCAATATTGTATCCAGCTCTTACAGAAAGAATTGACTGACATTTTTAAAGATTCTAATTTACACTAAAAGTTACTTTGTTATTGCACACTTAGGTTTGTAAAATGTTTCTAGACGGAAGCAAGTGAAGTGAGTATCATAAAAACTACTTCTGACACTTCTGTCTTTGGGAATACAGAAGATACAAATGGAAATTGGATACAGCAGAATTCTAACTCATAAAAAAACCATTTTCTTACTTAAGCTTAGAGTATGTGCCTGTGAAAAAATATTTTTACTCATAAAGCAAACATAATCAAAAGATCTGTTACATAAGGGAAGTAGAGACAGATGTACAAAAGTATGGAGAAAAACTGTTGTAAAATGTTTATGTATCCAAGGAACAGTTCCCCCAACCTAACATTGCTATCTGTCCTGCTATATTCATTTTAGGTGCCCTTATACAATTCAAGAGACAAAGGTGCTTTAAGAGCTAAGGCTGTTGAAACACATGAATGAATCAATGATCAAGTGAAAGATGGACTAAGTGTCTTATATGCTCAGAAACAAACAGTTCTTACTGAAATCCAGAGATCACCTGAGTCTGGGACAGAACTGCACTGAAGATTGAAAGCCAATATCATTTTTTTCCCTCTTTTAGCTCTAAGATTAGTCAGGTACTAAGCAGCAAACAGCATTCATAGCAGCAGTAAGTCAGGCTTCACAAGCTTCAGGAGTCAGGCTTCACAGTGGGACTTAGGTAACCTGAGTTTCTGTTAAGGCTTCTGCCCCAATCTCTCAAGCAGTCTTAACCTCAAACAAAACACTCTTTGCCTCCACTCTCAATCAGTAAAAGGGGGAGCAGTAATTTTTCACAAGATCATTCTCCTGCATGACAGTACTTAAAGAAACCAATAGGTGCAAGAGAAAAACACATAAAAAGTTTTCCTTCTGTCCCAGTGGAAGTTTATGCATCACTCTGGGCAAGATGTTCAAAGCATGCTACTGGATGACAGTATTAAACACAGAAAGCCCATTTTGTAATGGAGTTTCATGAGGTCACACTGGCCAGCTATAACAATAGAACAGTTTCTGCTAGTTCTGTACCCCTTGTCAGCCTTCACAAAAATAAAACTACAATAATGCACTTACCTGATCCTGCAGAAAAAGGATTTCACCTGGGCATATTCATATGGAGAAGCTAATAAGATGAACACATTGAAAGTATCAGTTAATATCCTTTAAAAGGTCACACCCATCAGAACTATGTTAAACTCTGCATTCTCCAGACTTTCTGAGCAAGACTGAAGTCTCACAACCTACTCTTTATTAGCTACTGAATTGTCTGTTCAACAGTCTGCTACCACCTCAAATGTTACCTCTCCTCTCTAGTCCACTCACTCTTAGAGAAATTGCTGACCTGGAACCAAATTCAGAAGAAATGCATATAAAAAAAAAAAAAAAGGGAAACAAACAAATCAACCAACCAATCAACGCACTAAAAAAAACTTTCTCCAGTGCATCACTGTGAAAAGGAAAGGTGACATTTCCTGGCTTTATGAGCCACATACCAAAAACTATATCCAGACAAGAAAGCCACAACTCCACTGAGGTGCCACTGCTCTGCTGGGTAGGCACATCACTGGCATCCAAGCTGTGGAATCCCTGGCATTCAAAACCTCCAGATGTTTCATATCCTTTGATACCAAGGACTTTGGATTTGTCAGAACTGATGCCAGAACAGCCCCATGTCAAGGTGGGCAAAAGACACAGCCTTGGCCTGCAAGCTACATTTGAACTGCTCACAAATAACACAGGACTCAAAAGTCTCAGTTTAGACACATCCAGCACTAAATAGCAAATCAGCTTAAAACTTGGGTTTGATGAGCTGTGTTCACAGCAGGCAGTGAGTGGACCATAAAGACAAAGCACCTAAGCAACTATAAGGTGTAGATTAAACAACTTTAGGTTCACAATCAGACTTACTCTCTTTTCAAAAAGCAGCAGCATTTGGAATGAGTAAGATGATACATGAAACAATGAAGTACATGCCTTTTATTTACCCCAAGTAAGAGTTAAGCCTTTAGAAGATTAGCTAGGACTGGTCCCACAGCCATTCCAGTTTTCAAAGTGGAAAGGAACAAATGAGGCTGATGCATATTGCTAGCATAAGCATCTAAAATGCTTAACACTCTGTCCTCATTCTGCAAAGACACACAAAGCATTGCCATGTCCCACCTGTTTGGCTTTCCATGTTCCAAAGGGGCAGGTGAGACTGATCAGTGTGTGTGTAGAACACACTCACATCCTGAGGGACAAGCAACTCCACAAACCGGGAAGAGTCCAGCACTTTCTTCTTACAGTTCAGAATAGATGCTGCCTGCTCAGAAATATGCACTATGCGTCCAGACAGCAAAGAAAATACAGCCACAAACGTGTCCTGGAAAACAAATATTAAAGGCAATCATAGCCTGAAACATGGCAGTGATAACATAAGGATAAAAAGGAAAACAAACCCAAAACAAACCAACCAACCCCAAACCACCACACCTCAGGCTGAGGTTCAAAAATGCGTTGGGTAGTGTGTGATCTGCTACACTCTCCAGTGCTGCAGCAGTGTATTCTAGATTTACAAATGCTAATAAGACTGCTTTAGTCTTCTCAAAACAGATTAATGGTTGTCTTTGCTCTGAATGACTGGTTATCACTCCACACACTCCTCCACAAATTTCAGAGGATTCATCACAATTCCACACACAGAAACATTCTGAGAGCTTTCCAATATTTTTTTGTATTTTTTCAAGCATTAGCAATATTTTGATACAGCATCTAACAGTACTGAATTTCAAGAAACACTTCTTTAAAGCAGAGTCAGAAAGCACAACATCTATTGCACAACATGAAAAAAAATTAAATGCAGAGTACAAATAGAAACCAAAAGTTCCTTACAACTATGGATCTGATTAGTCTTAAAACCTGTCTGCTGTCTCAAAAGATTACTCTGCTATAAATGAATTCTCAAAGAGCTATTTGTTGCTTCTGGTCAAAAAAAAAAAATTAGTATTTCTTCGCTCACTATTGTTGGGTACTGACACAGCACAGACAAGATGTAATCTTGATTTATCTTAAAAAACTTGAAGGTCTGTTAGGCTAAAATTTAAAGGCCTTTCAATTTTACACATTCTGTTTCCACAAAACAACGTTAGGAGACTAAATGTAGTGAAATTGGATGAACGCCTTGAGTGTGCCTGAATTCTTACAGTGTTTTTTGGAGTGTGTTCAGATGCAACTGCCACCAACTCTTCTATGCTGTATGTCACCACATCTGCCTGAAACACTCTTCGGTCACTCAGAGCCTGGAAAAAGTCATTGTTTGCTAATTGAAGGAAAAAAAAAAACAAAACAGAAAAAGCAAAACAAACACAAGGAAGTCAGTAAGGAGACTACTTTGAAAATATTTCTTACAGCCCTTGTACTTTTGTCATCTTTTTGGTGAAGTCCAAGGTGAGATGAGAAGGTCTGTGTAGTGACAAAGGGAAAAGGAATACTGATTATACTACTGGAGTAATCTCATTTTGTTACAGAATACAAGCATGAAGAAGCAGTACAATTTTAGCTACTTAGTTCTGTGGGAAAACACAAACTAACCAATAATTTATCAAAGTGGGATGGGAATACTGTTTCCTTAATATACATAGAAAGTTACTATTAAGCACCTCTCAGCTATGAGACCCTGAAGAAAAGAGAAGCAGTAGGGGCTATCTCAACAGAAGAGATAACATTGTTGTTTAACAAAAAAACTGGCAACAAAACCACAGTGCTTCAGAAACTCAATTCTTTGCAGGATAACTGGAATGCATTCCTTTAATGCTACTTGTTGCCAGACACATCTATGCAAACCATGCTGCTGTTCTTCCAGATTTTTTCCACACGTACCTTGGACCTGCTGGACACACTGCAAGGCGTAGTTGAGAGCACTGATGGTACTGGGCTTGCTAGAACTCCTTTTCTCTTCAGGCAAACACCTTTTCATTTCTTGGATCATCATCATCATATCTCTGTGTGACTGGCTCCAATTCAGCTGTTCACTGTAAAACAGAGGTTAAACTTCACCAGAGAATTCTGGTGTAGATTTTTTCCTACCATCCAACTAAAATTACTCCCTAAATTAACATTTTATGGGAATGGCTGCAGAGTCATGCAATATCCAGGAATGTCCTAATGCTCATTCACTAAATTTCCTGTTGTATCATTCTCACTTCTTCACAACAGAAGCTTTTCTCCTCTATGTTCCTCATCCCCAACTCCAGTATCATGGATGGTAAAGTCACATTGAAACCACTCAGCTTGCTAAGATGCCTAGCAACTAAAAATAAGATTATGTTTACTCTAGATTTTCTAAATATCACAGGTATTAAAATCATTAATAAATGCTGATTCTTGATCTAAGTTTTTCTAGCTGTGATGGCTGCACCTGGTTATAAGCATCTCAGGGAACCAGGAGGTCCTCAAAACACACCTGATGCAAAGATTTCATGCCTTGTGACTTCAGTCTTCGTCATACTTTTTAGCTGTTGACTTCAACAGCTGCAGAACTGTTAAGAGATAAAATCTCCCTCTCCCTATGTTTGCTTATTTCACTGACTAAAAAATAAGCAGTCAATATCCTCAAACGACAGATTCTAATCCTACAGATAAGATATGAACCCCATTTTTAAGTAACTTTTTTCCAGTTGACACTGTCATTAGTATCGTACTCTTACTATCTAAATCATTACATAAGTGTAAGTATTGCGTGGTAACTTCACATGCCTGTTCAACGCTGCATACATTATAGCTCTTTAACTCTTTTTTGAGATTAAAAAAAATAAATTACTGAATTCCCGAACTCTCACGAAAAATGTTATTTCGGTAATTTCTGTTTTGATACTGATGAATAGTCTTTGGCTGAAGCACACATCTAAGCTACCCAAGGGTCGCTGACGCGCAGGGCTCAGCCGATCTCAGAATAAGGCAGAGCTTATGGCAGCGGCGAGCGGCTCCACGCTCAGCGCACCCGCACCCGCCGCGGCCAGCGACCCCCGAGCCCCGCAGCGACAGGGCCGGAGCAGCGCCGCG
>WBNO01009276.1:0-14902 GCA_013400575.1 Peucedramus taeniatus
GTTACACATTTTTGTATCTGAATGGCAGAGGTACTGGGTTGCATAGAAGAGAATAAAGGGAAATAACTGAAGAACATTTTTTAAAGGAATGGTTAAACTTCCAAGACACTTCTTCCAGCCACTGCTGCTATTTTCCAACTGCATCTTACCTTTCTTAGGTAAAATTCCAGTTAACATCTGAAAGATTTCAGATTAAATAGCAATTTCAGATTTTGGACTTCACATTCATTAGGACCTTGGCCTGTACTTCACACTGCACTAGACACAATGACAGTGCTTCCAATGTAATCTAATACCAAGACCTACACGAGTAAAATTGTATTTTTTTGAAATTTTGTGGTAAACACGTTTGGTATTGTAAAGAGAACTTACCTATATAGAGATTACGCTCAGAAATGGGGCAGTATCTCCCATCCTGAACATAAAAGGCATTGACGACCACATCCAATATGGATTTATATTCTGTGCATCCTGCTACTGTATCTAACACAAATTTTTCTTCTGTCACATTAAGAGTCTATAGAGATAGAAATTTAATAATGATTAAGGTATTCTGGAAAGAAAATACTTTTTGTGTACAAAAAGTAAAATTATTTTGAAGTAACTGGGAAACATGAACAATGAACAGCAGTGTCTTTGTAGGGCTGCTGCCCTTCTAATGCTATCAAATAAGGGCAGTCCTAGCAAACTAATGGCCCTTGCTAAGTAAAATGTAACTTTCTCCAATGTTAAGTGTTCATTTTACCTGCTGACATAAGCAATGAGTTAAATGACCTTCATGTGGGAATGTCAGTAGTTGATGCAAAGAAAATCTGAAGTCTCTGAGCTATGAGCAATGATTAACTTAGTCAACAGTATGAGAAAGTTTAGTAAGATTTTGTTTTCCCTCAGGAAACCTCTTTGTGGGTGAAGTCTGCTACTTAAGGAGACTAAACTGAGGGGAGAAGCTGGACAGAGATTATGGAAAAGACTCTTAACTGCTACTGAAACCCAACCATGGAGAACATGACTAATTTAAGCTAAACCAGTGAGTGCCAAGATTCTTTTTAATGCAGATTGTTTCTTATCCAACTTATGCTCCTGGTCACTTGTAATGTTTGTGCAGTATCCCAAGAGAACAGGAGAGTAGGATGCTCACTTCCTTCTGGATCCTACCCCATAATCCCTTTAAAAAGTCTGAATGCTCCTCAGCTTTACAGAGAGTTTCAATCACAATAAATAACCTATGCAATATCTGCTACTATATGAGATAAACTCCTAGTATGAACCACCTTTAAATATTGCAATAAAATCTGAGGCCCAGACCAGTTTGTTATTATGTGAATTGAAAATGGCCAGCTGAGCTATGACAAAATGACAAACAATAATGATCCTTTGATTTAAGGAGGTTAGACAAGAAGCCAAGAAAAAAGGCTAAGTCCATCTTCTGAAAACGTGTAGTCCACATTTGATCTATGATCTCTCCCAGAGCTCAGAGGTGTGGGAACAATGGAACTGCAATAATATATCAGATGAGATGTTCACCTTGCCTGGTAGGCTGTCTGCTACCCTCCTGATTGCTTTATTTCCCTAATGTGATTCATTTCTAGTTTATGGGTATTATTAGAGGCTGTTGGATGGAACTCTGTGAGTTTTCTGATGAGTGACACTACACAGGGCTTTGAGATCAAGCAAATATAAGGCAAAACTTTAAAATTACCATTCTAGTTTTTAAGTGTAAAAAATTATGCATAAGAATTCAAAGTGTATTTTCTCAGGTTGTCATTCAGAGCAAGCATAAATTCTTTTCACTACTCCTGTTCAAAACCCTGATTTCATTCCTTTTAATTTGGGCATTGTCACCAGGAAAAATGAGGAAAGAGACTGAAAAAATCTTAAAATATGCAAAGAAAAAAAAAAAAAAAGAAAGGAAAAAAAAAGAAGGAAATTATGGACTCCATCTTGCTAAGCACTGAGAATTCTTGTGAGGCACACAGTTCATTCCAAATACACCTTTTATGGATGAAGATTTATGTAAGTTCTTTCATGAAACTAACAAAGAAAACCCATAAATCTAAGCCCCCACTAAAAGATGAAAAAAAATATACATACACATATATAATATTTGATATGAGATCTCTAAGTATTTACTACAAAAGGCAAAAGCAAACCTAAATAACTGAATGGCAAAGTCAGAGAAGATGTAGTTCCAGTGAAAGCAGGATTGTGACATTTTGAATCTAAAACAATTGCTCCCTTGAGCAAATGCTGTTATTTATAAAGAAACTGCAGAAAATAGTTGCTCTGTTACTAAACAGAAAGTCCATCATAAAACTGGTCAAGCCTGTTGGAAACAAGCCCAACAGAAACTCTCTCAACTATCTCTGCTAGAAAGTTAAAATTTCAGTTGTTTTCAAGATCTTTATTAGATTAGAATCTTTGCATTCACGTTCTGTGTAATTTGATATGAAGTGCTACAGCAAACCTGTGCTTTTCAAATGTCCTTTGCAGAGGTGGCCAAAAGTAGACAAACAGGTAACAACAGGACACCACTTGTGCCCAAATCATCTCCTATAGAGTGAAGACTACAGCAGAAAAATGCAATTGCCTGTCTACATTTACCCTACTTTTACTGCTCTGAGTTAACAACTCAGTCAGAAGTGTTAGGATGAACACAGAAGTTCTTACTTTCGCTTACACCTTGAGCAAGAATGAGCATAACCACTACGTGACCTTAAGAGAAGCAACAGGGTGACAGGAAGTGCAGCCTGGGGACAGCTGTGCCCCACAACATCAGTACAGACTGGCAGTTCTGAGGACCACAGGACAAAACGTCTTGTCATGAAACATAGCCAGTTGAATCTGCTTTCAGCCACAGAAGGTACTAAATGTTCTGTTTCTACTTGTAAAAATTGAGACTAATTGAGCAACCTGCAGCTGTGTCACCTAAGGAAGTGATCTCATCACTGCTCAGTCAACCAAACAAGACTGGGCAGGAGGAGTACCTGGATAGGAAATCCCAAAGGTGAGCCAGTTGTTGGTTAAACCCTGCAGATAATCTAGTGAATCAAAATCCAAGCCAATGCTTTAAACCAGTTAGGATGCTCTCTCAATAGAAAGTGCATTGTGTCCTCTACAAAATTCATCAAGGATATTTACAGTTTATCTGTATATCTGAAATAATAATGGCTTTGGGAAAGTAATGTGTTGGGCAGGTGTAATTTCTAGCACTAATTCCCAAATGCATTCTTTCTGTGGGGCTTTGTGCTGTGCTTTATGTCAGTGGGATGTATTTCAGACAGGGTCATGTGATCCTGAAATGGTACATTATGACAGATTGTATGTTTATAGCACCTTTTGTATGAGGTTTTCAAAACACTTCACTAGCATTAATTGTAGTTAATGAGATTGCTTTTGGCTAATATCATTTTGTACATGCAGGAACTATGGCATGGAGCAGGTAAGAGATTTGCCCCAAGCAACAAACTGAGTCATTGGTGCCAACAAGAATTAATAAACGCTAATTTGTGAGCATTTATTCTCTCCATCAGAGCAACTTTTTACCTTTTTAAGTACACTTTAATCACATATTTTTCTGAAACAACTAGCAGTTAGCACAGTTTGCAAGTATGTCTGAGCCCTTCAGCGTAAGGAAGGCCAGATAATTTACAGGTGAAAGTAACACATGCAGTGATCATCTTCTGTTCACTGAATATTGAAAATATCAGAAAAACAGATCTTGAACAGACAGAAATATCTGACTATTCTCTCTATGGCATTGAAATCCAGCTTTTTTCTGATTACTAAGTGTTTAAGGTATAAAAACAGCCTGATTCTGTCTGAATGTATCCTCAGTGGTCCTTGGAAAAAAATGTGATTCTTGTCTAATTATGTGCTGATTTGGTTTACTTCCCCCTTTTGGGAAGACCCTAATACCTGTAGCTGCTTCCATGGATCTATTTTTCCTGCTCTCTGGCACACAGCTGTAGCTGGGAATCAGTCAAGTTTCCTCAAGGAGGGAAGAGATTGGGTAAGAAGGGCTTTGAACACAAACAACTTCCAGCATGGGTTAGTGCAAGAAATAGCATTAATTAAATGGAGAAATATCTGCAAAAGGGAAGCTTTTCCACTGTGGGTGTATCATAATAAGGCTGGCTAGAGTGGGACCTCTTTGAAGGGGCCAGAGAGATCAGAAAAGGAGAGAAAGGAAAGCTCTTCTCTCTGGAGTGAAAAAAAGAAAGAAATATCAGCCATGCTCTGTTTGAGAATTTTCAGGCTAAGGATATAATTTAGGTGAAACAAACATTTTAGAAAGAAGATAATATTTGATGAAAAGATAAAATAGATTTCACCTCCTGAGAGAACTGTGCAATAGTATGTAGTGAACTTGTCTTCTTCTAGGAAGAACGTGCACATTTTGCAGATACAGCCTGATTAGTTTAGAGTGCTTCAGTTATCAGTGCTGGTCCTCTCCAAGGGTCTAATCAAAATGCTGTGAAAATGAAAGAAACTATTCCTACTAACATCAGCAGGGTTTGATTCAGTCACCAGAACCCAGTACTCTTTCTCTCTGAAGTCAGTGGGAAAAACCCCTGGGATCTTTGGATATAAGTAGGAAAATATCCTGCTTCTACTATTCACAACCTATGTTGCAGTCACAAGCTAGTTTTTTTCATCTAGAGCAGACAATGCTGACCAATGCTGTATTAAAGGTACAGTGAACATTTTTTTCCCTTATACTTAATATTAAATCCCAGAACACTGCAGAAAACTCAGATTCCATAATTTCCTTAGAAAGATCCTAATCTGCATTTATGTCAGTAACTAAAAATACAAATTAGACTTCTGTAATTTAGTAAGATTTCTTTTCACCAAATCATTCTTGCATTACATTGTCTTCATATTTAAAGAAGAATATGTATTTCATATTTAAATCTATGACTTTTGACATTTGAGAATTTTACTCCCAATTGAGTAAAATCAGTTGAGTGGGCATGTGTGAGACACAGCTGAAGCAGCACAAATGAGAACTAAGAAGAGTTGTGCCAAATCACACCATGTTCTTGTGAAATGGGAAGCTCATAAACACATCTTGCTATCAGCATGAGAGGGATAAAGGAGCAGAACAGTGAATTTGGGGTGGCAGTTCTGGTTTTACAGAAATAAGCTCTTCTGTAGCTGGGATGTAAGTAGGAAAGTCAATATGATTGGTCTGATCCTGCAACTCTGAAGCAGATGATTCCACTGAAAATAAAGTGAGTTATGTGCATAGAGAAAGGCACAAACATTGCATGGTAACTCCTGTCTCTTGTTGTCATAGCCAAAGCTTGATTCTAACAGTCACAAGGAAGAACAATACCTGGGACGCTTCAGTTAGGTACAAAATTTAATCCTTTTTCAAAATGAACAGATGCAGTCCATTTCTATAAAAGGTCTGATGAAACTATATCCTTATGTGCAACATGCACTGGATGAAAGATCACCTTTGGATATGGATCATTTTTGACAGATTTAAGTGAAGAATGCTTAGTAAAAAGAAGGGCACACAGGAATGAAAACATTATCTGGATGGCATCAGTCTGATAAAAGGAGCATTAAAAAGCATTTAAGAAGATAAACAAGGAGAAGCAATCTGGCCATTCAAATGAAGAACAACAGGAACAGATGTAAAGTTGAATGTGAATATATAATAATTTAAAGATTTGAGACAGACTTTGGAATAATTTTAAGTTAATGTGTTATTCAGGATAATTCAAATTGAATTCTGTTTTAATAGCAACAAGGTCACAATATTGAAGCAAAAACATTTAACTGGACTTATTTGTTTTTAGGAGGTCTGAGGGAATGATTCTTTGTAATTGAAGGTGAGGGTTTGTTTGTTGCAATTAGGAATCATCCATCATATTGCTAATGAATCTGTGGTTTTATTGAAAATATTTACAGTGAAAAAAAGTCCAATATTATGTCATAAACATTGTAAATTACAGTAAAATAAACATGAAGACTGTAAATAACTAAATTACAACTCAAAGTTCCTGGAAGAACATAAAGTCTGATCACTCACTGAGAACAAGAAACAGAAATTCCTTTTCTGATGTAAAGTTTACATGCAGCAGAAATAAAATATATGGAGTTTATCACCCCGAGACCGATTATGATAATAATATTCTAATTAGAGGAAACTGTGTTATTAATCTCCCATTATTTAAATTATTAAAATCCTTCCATATTTTATCTCTTTTTCTCTAAAACAAGAGGCTAATAATCTTTGAGTTTTCCTAACTCCACTTTTATACTGAAGCCTGAACTAGGAGTTGGAAGATAGGAACTGAGATTTGAATGTGTCTTTCCTGCTTCCTGAGTGGCCTTGTAGAGATCATGTTCTCTCTTCACACCTTGGTTTTAAACACTGACAGCTCTCTGGCATTCAGCAATTTGTTTATGCATTTCCATCACACCAAAAGAACATTCTATCTTTATACATACAGTGGTTCAGACAGACCTGAACTTCTGTCCCAGTAATAGTTTACCTTTCTTTAACCTCACTTTCTTTTTTTTTGGCACTAATTTTCTGATTTCCTATTTGTATATTGAAACACTGAATGGCTGCAAAGTGCAATGAGTGAAAAATGTATCCCAGTGGTTATTTCATGTGGTATCTTCTTGATCTACCTCAATTACAAAAATGCAGGGAAAGTTGGGTGCTTTTTTCAAGAAGCACACAGGGATTAGGTGTGCAGCCAACGCTGCTGTAAATGGGCTGTGTAAAGCTAAATCCCACATACAGCTAGGAAAAAACCTCTGGAGAGCAGAATCTAATGCCATCAATTCCTACAAATAAACTACTTTTCTTATGTACACCAAGGTATGTAGAGGGTAATGCTTCTGACTTTGGGCAGCCCCTCTGGAATATACTCAGAAGCAGACTGTACGGCCAAATGTTTTCCAAAGGGATTTCTGTCTCAAAGCTTGAAACAAAATTTCCTACACTGAGAGAATATGATCATGGGGAACAGACATTTGAATAAAATTACAAAGAGGCATAGAAGTTAAAATAATAATAATCAAGAAGTTGATTCTGCTTCTGCTGAAGTTAATGGATAACCTCCCATGTTATTTGAGAGGAACAAGTTGAGAGCAGCTCACACAGCCTCATACACATAACTGATTTTTGACAGGAAGTTGTCCATTTTTCAGGTTTTTACCTAACTATTTGGAAATATTAAGTAGTTTCAAACCAAATGCAGGGAAACAGCTGGGTATGTATTTTCAAAGTGGCACACAGGGGTCAGCAGTGCCTTACAAATTTTGGCCTTTTGGTTTTCTTATGAAAATCCATGCACATTTTGCCAAGTGAAAAATAGCCATTTGCATGTGTTTTGTGTGAATTTAAACTGTAGCAGTGAACTGCTCTGAAGATTCTGTGTGCCCTTACCATGCCCAGTCCAGGGCAAGCAGAGCTTTCATTACAAAGCAGGGTGAGCCTGGGACAAGCTATGCTGGGTCAGTGTGGGAGCTCAAACTGAGAGAAGAGCCTGTCTCACCTCTCTTCTCTGTGGCATCAGCCTCTTGTGGGCTTCAGTTTGAAAAGTGAGAGAGAGATTTCTCATTTGATTGAGGTACAGTAGAGATTGGAACTGAATGTGCAAGAACTTTGATGTGAGCAGAACAATACCAAAGAGGTGAGCAGGACTTGCTGCACAGGGACAATAGTACTGGAACCAACCACTTGAAGAGATGGAACTGGGACAGGTTAAATAAAGAGACCTGGGCAAGTAAACTTGAGGGCAAGAGAAAGGACAGGGATAGAAGAATGACAGAGCATAGAACAGAACTCAGTTTATCTTCTCTGCCATCCACTCAATATTTGGCTAGCAGAGTATTCCAAACCTCTACAGTACAGCCATTGTGCACTATCAAAATAGAAACATTTCTACACAGTGTTTATGAAAGACCAAAATATACTATTTCACATAATCATATATTTTGACTTTTGTTTTAATTATTTATGTAACCTTATGTGCATCAAGAAATTAAAAATAAAATCTTGCTGAAGATTGACTATGCACTGAACTGTTGGCACCTTTGCAGCAGCAGAGCGAAACCTAAAAAACCTGTTAGATTTTGATCAGAATATTCAACAATGACCGATTGTATACTTAATAAAAAATACAATATTGAAATCTATGAATTCTTCCTTACTATGATTTGCAAAGCAAGTATATTTTCAACCTGATGGCGTCAACCCAATTTATTTTTGCCTCTTTCTTTTTTTATACATTAATATTGTAAAGTCCTTCATTTTAAAATATAATTGTCTTCCCACTTTCACTTCTTTTCCTGTGCCTCAGTTCACCAGCTATTTTTATTGCTTTAATTTGCAAGGATTCCCACAAGAATGGTCTCATGCTGTTGGTAAATGGTTGACAGGGATATTTGGATCAAGACAGATTGTGCCTTCCAGACTCCCTCCTGTAGCACTGCATCCAACTTCCTTTCATAACACATTCCCATTTATCATGCACACAAATAAGAACCCTAAACTTCAGTCTAGGATGCTGACCTCTCTCTGTGACATTTCCTTCTCGTTGTTGTCAGTTTAATTTCAACAGTGCAAAGACAAAGCTTCAGTGCTGTCATGCTACTTCTTTCCTCGGTTATTGGTTCTATTGCCACCCTGCCTGTAAGTCAAACCCATAACTTCAGAGGTCACTTTTCCTGCAGATTACTCCCCACGATATCATCACGAGTTTTCTTCACTCTTTTTGAACAGTACATTTTAAATAGTATTTTCCTATCACTTCCGAGCTAAAAATCGAAGGTAGTGTCTCAGAATTTTCTATTTTATTGAAATAAGTGTCTCTTTCATGGGTTTAACCAACCCCATCTTAGTAAACCAACCATCTGGAGGAATGCTACTGTTGAGTTCATCCTGCTAGCCCATTGATTTGACCCACTTACTCCACCTACCATCTCACAGTTGATTCTAGCACATAAAACTAAAGCTGCCTGTCAAGATGCTTCACAACTCAGTTCCATTCTGCATTTCATTTCTTACTCTTTACTGATGTCTTCCCCATTTCTGATCAGCCAAGGATGCCCATCTTTTCATTTCCCTTATTAGATTTCCAAAGAAGTAAGTTTTAATTTCAATCAGTTCCTACATATATTGCTCTTAAAATCTACTTTATTCTGACAGAGGTTTTGCTCTGCAAAATGTCCTTGGCTCCTTGGCTCCTGGCAGTTCAGGTGACAATGTGTGGCTGTCAGAGGTACTTATTTTGAGAATATGGCACTTGACAAGACTGGCATCACAGTGGCTCCTGCAGCCCCTGCCAGTGGGGTGCTGAACTCCCTTGAACATGTTCTGGAATGACTTGGATGTATTGTGTTTTTATTTTGAGGGAAATAATCTAGCCCAAAATTGTTGCTTTCACCAGGAACATCCCCAGACAGGTGAACAATAGGCTAAGGAGGATATTTTAAGGAGGCCATCAACAAGTTATCAAAGAGCTAAACAAGACACCTCAGACATTACATTGGAAGACTCTAAACCATCCAAATAAAGACTCTAAATAAAGATATACATCATGAATGAAACCTACAGTGTTAACATCTGAATGCACTGTAAGGGGATGGAACACTATTAAAAGAGTTTAAAAGAACAGCAGACTTGTAGAGAAGTCAAGTGTGATATACTGCACACCTAAGTCAGCAAATAAATAAATATAGAGCTGTGTCTTGTAATTATTTAGATTTGGTCTCTTGGAATCTGATTCTCCTGATTTTTTTCTGATCAGTAGACAATATCAGGCTTGCTATTTGTTATGCTGCTGGCATGAGACAAACAGGTATGAATCTAGTCTCTGATTTAGAGCCAGGCTGTTAATCAGGATACAAACAGAAGGAAGTTTATGCATGGGTTAGTTAATATTGGCTAATTGGTAAGTTACCAAGCCTGGAAATCATGTGTACAAAAATGCTACAATATTTTTAGGATCATATGTCTCCTATGAAATAGAAAAGAAAGAAGTGAGTTTTTCATGATGAATTTTAATCACCCATTTGGTACTGAAACAAAGCTGAATTTTATATAAACACAGGTCTTACTTTTTACTTTCTTTGATAAATCCTGTGCAGTAGGTGACCAAAAACTAGCCCAGAGAAAGATTTTGGCTTTACCTTTGGCCTCAGCTATCCTCCTTGTCCTTCCCCTTCTGAAAGGGTTTATAATGAAACTTAAGATTCATATTTCTCTAATGTAGTTTCTGCTTCTTTTGTCTTTGTATCACCTTTCCTGGGCTGAGAACAATGATCTGAAGACTCATTTTTATAAGTATTTGTTTTGGCAGCAGTGGTAACTGAGTTTACCTGCTTTCTGCCCAGTGAAAAATGATTACTTTGAAACTGGATCAGTTCCCTGATGTAATTCAGAATATGAATCACAAAGAGTTATGCCAGTACTACAAGGCAGGAGGGCAGGAAAGAAGGGGCCCAAGAGGAGAACTGTTGGAGAAGGCAAGCACCCAAGGAATGGGTCTGAAGCCACTGCAGCACCCAAGGAATGGGTCTGAAGCTACTGCTCAGCTCCAGCTTTCTTGTCACACCTCCATGGTTTTATATTATTTTAGTCATTTGTATTTATGCAAAATCAATGCAAAAGACTATCTGACTGGAATAGCAGTGGTTTATGCCTTATTGTCAGAAGGGGAAATGAGCACTGGAGCCACAAGGCAGCGTGGAATCAGGGCTCCAACAATGCCATTTGATAACACATGGCACACACAGACAATAGCAGTCTAAACAATATTACTGTCTTCCCTCAGTGGTGTGCTAAAGCTGATTCACTCCACTAGCTGCCTCAGCACAAGTCAGGGTGACACTGAGGACAAAGAGATGGGAAGAGGTGACACACTATGGTCAGGAAAGGATGGGAACTGCTTCAGCCAGAACAGATACAAATGGGAAAATCATGGTCTGGTTACTTGCAATATTAAATTAGCATCTGCTGGCTGATTTACTGTCACTGTCCTTCTATCCCACTGTTCTGATGGTCACTTATTCCTCAAAGCAAGAATACTTGATCCTGTGACTCAGCTTCTGAACTGCATTTGTACATACAAATGGTTGTGCTGTCAGAAACTTCTATTTGGAAGGAAGAAAAGAATAAGAATCTACAAAACAGCTTAGTCAGAAGTGAAACAGAAGTTTTCCCTATGACTATCTCATCAATTTTAGAAGGTTGTTGCTTTTTTTTTTTTTTTCCCTTCCTCTTGTTGCTATCCAAGCAGTTTTTCAACCCCTCTGATCTTTAATGCCTTGTTTTCTGGTGATAACCATAAGAAATTTGGACTTTACTCATGAACAGAAAATGTCACTGTAAGTGAAATCAATGAAAGTTACAACAACATGTTAGAAAAAAGATACCTTTGCATTTAAAATCACGCTTAAAATCACATTTAAAATCAGTAACAAAGTAAACTGTGTAAGATCAACCAAAACTTAATATACCTGCAACATCATAGCTGATTCATTCAAGAAATCCTCCAGGCTCTGAATTTCAGGGTTAAACTTGTTAAGCTGTTGCACTATTAGTGCAATAAGTTCTCCATGGCTGACCATCTTCACCATGGAGAATCCTATAAATACAGAAAATCATTATTTTTTCGTGCCTCCTTCAGTTGTGGCATAATGCATGGTGCTAGGCTCTTACAGAAGTTACACTGCAGTAATGTAGAAGAGAACATTTAGGTCAAGCTTTCAAAATCACAGTTACTCAGAATAGCTGACAGGAGAAATGAAAATACAGTGCAAACATCAAGAAAATGGAAGACAAAATTACATATTGTAAATATCTCAAAATATCTTAAGGATAAATGTTACTGCACCAGGCTATTCTGACAAAATATAATTAAAGATAATATAGAAAAAAGCACAGATTTTTGCCTGTGTGCATACAGATCCTACTTAACACACTGCTCTTCCCAGTGAGATGCATCAGAAAGCAAAATTTTAGCCTTAAATTTCATCACATGTTGCTGTCACCAGCCTGTTTTTCAAAAGCAACAAAAGAACAGGAACAGAGAGGAATTATAAGGAAGCAATGACTGTTGGTCAGCAGGCTGGGCCATGATCACAGCATTGCAGTGCTCTGGGCCAATGCCAAGGTTTCTGAAGGCACAGCAGTTGAGTATTTATGTTTGATGCTTTGCTTGTGAAATGACTGGATTTTGTCTATCTCAAATGAAGCCTTACCCATATGTCTGAGAATGTGTAGGAATTGTTACCTCGATTTTAATGTGGAGATGACAAGAACTATAAGGCATTTGTTCCTACACACACATGTTGTGTATGAAAGACCAATGACAGCAATTATCAGGCCTGAAAGTCATTAATCTGGTTTAGCAATGGGAAAAAAAAAATGAGAAAAGTAACTTTCTATTGTGAAAATTAAAATTCAATTTTGAAAATAAATTCTTGTATTTTATATATCAGCATATTCTGATGTCAGAAAAGAATGCCTGATCCAGATGATTCATTCCCACTGTGGTAAACATAATTCATTTCTTGCTTTTAAATATTATGATAACATTTCCAGACACAGTGGTATTGTACTCTGCCTTTCAGCACCATCTTAATAATTGCCTAAATAGCACTTTTCATTACTAATTTCAAAGAACTGAAAAAAAGAGTTTGTCTGTGATTATGTTCAATATAGCTATTTAGGTACCTGTTATGATCAAGACAAAATGTCCAAGTTAGTAAAAAAGTCCAGCAAAACAGGGTTGGACCATGACAAGGGGTGGCAAATACAGAAAGAGGCACCACTGTGCAGGGGAATCACTGTTACCCCACTCCTCTGAGAAACATTTGTTTCTCAGGTAAGAACCTGCCAAGGTTCTTACACTCACAAGGGATTTTGGATAAGTGAGGGAGAAATATCTCTGTGCTTCAGACTGAATCATAATTCAGGCTCCAACAGCTCTGCCAGTAACTAATGCTTTTTCTTCTGGCATACCAGTAAAAAATTTGAGCTCTCATGCTCCGATATCCAAGCCTCCCCCCAAATATCAATAATTAAACCCCAAAACTGGAATGTGAAAACTAAGATGTGTGGTAATGCCCTCAGATCTCTGAACATACAGGGGTTCTTAGGAGAAAGAACCCCCCTTCTAATTAAAGAAGCTGCTATTATTATTGTCAGTGTTTTAAAACATACACGTGAGGAATAAAATGCTTTTGGTATGGTAGGCACCCTTATTTCCAAACAACTGATTAGAAAACTCCTCCAATTATTATGTATAAAAATGATATAAATTTATGCTGTGTATAAAATGGCAGAAATTTTCTTCCATTGTCAGCTGTAGCTTTCAGTTAAAGGAGGTGAGAACCTGATTTAACCTTATTTAATGGTGGATCTTAGAGATATTTTGCAAGCAATTATATAGGATAAGAGTGGCCACAATTGTTAGGAATTGGTTTCAGTGACCTGAAAGGTTCTTTCAGGTTTTACCTCTGCTCCTACATTCCTGGCCTAGAAAGACTGTGACTGCATTTCCTCTAATGAAAGCTGTCCTTAAAAAGAGCTGAACTAAGCCTCCCTGCAAAATTCAGACAGATCAGATGGAAAATGTTCACTTTGAGGATCTTAATTTTAATTTTCATGTATTTCAATGTTTTGCATACCTACTGCAAGTGTTTTCCTTAACATGACATGGTATTTTTTTATCTCATCTTGTAGAACTCTACAATTAAATACTTATTGTAGACAACCTTCTGCAAATAAATTGTATTATGTTTATGAGGTGGGTTAGCAGATGGACACCAAGGCTGGCTACCTGCCCAAAATTTCAGAGAGCAAAGGCCAGCAACTGTGTCCACAGTGTAACACAGGCTCCCTGGACGTTTTATATTGCTCTTATAAACACCTAGTAACTATGAACACTGACAGAGGGCAGGTTTAGAGTAGCAATTAGGGAGAGATTCTTCCCTGTGAGGGTGGTGAGGCACTGGCACAGGTTCTCCAGGGAATTTGTGGCTGCCCCATCCCTGGCAGCGCTCAGGGCCAGGCTGGATGGGGCTGGGAGCAGCCTGGGATGGCGGAAGGTGTCCCTGCCCATGGCGGGGGCGCTGGGAACGGAGGAACTTTAAGGTTCCTTCCTACCCAAACCATTCCGTGATTCTGTGGTTGTACGAAAATAAAGGAACGAAGGAGCCACCAGCCTGCCCGGGGCACCCGCCGCTTTCACGCATCGCGAATCGCACCCGGCTCTTTCCGGAGGTGCCACGTACGGCCACATCTGCCTCGCACCGCCGCTGCCGGTCCCGTCCCCGGCTGTCCCCGCCGCTCCCGCTCCCGTCCCCCGCTGTTCCCGGCGCTCCCCATGCCGTTCCCAGCGGTGTCCCCGCTGCCGTCCGTGTCCCGCCGCGCTCCCTCCGGGCTCAGGGACCCCGCGCGCGCCGTTGCCAGGGGGCGCGAGGGCTGCTGGGAGCTGTAGTCCTGCTGCCAGCCCTCCTCAGTGTTGCCAAACGGCGCGACCGGGGACCCGGAACTACACGAACGGGGAAACAAGATGGCGGCGGTTGTTTGCTGCCGTTGCCAAGGAGCTAGTTCCTCGCCCCCTCGGTGTTTCCGCTCACGGG
This sequence comes from Peucedramus taeniatus, assembly GCA_013400575.1. Classification (NCBI taxonomy): domain Eukaryota; kingdom Metazoa; phylum Chordata; class Aves; order Passeriformes; family Fringillidae; genus Peucedramus; species Peucedramus taeniatus. Next base: position 14,623 of record WBNO01009276.1, read on the forward strand.
CAGCTAGCGGTCGGTGAGCCGCCGGTTGCCGGGGCACGGGCAGCGCTGGTGGGCGCAGGTAGAGCCTGCGAGTCCCGAGCGGACGCGCGCAGCGCGGCCCGCGGAAAACTACAACTCCCGGCAGCCACTGCAACAAGGCGGTCGCCGGGGCGTGGTCTGCGCCGCACGCGGTCTCCCCGCCCCCTCCGCGTGTTACGCAAATGAGCAGCTGGGTGGGCGGGGCGACTGCGCTGGCCCGCCCCGGGCAGCCCCCCGATTGGGTGGGGAGGGGAGGGCGCGG